>ONZH01023684.1:0-42373 GCA_900303285.1 Rhinella marina | reverse complement strand
GATAACTCCTTTAAGTCTGGAGTCTGCAATGCGCACTCTTCTTCACCCGCCTTCTAAAAAAACCACCCACATCCAGCAACAGCAGCAACAGAAAGACATGGAGCAGAACTTAAACCAGCAGGTAGTGGCATACTTGGACTGCATCCAGCCACCCCACATCCAAAATCCCCTGGGACTACTGGGCAGTAAAACTTGATTTGTGGCCGTAACTGGACGAGTTTATGCTGGACAAGATTTTCTGTCCGGCCAGTAGTGTGGCATGTGAGCAGGTGTTTAGTGCAGCTGGGGGGCATAGTTAACCCAAGGAGAACTTGCCTTTCCACCCAAAATGTGGAGAAACTGACCCTTTGTAACGATGAATCAGGCTTGGATCAGTCAGTATTTACACATGCCAGTGCCCGATGCATCAGACTAGATCATTCTGGGTGCCACATCCAAACTTTGTGAAAAAAAGACCAATCTCTTCTGGCCAGCTGCTTCAGCCACTAGTCGGATGCTGCCACCTGCTTGATGCCACACACCTGCTGCCCCTTCCTCGACTGCCACCCACCATCTTGTGTTGTTACTGCCACTGCTGTTGCTCTCCCACCTCCCCACTCTGTGACTGGGCCATTATGTAGACTCCTTCTCTGGTTTCCACCCTCCCCACTCTGTGACTGACCACTATGTTGACTCCTCATGCTATTGCCACTTCACCACTATGTGACTGTGCAACTATGTTGAATCCTCATTCTGTTGCCACCTAACCATTCTGTGACTGGGCCATTATGTTGACTCTAGAGATGAGCGAATCTATTCGCCGCTTCATATTTGTTACGAATTCTCCTTATTTCCTACTCCAAAGCGAATCCGGATCTTTTCAGATTCGCTTCGTACGAATCTTAAATGTTCTTAAATCTTTGACCGCTAATGCTATGTACGCATTCTTCTTGCCCCCCCCCCCCCCCGGCCCCTAGAAGCTGGAAAATGACTATATGCCCCCTCAAGAGCGGAAAAGTGAAGATTTGCCCCCTCAGAAGCGGGAAAAACCAGCCAGGCACAACGGGAACTATCTATTGCTAGTATAGGGAGTGAAGACTCCTCCCTCATAACTCCGCCGTCCTCTCCAGTTCAAGCCAGTGGTGAACAACAAGACAGCATGGCGCACCAACTTCGTCCAAAGTGGGGAGAGATAGTGTGGGGTAGCGACCCTGAACCACCAGAGAGGCCCAAAGAGATCAGAGTGACACACGTGACCCCGAGAATCGCACGGGCACCAGAGGCGGCTGTAGCGTCCACTCTGCCGCCCAGTAGGTGAACAGCTTCCATGCATCAGAATCCCATCGTGTCTGCAGCCATGACAGCCCATGCCCAGACCCTATGGGAGTATAAGAAAGCAGTGGAGGACAGGGTCATCCAAGTGCTTGACCATCCGACCCTATGCTGGAACGTCGCAAAGGAATCGTCATCTGTTTTTTGGTGGAGAGAGGCAGTGGCTTCCTTGCAGACAACGAGGATGTCGAGGAGTACTTTGTGTGCCGCAGGTCTGTCAAACCCCCTTTCCTGCCCCAAGCCCGTCTCAGCTTATACATCGGGGATCAAGTTGAATATACCCCCATGGCATCCCTTAAAGGCCCTTTTGCTACCGGGTAACATTACTAACCAAGCCCCTGGTCCCCGCATCACTAGCAGAAGTTTGGCCGGAGGACCAAGCAGCCGCAGGACTGCCTACAAGAGATAGCGGATGGCACCCTCCGTTTCAGACAGAAACCACATCCACAGCCAAAGCCTCTGATTCCTGGCTTGCCAATGCCACCACCACCACTACAGTCCTTTCACCTGGGTCAGCTGACTACTTCATTCTTCACTTTCCAGCCCACGGTGATCCAGTACCAGCTACCGTGGAAAATTGCATGAGCAGCAGTCTGGGGAGCTAGCGATTCTTCCTTGACAGCATCCTTGCCTGAACCGCTGCAGCCAGAAATCCTTACCTCTGCTGTCCCAGCAGGAGGATCCAGAAAGGTGAAAGCTCAAGTGGCAGCAACGCTCACCAGTGTGACCACCTGGTCAAGTCCCAATTCAAGCAGCAGAGGGCAGTGGAACTCAACAACAGCAGCCAACATGGCCTACAGGAAGCAGGAGCGTCCTTTTATGTCCTTTAGCAGCAGTAGCAGCAAGGAGGACTTCAGGTCCCTCATCTGAGGAACCCTTCTACAATTGGCTGACTTAAAGGACACCTCATCATGGTCTGGACCTATGGGAGCCACAACATGGACTGCACCTGATGGGTGAGAGCTACGTAGTTGGCACATGTTTTTAATTTATCTTGTTTTTATTGCCCCCTGTTTGACTCTCATCCAGAAGTCCATGGGTTGTCAGGATTCTCCCCATTCTGCAGAAAATTTCTAGTTGCGCCTAAGTACGCCTATTTTCCTTTTTCCCCTTTCTCAGGTTATTTGGGAGCCCCCTTTGCAAAATGGGGTCTCATAAAAATATTTGATGCTATTTTTTATTATGTGGATTACACGTTACCTGTTTGGATTACAAAATTACCTCACGTGGATTACAATTGAATTTTGGACTATTTCTTTAAGTGTTCTATGCCAAGCAGCCAAGAAAAGAGACTCAAACATATATCTGAGCCTATTATGCTTGCAAATGTGAAATTGATTGCACTAAAATGTTTGCATTATGTACTTGCAGTATTTTAGCAATAATGTTTTTACAGGTTCAGCAACGTTCAAGCACTTTAGCCCATCGTGTGTATTCTTTTTCAGGTACTGCAATGTGTCCTGTTATGCACTTATTGTACGGTGTTTGGTAAATTATGCACTTAGCCATATAGCTAGCACCTTACTTTTCTAGCCTATATGGACTGCCTCTGAGGACTGTACGCCGCGGATTAGCATCATGAGTGGGTGCATATGACGCAATTGTGAGACAATAGTATGCTAAGGATTCGTACGTACTTTGTACGCTAATGCTTATGTATTCAGTTCAGTAGCATACTTTTAACAACGCTTAGACTGTACTGTATGTTCGTAATTTGTGCCTGAATGTTCGCAGAACACAACCAGAATAGCGAACATTTTTAACGCAACTTTGACCAAATAAATTCGTATTAAGAACAAATCTTTTTCTAAATTTGTCGAATATTCACCGAAGCGAATCTTTGAAGATTCACTCATCTCTAATTGACTCCTCATGCATTTGCCATATCACCACTTTGTGACTCGGCCACTATGTTGACTCCACATGTGGTTGCCACTCTCCCCACACTGTAACTGGGCCATTATGTTAAATCATCATGCGGTTACCACCTCACCACTCTGTGACTGAGGCCATTATGTTGACTCCTCATGTGGTTGCCATCTCACCAGTTTGTGACTGGTCATTATGTTGACTCCTCATGTGGTGACCACTTCACTAGTCTGTGACTGGGCCATAATGTTGACTCCTCATGTGGTTGCCACATCACCACTCTGTGACTGTGCCACTAGGTTAAATCCTCATGTGGTTGTGACTACATCACTCTGTGACTGGCCCTATATGTTGACTCCTCATTCTGTTGCCACATTACCAATCTGTGACTGGGCCATTGTATTGACTCCTCATGTGGTTGCTATCTCACCACTCTGTGACTAGGCCATTATGTTGACTCCTCATGTGATTTCCACTTCACTAGTCTGTTATTGGGCTATTATGTTGACTCCTCATGCATTTACCATCTCACCACTCTGTGACTGGGCCACTGTGTTGACTCCGCATGCTGTTGCCGCATTACCACTCTGTGACTGGGCCACTATGTTGACTTTTCATGCAGTTGCCACCTCACCACTCTGTGACTGGCACAATATGTTGACTCCCCATGCTGTTGCCACTTCACCACTATGTGATTGGGCCACTATGTTGACTCATCATGAGGTTTCCACCCTCCCCACACTGTAATTGGGCCACTGTGTTGACTCCTTATGTGGTTGCCACCCTCTCCACTTTGTAACTAGGCCATTTTGTTGATTCCTCATGTGGTTGCCACCTCCCCTCTCTTTGACTGACTACTATGTTGACTCCTCATGCAGTTACCACCTCACCACTCTGTAACTTGGCCATTATGTTGACTCCTCATGTGGTTGCCACTTCACTAATCTGTGATTGGGTCATTATGTTGACTCATCATGCAGTTGCCACCTCATCACTCTGTGACTGGCTCAATATGTTGACTCCTCATGCTGTTGCCAGCTCACCACTCTGTGACTGAGCCACAATATTGACTCGTCATGTGGTTTCCATCCTCCTCACACTGTAACCGAGCCTCTGTGTAGACTCCTCATGCAGTTGCCACCTCACCACTCTCTGACTGGGCCACTGTGTAGACTCCTCATGCTGTTGCCACCTCACCACTCTGTGACTGGCCCAATATGTTCACTCCTCATGCTGTTGCCACCTCACCACTCTGTGACTGGGCCACAATGTTGACTCCTCATGTGGTTTCCACCCTCCCCACACTGTAAATGGCCACTGTGTTGGCTCCTTATACGTTTGCCTCCTCACCAGTCTGTGACTTGGCCACTGTGTTGACTACTCATGTGGTTTCCACCCTTCCCACTTTGTCACTAGACCATTATGTTGTCTCCGCAAGCAATTGCCACCTTCCCTATCTGTGACTGACCACTACTGTATGTTGACTCCTTATGCTGTTTCCTTCTCACCACTCTGTCATTGTATTCCAACCACATGTCATTTCTGTTTTGGATCCTCTCCTTTTTTTGATTTGGCCTAAGCAATATTTATGGATTACTGACCAAATGCTGACCAAAAGAATGTGAATACTCAAAAGACAGGATCTGTTTTTTTTTTTTTTTTTTTTTTGGGGGGGGGGGTTATTCTTATGATGGATTAGAAGAAGGAAAAAATAAACAATGACCTCAAAACAAATTTAATGCTGACATCCTCTCCACTCCACTGTAATGAGGCCACTACTTGTATCAGCGTGTAAAAGAACAGTTTCTGTAGAAACTTTCCCTTATGTCAAGTCATTATCATCATCATCAGCAAGTCTGTTATAATGAGTGTCAGTCTTGCCCCTAGGTGTGAAAACCCCACCTTCTACTCCTCCAATTCCTCTTTATCATCCTCCCCCACAAGTTCTAACTCAGAGATCAGCAACCTCCCACACATTTTTTTTAGAAACTACAACTCCCAGAATGCTTCATTCACTTCTTTGGAAGTGGTGACGGTGATGGCACACCCTAGGTTTTAGAATCTTCTGCCTGGTTGTTGCTGGGGATCCCTTGGTGTTAAATGAGAAGCGTGGTGCAAGGCAAATAAACTACTTTTAGAAATTGAGGCAGTGGAAAAAATGGCCCAAGTGTCATTGAAAGGGGTTTATTTAAGAAAAGATGATTGACCTCAGGGAGATCAACCATTATCACCACGGAGACACCATCAAGAGTCTCAACGTTAGTGAATCTAAAACAAGGCTCCCTGGGAAAAGCAATATGCAAATAAAAGAAAACCACGGAGACACCATCACGTGTCTCAACGACGGTCAAACTAGCCAGGCCTTTCACCAGGAAGGAACAACCAAGGGAAGGGCAGTCTCCAAAAGGAAACCACCTATGCCAAAGCATGGTATCCATCCACAGACAACTGTTTCGGGCTATTTGCCCCTCATCAGTGTGGAGTAGGAATCTGGCTAGTGGGAGCAATGCCTAGTAAAAGGTTATTTAAGAAAAGATGATTGACCTCAGGGGAGATCAACCATTATCACCACGGAGACACCATCAAAGTCATCAAAAGTCTCAACATTAGTGAATCTAAAACAAGGCTCCCTGGGAAAAGCAATATGCAAATAAAAGAAAACCACGGAGACACCATCACATGTCTCAACGACGGTCAAACTAGCCAAGCCTTTCACTGGGAAGGAACAACCAAGGGAAGGGCAGTCTCCAAAAGGAAACCACCTATGCCAAAGCATGGTATCCATCCACAGACAGCTGTTTCGGGGTATTTGCCCCTCATCAGTGTGGAATAGGAATCTGGCTAGTGGGAGCAATTCATAGTAAAAGGTTATTTAAGAAAAGATGATTGACCTCAGGGAGATCAACCATTATCACCACGGAGACACAACGTTGAGACTCGTGATGGTGTCTCCGTGGTGATACACAGGCTGCTGTGTCTTGGAGTGGTCCCTGTGTGATTGACAGTAGGGGGTTATGGGGGTCAGAGACATAACTGTGGAAGTATTAAGCAAAACTGTAGCCAGTGTCAGTGTCAGAGTTGAAGTAAATCCATAAAACAATTTAAAGGTCAGGGCAGGCAGCAAAGGGTCAATTCAGTAATCGGCCACAGGTCAGACAGTGGATGGTCATAATTAGAGATGAGCGAATTTTTCAAAAATTAGATTCAGATGGCTCAACGAATTTTCCGCAAAGATTTTCTTCGATCCAAATAAATTTGTGGCGAATCACGTTAAAAAACAGCTACTTCCGGGCTGCAGAGAGCCTGGATAGTGGTGTAGAACACTGTGCCTTGCAGTAAAACGCATAGGGAGTCTACTGTGGTAGTGAAACAATACTGTGAACCATTGTGACATGTACATAACAGGCGTTGCTCTTAGAATCACTGCACACTTTTATGCATTTGGGCAGTTAAGGGGCCAAAACTCACCAAACAACTCAAGTCTGAACTCAGCCTTATAGGTCAATGTTCAAAACAAACAAGGTTTCCTGTATACTTGAGCTATGAATAATGGAATAGGACTACAGAACATACTAAAAATCTACGAGTCACATGCTGCTGCCGAGCAGAAGGTCCAAAAAATTCTAATCAATTTACTAGGCCAACGAGTGGCACTGTAACAGCAGCTTCAAGAGGCAGCAGCAGTCAGAAAAATGTATTAGGCCAACGATCGGCACCGTTACAGCAGCTGCAAGAGGCAGCAGCAGTCGAATACATTTACTAGGCCAACGAGTGGCACTGTAACAGCAGCTGCAAGAGGCAGCAGCAGTCGAATACATTTACTAGACCAATGAATGGCACTGTAACAGCAGCTGCAAGAGGCAGCAGCAGTCGAATACATTTACTAGGCCAACGAGTGGCACCGTAACAGCAGCTGCAAGAGGCAGCAGCAGTCGAATACATTTACTAGACCAATGAATGGCACTGTAACAGCAGCTGCAAGAGGCAGTAGCAGTCGAATACATTTAATAGGCCAACGAGTGGCACCATAACAGCAGCTGCAAGAGGCAGCAGTCGAATACATTTCAAGGCCACCGAGTGGCACAGTAACATCATCTGCAAGAGGAAGCAGTCAAATACATTTCAAGGCCACAGAGTGGGAGAGGCAGCAGGAGTTGTACTAATTTTAATTCAACTTCGCCTAGTAAGTTTGATTTTTTTTTCCCAAAACACAACCCAAAATATAACCTTTCTTGGATTTATTTTTATTATTTTTTTACAGCGACTGACGCTGCGGCTATTGATTTAAAAGGAACGAGCCCAGAACCACGTCTTAACTCTTTTTTGGGCAATTCAACTTCACTGACTACGTAAGCACAATATCACACTTTTCTGTTTGGATGGCGAATGACGCCAAAAATACTTAAAATGAACAACCCCACAAACACAGATTCACAGTTTTCTTGGCAAGTCAGCTTCACTGACTACGTTAGCACAGTATCACGCTTTTCTCTTTGGATGGAGAATAACGCCGCAAATAGTTATTTAAAACGAACAACCCCACAAACACGGATTCACTGTTTTTTTGGCAGTTCAACTACACTGAAGAATTTAGCACTATATGGCGCTTGTCTATTTGTATGGCGAATAACACCGCAACTATTTCTTTCACATTTACAAGCTGCCAATCACGGATTATATATGTTTTTCCCCAAACACAACCAAAAAGATATATATATATATATATATATATATATATATATATATATATATATATTTTTTTTTTTTTTTTTTTTTTTAAATGTACCCCAAACAGGGCACTGACCCTCTTACTGCACTGCAAAAGGCGACACTAGTTGTGCTTCTTTGAATACAGCACCCCAAAACAGCCTTTAGAACAGAGTGCAGTGCTGTATAACAGGCTGACCCCTATGCCCACTCACTGCTGCACAGTGTAATAGAATAGCGATTTCACTGCCTGATTTTCTGTCTAGAAATCGTCCCTCTCCTATCTCCGCAATTCAGATTATCTATCCCTGATCTCCTCATTTCTTTTCTTTAGTTTTCCTATCACTTGCCCTTTCTCTCCTGACGTCTGTATCTGGTCTAAAATCAATAGCAAATGGCGGATTCCAGCGCTGCAGAGCTATTTATAGGGCTGTGACATCACAGGACCTGACTGGCTGCTTCCCCCATGACATGCCATGTGCTTGTGGCCATTTTAGGATAAAAAAAAAATTGTTACTACGAATCGCCATGAAATTAGCTTTCGTGGCAAATCAAATTTTCCATGAAATTGGTAACGAATTCCACTTCAACAGCTTCGATTTGCTCATCTCTAGTCATAATCAGGAAACAGAAAGTGGTCCGTGCATGGGCAGACAAATGGAACCCTACACCGTCACAGGACTAGCAAAGCTAGACAAACCTATTGCTATGGCTCCGTCCCACTGGGAAATGTGTTTCAAGTAAACCAGGATGGCCAGCCATTGCAAATTAAAATTTGCGTGTGCTGGTCCTCCTGGCAGAAGACGGATTGACCTTGCTGGCAAGAGCAGGCCATCACCTGTATGCCGAAGAATCAGCAAACTCTGTTTGCCAGGCCTAGTAAAGGGAAGATGCAAAGAAATGAACGTTCCTACCATGTGAACTATGAAAAAAGTGGGGTCGGCCAGTGATGGTGGAGAGGTGGTAAGCACTGCAAGCCAACATACTGTAACAGAAAAAAGATGTAAAAACATCTAAATGAAATCAGGTAAAATGGATTGGAGAAAACGTTAGAGAAATGTTGATCTTGGATGTGGTGATGTAGAGGTTACTGCTGTTCTGTTCTCAGGTCTCCTGGAGACTTTCTTCTTACATGAGGGAAATACTTAATAGCATCTCATTAAAGTCCTGTAAGATTGGAGACCAGCCATTATACTGATTTATCTCAGGGGTTTATACGCTGTCCTGATAAAAGAGCTCACTATAACTCAGGTAACAAGACAACAAGGAAGGAAAGGCTATGGAACATATATCCACATCCACACAGTATTGACTGTCCCTCTACGATACACTTAGTGATCTCATTTTAGCTGCATGGTCTGAAATAATCTATAATCCACATATTGCCACATCAGAAGCTCAGGCTGCTTATCTGTCCCCCGTCTAATCATTACACTGAAGCTGTATTGTTTTGTTTGGCTCCTGTATACAGACACAAGCTCAGCACAGTGTCAGTGCCTTGAGAGATCAGACCAGATAAAGGTTTGTTTCACTTGCACCTTCAAATTACTTTAAATGTTGTATGTATTTTTTAAGGTGTTTAGAGGCTTTTTCACTTGACCATGTTACAGCTCTATATTACGGCAGTCATTGCAGTCTTTGTTCCTACTATATAACTTACCTCCACATGTGACAACATTATACAGAGACAATTTTCATGTTACAGTATATCCCTCCCAATGCCTTATTGCAGGAATATTTTATGTTAGGAGAATAGCTTTCTGCCTCTATGTGACGTTGTGCAGCTTCCATACGCATGTCCCTCTAAATTTTATTTCTATGTAGGCTAAACACATTATGATAAAGTGGTGGCTGAAGGACACCAAGCTCTTGGGCTTTGTCTTTGTGATGATGGGACTTTTCACTAAATAAAAGTTGTTGTTTTTTTTTTAACAGCAGTTGATGTTATATGAAAAAAATAAATATATATATATATATATATATATATATATATATATATATATACAGTACAGACTAAAAGTTTGGACACACCTTCTCATTCAAAGAGTTTTCTGTATTTTCGTGACTATGAAAATTGTAGATTCACACTGAAGGCATCAAAACTATGAATTGACACGTGGAATTATATACTTAACAAAAAAGTGTGAAACAATTGAAAATATGTCTTATATTCTAGGTTCTTCAAAGTAGCCACCTTTTGCTTTATTACTGCTTTGCACACTCTTGGCATTCTCTTGATGAGCTTCAAGAGGCAGTCACCTGAAATGGTTTTCACTTCACAGGTGTGCCCTGTCAGGTTTAATAAGTGGGATTTCTTGCCTTATAAATGGGGTTGGGGCCATGAGTTGTGTTGGGCAGAAGTCAGGTGGATACACAGCTGATAGTCCTACTGAATAGACTGTTAGAATTTGTATTATGGCAAGAAAAAAGCAACTAAGTAAAGAAAAACGAGTGGCCATCATTACTTTAAGAAATGAAGGTCAGTCAGTCCGAAAAATTGGGAAAACTTTGAAAGTGTCCCCAAGTGCAGTCGCAAAAACCATCAAGCGCTACAAAGAAACTGGCTCACATGAGGACCGCCCCAGGAAAGGAAGACCAAGAGTCACCTCTGCTGAGGAGGAGAAGTTCATCTGAGTCACCAGCCTCAGAAATCGCAGGTTAACAGCAGCTCAGATTAGAGACCAGGTCAATGCCACACAGAGTTCTAGC
Organism: Rhinella marina; assembly: GCA_900303285.1. Classification (NCBI taxonomy): domain Eukaryota; kingdom Metazoa; phylum Chordata; class Amphibia; order Anura; family Bufonidae; genus Rhinella; species Rhinella marina. The sequence continues at coordinate 31,777 of ONZH01023684.1, read as the reverse complement.
AGCAGACACATCTCTACAACAACTGTTAAGAGGAGACTGTGTGCAGCAGGCCTTCATGGTTAGTTGCTAGGAAACCACTGCTAAGGACAGGCAACAAGCAGAAGAGACTTCTGCCAACAAGTGCTAAGCATCTCTGGGAACTCCTTCAAGACTGTTGGAATACCATTTCAGGTGACTACCTCTTGAAGCTCATCAAGTGAAAGCCAAGAGTGTGCAAAGCAGTAATCAAAGTAAAAGGTGGCTACTTTGAAGAACCTAGAATAGAAGACATATTTTCAGTTGTTTCACACTTTTTTGTTAAGTATATAATTCCACATGTGTTAATTCATAGTTTTGATGCCCTCAGTGTGAATCTACAATTTTCATAGTCATGTAAATACAGAAAACTCTTTGAATGAGAAGGTGTGTCCAAACTTTTGGTCTGTACTGTATATATATTTTTTATTTTTTTTTTCCATCATCCAATACAGTAGGTAAAATCCTTCAGTCTTTATTTCATGCTTCTAACATCCATGAAACCGACCAGAGTCACAGAATGGTCATCGGGTTTCGACGTCTTGTCTTGATCATGTCATGACCGTTGACCGTTTTATGACTCTGGTCGGTTCCATGAATTTTAAAAGCATGGAATAAGGATTGAAGGATTTTACTGCGATATTGGATGCTTGAAAATAGCTTTTTTCATATGCCATCCCAGGTCCAGGGGTTCTGTGCACTTACTCCTGGAAGCTTAGGTGAGCTGACACTTATTTTTGTTTTTCAGCAGTCGATGTCTTTATATTCAAATGTAGTGTTGAGCGAATCAAAGTATCTAAAGTCATCCAAATTGCAGGGAAAATTTGATTCGCTGCAAAGCCAAATTTCCTTGTGCTTCGTGGTTTGAGAGCGAAGGCCACCTTGATTGAAGATCCCACAAGAAATCTTGTGCAATGGGTGAGCTAACCGGTGTGGCGATATTTTATGCAAGATCTTCAGTCAAGATGGCCACGATGACCCCTTTGCGTTTAGGCTACTTTCACACTAGTGTTTTATAATTCCGGTATTGAGTTCCGTCATAGGGGCTCAATACCGGAAAAAAACGCTTCAGTTTTGTCCCCATTCATTGTCAATGGGGACAAAACTGAACTAAAGACAATGGAATAAAAGCATTCAGTTCCGTCTTCAGACCGGAGAGCAAACCGCAATATGCTGCGGTTTGCTCTCCGTCCTGGGCATCTGCACCAAGACGGATCCATCATGATCCCCAATGCAAGTCAATGGGGACGGATCCGTTCGATGTGACACACTAGTAAACGGATCCGTTCTCCATTGACTTTCAATAGAGTTCATGACGGATCCGTTCCAGCGATGTATAAAGATAATACAACCGCATCCGTTCATTACTGATTCACAAGGTTGTATTATCACTACGGATCCGTAGCGATGTGGGCATCTGCACCAAGACGGATCCGTCATGACCCCAATTCAAGTCAATGGGGACGGATCCGTTCAGTCTGACACACTAGTAAATGAATCCGTCCTCCATTGACTTTCAATGGAGATCTTGACGGATCCGTTCCAGCGATGTATAAAGATAATACAACCGCATCCGTTCATTACGGATTCACAAGGTTGTATTATCACTACGGATCCGTAGTAAAGGCTAGTGTGAAAGTAGCCTTAAACTGATGAGAGGAATTTTATTATTTTTTTTAACCCCTGAAAGGAATCCATTTCTCATCTCAGATGCCGCGATCAGCAATGAACATGGCATCTGAGAGCTTCAAAGACAGGTAGCATTGCAATCGTCATTAACCCTAATTTCGGCCACTACTTAGGCCTTGTTCACACATCAGTTATTTGATCAGTTATTTCCATCAGTTATTCTGAGCCAAAACCAGGAGTAGAGGCTACACAGAGATAAGGTGTAATGGAAAGATCCGCACCTGTTCTCTGTTTTTAACCTACACCTGGTTTTGGCTCACAATAACTGATAGAAATAACTGATCAAATAACTGATGTGTGAACAAGGCCTTAGAAAGAGATGCGCTTTGTGACCAAATCATTCATCGCAAATATCTTTGTGGATTCGGCAAAGCAGCCGGATCAAAGTTTTCATAACTTCGCTCATCTCTATTTGTATGTTAAGATAACAATCCCAAAACATCTTATGTAACTGTATAGTTCTATTATAGTAAAATAATATAGAGGTAGAAATCATGTGATTATCTGAATTAGCAAATAGAGCATCTGTTATGCACACGGAGTAACGTCCGTTTTGTTTTTTTTTGCTGACCCATTGAAATGAATGGTTATGTACACGGTCCGCAAAAAAAACAAAAACGGACACGGAAAGAAAATAAATTTGTGTGCATGAGCCCTTAGTTTTAGCATCAAAATAAGAGTCACAAAATAATCTGTATATTTTCCTCTGTTTGATGATACTAAATATGTGCACTTTGCCCACTTACATTGCTATAATGACCAAGAGTAAAGGTCTCAGATTTTTTTTTTTTTTACTGCAACTCCTGCATAAAGATGGCATGTAGGATTCGAAACAGGCAAAAATCTTTTGTGTACAAAAATTATTTTCTTCCGTGTATGAGCAAATAGTAATTTACAATAACACATTGTGCTGTATAGATGTATTATTGTGTGCATTTGGGATATCGTTGTAAAATGTTATGTCCCTGGTAGTGTGAATGATATGGGAGTGATGTGGGACTTTTCCCCCCACAGAGTTGTTATTTTGTTTTAATTATTTAATACTATTATTATTATTATTATTATTATTATTATTATTATTATTATTATTATTATTTATTTATTTATTTTCTACATTTATACTGTCATTTTTTTTGTTTGATGATAATCTGTGTTCTCGCACCATTCTTCCTTATGCAGATCAGACATAATACTGACGGAATAGTTACTGGTCAGTTGATCACTTTTTAGAATATTTTGTGACAGGTAGCTAAATGTTTTGTATCACTGTAACTTCATTTCAGCCCAACATTTCTGTTGGGATTTGTTTCACATACACACAGTGTATAACATCCAGTATCTAGCAATGCAGTCTGCCATTACCACAGGTGAATAACATCCAGCCTCTCGCCCTGCAGTCTACCATTACCACAGGTGTATAACATCCAGCCTCTAGCCATGCAGTCTACCATTACCACAGTGTATAACATCCAGCCTCTAGCAATGCAGTCTGCCATTACCACAGATGTATAACATCCAGCCTCTAGCAATGCAGTCTGCCATTACCACAGGTGTATAACATCCAGCCTCTAGCCATGCAGTCTGCCATTACCACAGGTGTATAACATCCAGCCTCTAGCAATGCAGTCTGCCATTACCACAGGTGTATAACATCCAGCCTCTAGCCATGCAGTCTGCCATTACCACAGGTGTATAACATTCAGCCTCTATCAATGCAGTCTACCATTACCACAGTGTATAACCTCTAGCCCCTAGCTGTGCAGTCTACCATTACCATAGTGTATAACATCCAGCCTCTAGCCATGTAGTCTACTATTACCACAGGTGTATAACATCCAGCCTCTTGCCCTGCAGTCTACCATTACCACAGGTGTATAACATTCAGCCTCTAGCAATGCAGTCTACCATTACCACAGGTGTATAACATCCAGCCTCTTGCCCTGCAGTCTACCATTACCACAGATGTATAACCTGTAGCCCCTAGCCATGCAGTCTGCCATTACCACAGGTGTATAACATCCAGCCTCTAGCAATGCAGTCTACCATTACCACAGTGTATAACCTCTAGCCTCTAGCTGTGCAGTCTACCATTACCACAGTGTATAACATCCAGCCTCTAGCCATGTAGTCTACTATTACCACGGGTGTATAACATCCAGCCTCTTGCCCTGCAGTCTACCATTACCACAGGTGTATAACATTAAGCCTCTAGCAATGCAGTCTGCCATTACCACAGGTGTATAACATCCAGCCCCTAGCCATGCAGTCTGCCATTACCACAGGTGTATAACATCCAGCCTCTCACCCTGCAGTCTGCCATTACCACAGGTGTATAACATTCAGCCTCTAGCAATGCAGTCTACCATTACCACAGTGTATAACATCCAGCCTCTAGCAATGCAGTCTGCCATTACCACAGGTGTATAACATCCAGCCTCTCGCCCTGCAGTCTGCCATTACCACAGGTGTATAACATTCAGCCTCTAGCAATGCAGTCTACCATTACCACAGTGTATAACATCCAGCCCCTAGCCATGCAGTCTGCCATTACCACAGGTGTGTAACATCCAGCCCCTAGCCATGCAGTCTACCATTACCAAACATAAATAACATACAGGCCCAGCCATGCAGTCTTTCATCAACACAAGGTACAACATTCAACCCTGAGCCCGGTCACCTAGTGCTAAGGAGCATAACCTCAGTCCGAACCTCATATGCCATTAACAGCAACACAAAATCTGTGTTGTGCAGGGAGCTTTATGATCTGGATTTCCATGGCTGAGCTGTTGCATGCAAACCTTCCATCACCAAGCACAATGCCAAACGTTGAAAGAAGTGGTGTAAATCACGGCACCACTGGACTATGAAGCATTGAACATTTCTCCTGTGCAGTGATCAATCATGGTTCTCCTGGCCTGATGGGTCTAGTGAATGTAAAGAGAACATTACATACCTGACTGCATTCTGTCAGTTGTAACATTTGGTGGAGGAAGATTAATGTTATAAGAGTTTTCCAGGGGTTGGCCATGACACCTTGGTTCCAGTGAAGGAAAATCTTAATGTTAAAGATAAGCGGATGAAAGTGGAATTCAATCCAAATTTAAGTAAAAATTTGATTCATCCAGATGTCAAATTTTCTCGTGCTTCATGGTAACTAATCACATTTTTTCTAAAATGGCTGGGCCACATGTTAGAAAAAGTAAGAATCCCGGGAACAAGGGATCTCCCATAATGCCATAGAGATAGCCAATCAGCAGCTAGCCAGCCCATGTGATGTCACAGCCCTGTAAAAAATCTCAGCTATTTTCAAGTGAAATTAGTGCAAGGAGAGACGAGACAGGTACTAGGGACAGATTAGGAAATATTTGATTCACAAAAAATTACTATTGAGCAGTTCAGGGACAGATTACTGATAATGTAGGGGGTTTAGTAGGGAGGCATTATCCACGCTATAGGGAGAACACACTATAGATTTTATGTTGTTTACATTCTTTGATACATCAGTAATTCCAGTAATCCTTGGTTCAGTTAATGAAGCTGCGGTCTGATACTACAGAATTTGGAGGGTTCACATTATTTTATGTATAATTCAATCCATTAATCCTTTTTTGTGTAATTGAGGTGAAACTGCGATTTTAGGGTGTTTGCATTCGTTTATATGTCATTCAACACTGATACTACTAATCCCTAACTGTGGAATTGGTGTGAAATTGTGGCCTGATACTACAAGTTTTGGGGAGTTATATATACATCCATTCTTCCTTTACTCTGGGGTGAAACTGACTATAACAATGACCTATAAGGATAAGTTCACAATTGAGTTATTTGGTCAGTTTTGGCCTGTAACTGATTAAATAAGTGAAGTGTGAAGTGATTCTAAGAGTGACGCCTCTCAACTGCCTGTCATACAGACACAAAATAACTGATTCACTACCTACGCATTGTGAATCCAATAAAATATCTGTATTTGAATGAACATTACTATATGCCAGCTTAACACTAGCATTGTGCAAGAATAGATTAATGTACATGTATGGTAAAGAATCTGTTGTTATTTTCAGATTGTAAGGGGCAGAGCTTTCTGCTAGCCCAGGCTACTTCACTATAAATAAACATTGTGGTGTCTCCTAAGGAGGAGACTTTTACAACACTTGTGTCTGTTCTTGTCTCTTCCCAGCCGGTCACCAGGGGGAGAACCTGTCTTGTCTAAATTTGGCATCCACAATGCGGGCGCTCTAGTCTAAGAGCCAGCAAACATTTGCAGCAACATTTCCTGGGGGCTCATCCAGGATCCCAGTAGCATCCAAGGTGACAATCGATTGAGGACTGTGGCTAATAGGACAACAGGGAATTGCACATTTCACCGGTGAGTAAGACCTTTGATTCTTATTGTGCCTTCCCCCTTGTATTAGCTGCTGTCCAGGTATTGTTGTCTTGTTTATTCTGTGGGATTTAAGAACTCCATTGTTTGTGGGTTTGTATGTATGTCTAAAAGTTAGGTAGCTGAACGTGTGACTGATGTGTGATTGAGATAAGGGAGCGCTTGAGTAATAATGTCAAGTTTCACACCCCTGAAAGGAATCCTTACTCATATTCAAAAGCCAGTAACCGAGGACTGAGTTAAGGTTTTTTTTTAAGTGTGTCTGGAGATTGGGATGCAAGTTGCTCTTTGCAGAAGTGACAGTGATCTGTCAGAGGACTCTCATCCCGTGTGTTGGGAGTAATTGACAGGTTACTGCCCGCGAGTCGGGTTAGTTCCTTTGTGGTTATGGACTGTGACCCATGGTGAGGGCACACACAGCCAGAGGAAAGATAGGATTTGTATGAAAAAGGATTTCTGAACGGATATAGATTATGAGATATAGACCCTGATTACATTACTAGAAAAAACTTGGGAAGTGGTTGATACAGTGGTTATAGATTTGAAGGGGTGTTTTGTATACCAGGGGCCTTTAACCCCTTCGCGACCGGCGCCGTACATGTATGGCGCTCGGGCGGTGCGGGGACATGACGCCCGCTCGGGGTGCGGCGGGCGTCATGGCTGGCAAGTCTCTGCTGTTTCTAACAGCAGAGACTTGCCGCTTCTTACCTCCGTCGGCGGCGACTTCCAGGGCCTTCTTATGCCGTGATCACACATTGGCCAATCGGGGTGTCTGTACACCATATGAAAACTTTAATCCTCGCTGGTGAGGATTACAGTTTTCAAACTGCAATTCTTATTCTAGCCACTAGATGGCAGGCCAGGATAAGAAATGAGCAATTCATGGATTTAACTGCATCTAGTAAATCCATGATTGCTCATAAAGAAAAAAAACAAAACACAATAGATCAGCTCATATTTGAGCTTTAAAATAATCACAAAAAAATTTAAAAAAAGTTAAAAAATATATAAAAAATAAAAAAGGTATAAAAGTTCAAATCACCCCCCTTTCCGTATAAGTAAAAAATAAATACCTAAATAACAATAAATATAGACATCATGGATATCACCGTGACCGAAAACGCCCATACTTTTAAAATATAAAAAAAAAATTTCAATACGGCGAATTGTGTGGCGGAAAAAAGCGTCCAAATGGCGATTCGCCATTTTTTGTCGCTTTTTTTTCTAAAAAAAATTAAATAAAAAGTGATCAAAAAGTCATACACACCCCAGAATGGTATCAATAAAAACTTCAGATCGTCCCGCAAAAAATGAGCCCCCATACAGCTCCGTACACATAAATACCAAAAAGTTATAGGGGTCAAGATATGACAAGGAAAAAAAAAAAAGGGCAACTTTCTAATTATTTTATCACCATCTAAACGCAGGAAAAACTATACATATTAGGTTTTGCCGGATTCGTACTGACCAGTAGAATGAAAGTAACCGGTCAGTTTTAATGCACATCGAACGCTGTAAATAAGAAACCCGTAGAACTGTAGCGGAATAGCGGTTTTCTTGCAATTTCACCCCATTTGGAATTTTTTTCCCGCTTCCCACTACACCATATGCAATATTAAATGGTGGCGTTGGAAAGTACAACTTGTCCTTGCAAAAAACAAGCCCTCATACAGCTATGTGAACAGAAAATAAAACAGTTATGGCTGTTTGAAGGCAGGGAGCGCAAAACGAAAATGCAGAACCGAAAAAACCTCCGGGGGTGAAAGGGTTAAAGGTTCAGAATATCATATTGGGGGCTGCTTATTCTGACTATTTTGTGCTGGTGACTCATTGTGGGGCTGTTGATGTGGCTAAGGATGGGAGCATCAGGGTCCAGGAGTGTCAGGCCAGCCCAGGTTGTCCAAAATGATGGACTGGGAGTTACAACAGCTGAAATAGGAGACAATGTGGAGAAGAGGCAGGTAAAGACCTATTGAAAATAACTAAAAGGGTTCAGATGCCTCCAGATGGATGCTTGAGCTGAAAAGTTTGGAAACATTGCCTGAAAGATTAAGGCTCCTGGATTAGAAAGCAATAAGTGAGTAATCAAATAGATGGGTGAATTAAAATATGCGAGAACATGAAGAAGCAAGGCTATATTGAGAAGTTGGTTGAGATAAAGGGGCGTCAGATGTATTTCTATGATTTGCAAGAAGATGAGGAGCATACAGCTGACACAGCTATTAAACAACAGCTGGTAGGCACCATTAAAGCTCCTCCGCTTGGAGACGTCTCTCCCGCTACACCCCCTCCCTTGTCTCTAACACCTTTGACCTCAGCTAAAACTAATACTTCTTCAATTTCCTCTGTTCCCAAGTCTAACCTATATACTGTAATTCCAATGAGTGAAGGAAGCATGTTAACCCTGGATAGTTTATAACCCCTCTGAAGCTACTGGTTCCTCTGTGCCTCTTCCGCCCTCTTATGCAGGATCGTAGGGATACCATCTTATCCTATCCCCTCCCTAAGACTTCTAAACATCTTAGAATTTTCCTGGGACTTGTGGGGTATTGTAGAGAATGGATTCCCTTAACCGGCAACGTTTTATGGCTATAGTAGCTATAGAAGCTATAGTCTCCACCCCTGCTCTCGGACTTCCAAACTACAAAAAGCCATTTTTCTTATTCTGTCATGAGTCCGATGGGCATGTTCAGGGTGTTCTCACACAGCTGCATGGTGGAAAACACCGTCCGGTAGCATACTATTCTGCTATGATAAAGGATAAGGCTACTGATAGAGTCCTTGATTAGCCCTTGGTACTTATGGTGCTACATGCGGTCAGTGAGATACTAAATCAGACTCAGACTCACACCAAACACGTCTGCCTCTCGACTCAGTAAGTATGAAACCACCTGCCAATCTCACCATCAAACATTGTACGGTGTTGAACCCTGCAACTTTGCTTCCACAGGGTCCAAGTGGGGAGGAAGAAGAAATGCAGTTTAATAAGCAATGGCAGACATTTAAGAAAGAGTGGGACAAAGTACAGGCAGGGTCAGACAGTGAGTTTCCCTATCAGTTGGAGAACAAATTTCCAGAACATCTGATCCCACAGTGTCCTTGGAAACAGCATGATTGGGCTGAACTGATGAAAATAGAGACGTGGGCACTAGATGTAATGTAACAGAAGACCCCTTGACTAACCCAGATTTTGAGTTCTTTTGTCACAGGGAGCTGGTGTATGTGATAGAGCAAAGATGCAGGGAGCGTCCTTGCTCCCATTGTGACCAAAAGCAGGGAGGACCCGGCGCGCTCTCTGCTGCCGCACGCCTGGCATCCTCCCTGCCCCTTTTAGATGACGAGCAGAGGGAGGACCCGGCGCGCTGGCCTGCAAGGATAACCTGGCACTTAAGTATTTTTTGAATGTGCATTCGAAGGGCTATTTAACAGGCAACCTGCTGGCCACAGGTTGCCTGTGATTGGTCTTTCCAGCAGTGCTTGTGTTTTTGCTATGAGTGACTTCAGTGTGTATTGGACTTCGGCTTCACGTTTTTGGACTTTGCTTTCTGCTCTCTCCCCTGGTTTTTTATGTGACTTCCTGGTACGATTCTTGGTTCGCTGACCCATCCGATATTGTGTTTTGTGTTCTGTCCATGTTTGTTATATTATCCTCTTATTCTCCTTCCCTTTACGCTCCTGCACTTACTCAAGCTAGGGACAGTTACACGCCGTTACATAGGACTGGCCGTGTAAGTAGGCAGGGACAGTGGTTGGGGCTTTTAGACAGGGCTCACTACTCCCCATACGTGACATCTTTGTAGTTGGTTCCCGGTACCACCATGAGGGGTCTACAAGACCGGATACGCCATTACCTCCCTGACAGAGGTAAAAAAGAAACAGCCACTCCCACCCTCTAAGTCAGCACTAGAGGCGAAGCTGAAGGCACTCGCTAAAGCGTGTAAGATGGCAAAAGGTAAAACTGCAAATATTTACATAGACTCTAGGTATGTCTTTGGTATTGGTCATCATTATGGCCCTATCTGGAAAAGCAGGGATTTTGTTGGGTCCACGGGAAAATCCATTAAGAATGCTGAACGTATGAAAAAATTGTTTGAGGTCTTGACACTTCCCTCAAAAGTATGTATTATCAAGGTACAGGCACACACAAGAGAAAACACTCTTGAGGCCAATAGAAACAGAATGGCTGATGAGGCTGCAAAGGCTGCTGCCCTGCTCCCCCTCTTACCAGAGGTTTCTATTATGACTGTTGGGAGGACAGGCCCTTTAGACTTAGCCCTGTTACAAAAATTTCAGGAGCAGGCCCCACAAGCTGGGTGCAGCTAAGGAGGACGGAGTTTGGAAAATGGAAAAAGTGGTGCCTTCCTGAAACGTTGTTCCCCATGATCGCACAGTTGGTGCATGGAAGGACACATGTGTTATGAGAAGAAATGTGTGAAATATTATCTAAGTGGTGGGTGGCCCCGGGTGCTGCTGCCAGATTTGTTCAAGGCTATATGGTATGTGTCTGCCATAATCCTGGCAAGACTGTGTGTGTTGCAAAAAGGCATATGGTTAGGGCAGCTTACCCATTTCAGTGATTGCAAATTGATTACATTCAACTGCCAAGGGTTGTTACGTATACGGATGTTTTAGTCTGTGTGGATCTCTTTTCAGGGTGGCCAGAAGCTTGGCCAGTTGTAAAGGCAACTGCCAAAAACACTGCAAGGAAAATTCTTTCTGAAGTTGTCTATAGATAAGGTGTGCCTGAAACCATTGAAAGCAACAGAGGTGCCCACTTCACCGGTGCGATACTACAAGAAATTTTAAGAGCTCTTGAGATAGATCAGGCTTTCCACACCCCCTACAGGCCTCAAAGCAGCAGGAAGGTGGAAAGACTGAATGGGATAATCAAATCAGCCATGAGAGAAACAGGAAAATCATGGGTAGAGTGGCTCCCTTTACTAGAAAGGGAGCCATTCCGGCTGCCTCTCGGCAGGGGTTAACGTGCTGCTGCCGGATCCGCGGGCCGCCCCCATTACAGTGAATGGGGTCGGAGCGCGGTTCCGGACCCACACGGGTGCCTGCGGCAGCACGAATCCGGAGGGACCCTTCACCCGCCAGATCCGGGCTGCACTAGTGTAGAAGTAGCCATAGGCCATTATTTAATGATTTTTGACAGCTGCTGCACCACAGAGGAGCCGCTCTCATCCTTCTCCACCGCAGCGAGAGAGGACCCCACCTGCCCTCCCACACCACCACCCCAAGTTCCAGAGCTAGAAGTTAGGTAAAATAAAAAGTGTAATGAGTGGATCTTCTTTCTTCAAAATATGAGCTAAATGTATGTTTTATATTTTGTAGCTCCAACCGACAGGGGGCCGTTTTCCCCTGGGCCATGGAAGACCACGCCGTATGGGTATCCAGTAAATACTACAAACCAAAAAAAATGCTCAGTCAGTACAGATAAATGTCACTGAATAAGTCGCTCCAGTACATGTACCAAATATATAATGACATTCAATTGATAACGTATTCAGGTGCTGGTTAAAGTTTAGATTTTTTTTGTGGGACAACCACTTTAACTAGATCATACAAACTAAGTACATAACTGTTTCCACCCCTACAGACCTCCCCACTGACTTCGAAGTGGAGGCAGCATTACGGCACTTTGGGACCAGGCTCCATGCTGCCTCCCAGCTCATTCGTAGCCTGCAGCTGGAGCTGCAAGAGCTGCAGGACATGATGGCCCGACGTCAGCAAAGGCCGGTGTAAACTTATTTTGTTGTACCTTTCTTTTGTTTCTTATTTATTTGTTAAAAATAAGTTTTTATTTATTACTAAAATATTCTTGAAAAACCTGTGTTTTGAGTGTTTTGTCAAACCATTAACACCTTTCTGATCCTGACATAGCGTGAAGAAGGCAGAGTTTTTTTCCCAAGGCTATTTTTCAGTATTAATGAACACAGCGGTGTCTGCCGGCCGAAGTATTACTAAATTACACACACTCCTGTTTACTGATTACAATTGACAGACAGTAAAATAAAAAAGGATTGGCTTGTTTGGGCAACTAGCCTGTACATTCTACCTTAAAATAGGCAGTGAAAATGATATACTGTACGAGCCCCAGCCAGTAGTAGTAGCGGATGGCGTATATCAGCATAGAGTGATTGGTAAAATAAATGCAACAAACTGCGGCGGAGTATAACAATGTCCGCTAAAGTAACTTGTAATGGAGGCAGAGGCAGCGTAAATATATATATATTTTAGGTGGGGGGGACTAAAGGCTGAGGCTCCAAAACAAACTTAACAATACTGAATAGAACTATTAGTAGCGTTAACTAACAACAGCTACTCTCCTACTAAGTGTAGAAAACAGAGGCGGAAGTAGACAACAGTGTTTGGTTTTGAAAAGGGTTTTGGAGACTTTGGGTTCGCACAGCCCATGACATGACTCAAGACATTTGGCAGTAACATTATGGCCCAGCTGACAGCAACAGTGGGAAGACACTCAGACTATTCTGCCCTGATCTAATCACGACCAACATCAGCAAGAGGAGTATGAAATTCGGATGTAATCCAGCCTTTATTCATTTTTATAAAGGTATTTTTTTGAACACTGCCCGGTGACAGATTTGTCCTTTTGGGTGTCACACCCCCCCCCCCAGCGGCGCTAAAATCCCTCTGACATGACACTTGAGGCTGGGCAGGAAAGAAGCCCTAATGCTTAGTGGGACAGTTCCGGCCACTGTTATAATCTGCCTGCCCAGAAGTCCAGAGGGTCTGAGAAAAGGCTTTGTGAGCCTGACTGCAGGTACGCCTGAACCTGCTCACTTGCTGCAGCTGTTGGGAGCCTGCAGAGAAAAATTCCTGCATCATACTAAGTAGGCTTAACTGGCTGCTGTTGGTTGTGGCAGAAGGTGGATGACTCAGCCGGACCTCCTTCTGGCAGCAGGTCGCTTCTTCAAAGGGCCTTACAACAGTGCAGGCATCTCGGACCAGCCTCCACTGCCGGAAATCAAAGCCGCACCTGCTCCCTATGGTGGAAGATCCCGGCTGCTGCTGGACAAAATTGTCCACTGCTCTATGCTGCTCTAGGAGCCGCTGCAAAATATGAAGAGTGGAATTCCACCGGGTTGGCACGCCACCTATTAAGCAGTGTGGCAGAAGACCGTTTTGATGCTGCAGTTCCAGCAGAGCGTGGCGAGATACATATGAATGGCTGACATGAGTGCAAAGCTTCTGCGACTTTGCCAGCACTGTGCGCAGGCCAGTGAATGTTTTTAGAAATCTTTGCACCACTAAATTTAGAACATGTGCCATACAGGGAGCATGCAAGAATTGACCCAGGTTCAGCGCTGCCACTATATTTGTCCCATTATCACTCACTACCTTGCCCACTTCCAGCTGCCATGGAGTCAGCCAGCGCGCTATTTGCCGCTTCATGTAATGCAGCAAGCGCTGGCCTGTGTGGCTGCTACTGCCAAGACAAATTAAGTCTAACACTGGATGGCAGCGTTTCACCTGGCACATGTGATATAAAGGAGCGGGGGTAACTAGCTGCCCTGACGCTCCAGCAGGCGGACTGCCCGTGGAGGTGGAAGCGGACAGTTGTTGGGTGGTCTGCTGCAATCCTGGCTGGAAAGCGCGTGGAGGTGCCAACAGCAATTGTCCCGGTTGCTGGGGTGGTTCTTGCTTCACTGCCACTAAATACATTCAGCCAGTGTGCAATAAAGGACATGTATTGCCCCTGGCCATAAGCACTGCTCCAGGTGTCCACGTGCACCATGCTGCAGAGAGACAGCTGCAGGGAGCATTCAGTATTGTCAGCCACGTAGGAGTAAAGGGCAGGGATAGCTTTGTTGGAGAAGTAATGCCGGATAGGGACCTGCAAGCGTGGCTAAGCGCAAACCATTAGCTCCCTAAAAGCTGGGCAATCAACCAGCTGGTATGGCAGAGACTGCACAGCCAGATCACTTGTGGCGTAAAACTGCTTCCTGGCCACGCACTCGGCAATGGACAGCTGCCGAATGAGAGGAGGTGGAGAAATGCATGCACTGGCTGATGAGGTGGATGTACTAGTTACACCATGCGATGAGGGCTGAGCTATGGCCCTGGATTCGGCTTGCCTGACAGAAGGGACCCCGGGAGAAGTAACCAGCTCTTTAGTATTAATGGGCTGCTCTAAATTGCCGGCATGACGCCGCTTCAGATGGTTCCACAGAGCAGTGGTCCCAACATGTGTGGCTTTCCCACGGCTCAATTTCCGTTTACACAAATTACACGTGGCCATACTGCTATCCCCCGGCAGAGTGGTGAAATACTTCCACACACCCTTCACAGCTGGCCAAGCTTGTAGCCCTTGCAAGCTTACACCCTGGTGCCGGCCCCACTATATTTGGGGTCTTGCTAGTTCCCAGAGAAGCACTAACCCTGGGCCTAACTCGCCTCTGCCCTCTGTTGCTGCCACTACTGCTATCAGCCTCCTCCTCTGAGATCAAATCCTCCCCACCAGCCCAATCCGCTTCCCAGGTCCTCCGGTCTAACACATCAGATTCATCATCAGATTCCTCCACAACACATTTTTCGGAATGCAAATTAGGCTGTTCCCCAGCAACCGACAATTCCGTGCAGTCAAAACTCTGACTGCTCTCTAAGAAATCCTCAGGGAGGCTGTCCTCTATAATAACTCCGTGTCCCTGCAGCTGGTCTTTGTCTCTGTATCTCCCTGTCTCTCCATATTTCTCCCTGCCTGATTAATTACTAGCTCTGAACTGGACCTGCACTTGCCCTGCAGTATCCATGATATGTGTAATATGGATTCCCAGAGCAATTACACCAAATTTTCACAAAACAGGTCTCAGAGTCACAGAATTTCACACACAGTGCTTCTGCTCATCTTAGCAGTCACATCAGAAGGGATGTGTCACTGGCTTACCGAGCCTCAGCCAATCAGAGCAAGCCCTGCCCACTAGGTCAGGTGACCGCTTTGTTCCCGGGCTTTTGCATACGATAAACGAACTAAAAGTAATAGTTTGCTAATGAATTGAATTCATACGCAACAATGTATAGAGTAATTTATACGTAGCTATAGTGTATATATATATATATATATATATATATATATATATATATATACATATATACAGTACAGACCAAAAGTTTGGACACACCTTCTCATTCAAAGAGTTTTCTGTATTTTCATGACTCTGAAAAATTGTAGATTCACACTGAAGGCATCAAAACTATGAATTAACACATGTGGAATTATATACTTAACAAAAAAGTGTGAAACAACTGAAAATATGTCTTATATTCTAGGTTCTTCAAAGTAGCCACCTTTTGCTTTGATTACTGCTTTGCACACTCTTGGCATTCTCTTGATGAGCTTCAAGAGGTAGTCACCTGAAATGGTTTTCACTTCACAGGTGTGCCCTGTCAGGTTTAATAAGTGGGATTTCTTGCCTTATAAATGGGGTTGGGACCATGAGTTGTGTTGGGCAGAAGTCAGGTGGAAACACAGCTGATAGTCCTACTGAATAGACTGTTAGAATTTGCATTATGGCAAGAAAAAAGCAGCTAAGTAAAGAAAAACGAGTGGCCATTATTACTTTAAGAAATGAAGGTCAGTCAGTCCGTAAAATTGGGAAAACTTTGAAAGTGTCCCCAAGTGCAGTCGCAAAAACCATCAAGCGCTATAAAGAAACTGGCTCACATGAGGACCGCCCCAGGAAAGGAAGACCAAGAGTCACCTCTGCTGCGGAGGATAAGTTCATCCAAGTCACCAGCCTCAGAAATCGCAGGCTAACAGCAGCTCAGATTAGAGACCAGGTCAATCCCACACAGAGTTCTAGCAGCAGACACATCTCTACAACAACTGTTAAGAGGAGACTGGGTGCAGCAGGCCTTCATAGTAAAATAGCTGCTAGGAAACCACTGCTAAGGACAGGCAACAAGCAGAAGAGACTTGTTTGGGCTAAAGAACACAAGGAATGGACATTAGACCAGTGGAAATCTGTGCTTTGGTCTGATGAGTCCAAATTTGAGATCTTTGGTTCCAACCACCGTGTCTTTGTGCGACGCAGAAAAGGTGAACGGATGGACTCTACATGCCTGGTTCCCACCATGAAGCATGGAGGAGGAGGTGTGATGGCGTGGGGGTGCTTAGCTGGTGACACTGTTGGGGAGTTATTCAAAACTGAAGGCATACTGAACCAGCATGGCTACCACAGCATCTTGCAGCGGCATGCTATTCCATCCGGTTTGGACCATCATTTATTTATCAACAGGACAATGACCCCAAACACACCTCCAGGCTGTGTAAGGGCTATTTGACCAAGAAGGAGAGTGATGGGGTGCTACGCCAAATGACCTGGCCTCCACAGTCACCAGACCTGAACACAATTGAGATGGTTTGGTGTGAGCTGGACCGCAGAGTGAAGGCAAAAGGGCCAACAAGTGCTAAGCATCTCTGGGAACTCCTTCCAGACTGTTGGAATACCATTTCAGGTGACTACCTCTTGAAGCTCATCAAGAGAATGCCAAGAGTGTGCAAAGCAGTAATCAAAGCAAAAGGTGGCTACTTTGAAGAGCCGAGAATATAAGACATATTTTCAGTTGTTTCTCATTTTTTTGTTAAGTATATAATTCCACATGTGTTAATTCATAGTTTTGATGCCTTCAGTGTGAATCTACAATTGTCATAGTCATGAAACTACAGAAAACTCTTTGAATGAGAAGGTTGTGTCCAAACTGTTGGTCTGTACTATATATATCTATATATATATATATATATATATATATATATATATATATATATACACACACACATGACCCATTCTCTATACCATGTCCATTGTACAAGAACAGATGCTTTGAGGTTATGTAATGTACATGTATAGTAAAGACTCAGGCTATATCACTCTAAATAAAGCACTGTGGCATCCCCTAAGGAGGAGACTTTTACAACACTTGTGTCTGTTCTCATCTCTTCCCGGCCTGTAACCACCCTCAGGGGGAGAACTCTTTTCTAAATTTGGTACCCACAGACAATGAGAATGCTCTAAACTAAGAGCCAGCAAACATTTGCAGCAACAGCATGTTTCTGCAATGCACAGTATTCTACACCAATATACAGGCTCTCTGCAGCCAGGAAACCACAGTTTTTTTAATACAATTTGTCACAAATTAATTAGGATCAAACCAATCTTTGAGGAGAAATTTGGTGAACCATCGAAATCAAATTTTTGAAAAATTTCCTCATCTCTACTCAATGCTGCAGTAAACAAGACTTTGTAGACAATTTTAAGATTCCAACTTGTGAGGCCAATATCTGCTGCAGCATAACTGTGCCCTGGTAGAAAAAAACAAGCTCCATAAAGGCAGAAATGGCATGGTTGTGTGAGTTTGGTATGGGAGAACTTGACTGGCCGCACAAAGCCCTGATCTAAACCCCATCAACACCTCTGGGATGAAGTAGAATGGAGTTGGCAGCTGGGGTCTATTGTACTAGAAGAACATATTGAAGTAGTTGTTGTTCCTGAGGCATAGTTGGACTCTTCAAATGACTGGGCTGTTAATCTCCAGGATTCAAAAGAAAAGTGAGCAGTGTGTGCCTGCATGTGAGGTGTAATAAATGACCCCTTTAAACCAGACATCCTCCCTTCTTCTGAGCGGGGGTGCCTGGTTTAGTCCCATAGACTTCAATTATGCTCGGGTGTTTGGCCGAGCACTCGAGCACCCCGAGTGCTTGGCCAGAGCACCCGAGCACACGAGCACCTCAATCAACACTAGTAAGTATACTGCAGCATTTCTTCTTGATGGTAACAAGTATAAATGACTAAACCGGAACCTCACAAAGCTTACAGCTATTGTTAAAAGAGCAATAAATGGCAAAAAAGGAATATCTAAGAAATACAAATTGAAAAGTCAGGTGTAAACTTTGAAATTTAAAAAGGGCCTGAAAAATCGAGATAAAAACAGCAAAAAAAAATGAACGGCAGGTGGCAAAAGAGAGCAAAGAACAAATCCTAAAAATGGTTTTAAAATATAAATGGTAAAAAAAAAGGTGAGAGCAGGTAGGTCTACTGAATAATTGTAAAGGGGAGTGGGTGGTCACTGGAGATAAGGAAAAGTCAGAACTACTAATTTATTTATTTTATTTAAGCTCTGTATATACAAAATAAGACATGCCTGTGCTGGTGCTAGTGCTGAGGAGCCGATGTTGGTTGTTCTAGTGCGGAGGAGCTTGTGGTGTTGCCAGTGTTGAGGAGCTGTTATTGGTGGTGTCAGGGCCATTAGAACATCCTGTAATATAATAAATTGGTTGAATGTAAACATGGTCCAGGCGACATTAAAAAAGGTAAATGTGAACAAGGCTCCAGGTCCAGATGGCTTACACTCAAGAGTTCTTAAAAAATTCTGTTCAGTTATTCCTGCGTCCCTGTTCATAATTTTAGAGATTCTCTAGTGACTGATTCAATGCCAAGTGACCGGCACAAAGTAAATGTTGCATCCTTTGTCTTCTCCAGGCAATTAGAGACCAGTAAATGTAACTTCTGTTGTGGGACAAACGTTTGAAGGACTCTTAGAGCTCCTGCACACAACCGTATCCGCTTTTGCTGTCCGCAAATTGAGGATTCACAATCAAGGATACCGGAGACCATTTTTTTCCTCTTTTAGAAATGTCCTATCCTTGTCCATAAAACAGAAAAGAATAAAGACATGTTTTATTTTATTTATTTATTATTATTATTTAGTTTTTATTTTTAGCAGGGCCATGGAGTGGACTTACAGATGTGGACACGGGTGTGCTGTTCACATCTTTTGCGGCCCCACTGAGATGAATGTGTTTGCGTCTGATCAGCTAATAATGAGGCTCAGATGTGGACCAAAACTATAGCCGTTTGCATGAGCCCTATGTACAGGAGTATGTGACTGTTAATAATATGACAGTGATAGCATGGTGGTAGCATGTGATATTCAGCTTTGTTTTACCAAGGACAGAAGTTCCTTATTTGAGGGGAATAAAAGCTTGCCGGATCGGCTGTGGATGTAATGTTCATGGATTTTGCATGATTGAAGGATACCAACAGTTTCATTGCATCCACCGAGGTTCCATCATAGTGTGTATACGAACAAGTGCAAGTGCGATGTGACATTGAATACCCTCCAGTAAAGTCAATATTTTACCACAAGTTGTACATTTTGAACTGTGTAAATGTATTTATCTAACATTAATTCATTTCTTTGGAATTTCTATTTTCTCATGCGTGGTTTTAGATATTAGTCACCTTATCATCAATGACTTTGTCATAAGATGACTTAATACATGACATACAAATTTATCCAAGAAGTCTTAAAGGGGTTCTGCAGTTGTTTAAAACTGATGATCTATCCTCTGGATAGATCATCAGCATCTGATCGGCGGGGGTTCGACACCCGGGACCCCCGCCGATCAGCTGTTTGAGAAGGCAGCGGCGCTGCAGGAGCGCCGTGGCCTTCTCGGTGTTTACCGCAGGCCAGTGACGTCACGACTAGTATCACTAGCCTGGGCGGGGCTAAGCTCTGTTCACAGGAATGGAGCTTAGCCCCGCCCAGGCCAGTGATACTAGTCGTGACGTCACTGGGCCTGAGGAAAACACAGAGAAGGCCGCGGTGCTCCCGGAGCGCCGCTGCCTTCTCAAACAGCTGATCGGCAGGGGTCCCGGGTGTCGGACCCCCGCCGATCAGATGCTGATGATCTATCCAGAGGATAGATCATCAGTTTTAAACAACTGCAGAACCCCTTTAATGAGTAGTGATGATCGAGCACCCAGGTGCTTGTATGCTCAGGTGCTCTGGCCGAGCCGAGTACTCGAGCACCCAAGCATAATTGAAGTCTATGGGACTAAACCAGGCACCCCCCCACTCGGAAGAGGAGGTGATGACTTGTATACACAAGTACCCTAAATAAACAATTTTTTAAAAAAGTACATAGATACAGACACAACTTACATTTCCCAGCAGTTCCCGACCTGTTCCAGCAAGAAGAGGGCGCGCAGAGTGGTAGGTTTTACCACAGTGCCACCTGCTGGAAGGAGGAGGGAGCTGACAAGGAAAGGTAAGGTGACGGATCCGTCATAAACTCTATTGAAAGTCAATGGAGGACGGATCCGTTTTCTATTGTGTCACACCAAACGGATCCGTCCCCATTGACTTGCATTGGTGACATGACGGATCCGTCTTGGTGCGGGGAGGGCACTCGAGCTTAGGCATGCTCGGCCGAACAGCGAGTTTGGCCGAGCATGCTTGCTCAACACTATTATTGAGGTTTGGATTTGAGTTTGATCTACTTTATGGAGAATATTATTTTCACTTGTAACTGAAAAGACTTAGGCTTCAGATTTTTTGTTTCTGTTGTGGTACTTTAGAGGTGAAATTTAAACTTTTTCATAACATGAAATCAAATTTCTCAAGGTTTTTTGGGATAGCCTTGTAATAATATTAGAAAAAGTTGTATGTATGTAACATGGATTATGGAAACCAGAGTTTGCTGAAAGAACTGATATTGATTGGATTTTCTCAACATCCACAAGCAAGAATATTCCTGTCTATACTGTTCTTATTCATGTACATATTGACCATCCTGGGGAACAGTTTCCTGATCTACACCGTCATCGTCAGTCCTCAGTTACACACTCCGATGTACTATTTCCTATGTAATTTGTCTTTTATTGATTTATTCTTCACGTCGTGCTCAATACCAAAAATTCTGCATGATGAGTTTTCTAACACAAGAACAATTTCTGTCACTGGATGCTTGACACAAATGAACCTTGCTCTTTCTCTAGGTGTAGCTGAGTGCATGTTATTGGCTGTGATGGCCTATGACCGGTATATTGCCATATGCTTCCCCTTGTATTACACCGCCATTATGAGTTGGAGGGTATGTAATATCATCACTGTAGTTCTGTGGTCAGGAAGTTTTATTTTATCTCATGTCCCAACCATGATAAAACCTCTTGTATTCTGTAGAGGAAACCAAATGAACCATGTTGCATGTGAGATTTTAGTGGTTCTCGAGCTGGCGTGTGGTGACCTCTCAACCCTTAAAACTTTAATGTTCTTTCAGACTTTTTTGGTTCTAATTTCACCACTTGCACTTATTGTAGTTTCTTATATTTGCATCATTGCCTCACTATTAGGCATCCACTCAGCTCATGGTAGATCTAAAGCTTTCTCCACCTGCGTGTCCCACCTCACCGTGGTGATTATGTTTTATGGGACAAGTATGACCATGTACATGGGACAAGCGAGATTTTCTTCTTCCTTGAAATATATTTCTCTAACTTATGGGGTTGTTACTCCTGTATTAAATCCTTTCATCTACAGCTTGAGGAATAAGGAGGTAAAAGACGCCTTCAAGAAAATGTTGATCAAATATTCTGTAATGTAACTGTTCCATGAAGATAAGAATTGGTCGTAGATGTTAAGTTGTCCCACACAGCTGTGATTATGTGAAGATGTTCTGATGTTCTTTTTCCCTACCTTTCCTATTTGCTCCACATATCCCAATATTTAGTGTATTATTATTATTATTATTATTATTATTATTATTATTATTATTATTATATTATTTATAGTTTTAGAATTTGTCAACTATTACCTCATCCAAAAAGTTCTTTTAAGATGCTTGTGATGAGGAAGAAAGTATATGTTGTTTGCATCTATTTTTGTGCACTAATATTCCTTTTCTGTGATTTATTTTGATATATATAGCCACTGACATCTGCAATCATTATTATCACATCATGCAGGATGTTTTTTATCCTTTTGTTTCTGTGAGTTTTGCTTGGTTTATAATATGTACCTGAGGGAGTGGCACCTTCAGGTGTGAATGCGCTCTTAGCTTATCTTGAGTAGCATTCTTGTGCACTTTTGCTCCTCCTATCAAATTGAGCGCCTTGATTGCGTGGTACATATAGGTGTGTTTGCTCCTCCTCTCATTGGTTGCTGTATGCACGTAGAGGTTACTAGGAGCAACACATCTATATGTGCGGCGTCCACGCTCCTAGATATAGATGCCCACTGGCATGGTTAGGTTTAGCGTAGGACCTGCCTGACCTGAGACCACCGTGACGCTGGGTAGGTGGGCACAGATGTGTTTTGATCAAAATATATTGGCTAAGAGTCTCAGATTTTATCATATCAGAATGAGGTCTTAGTTTATACCATATATATTGTTTGCATCTATTTTTGTGCACTAATATTCCTTTTCTGTGATTTATTTATTTATTTATTTTTTTATTATTTATTTTGATGAGGAAGAAACAATCACGGACTAACCCAACCTTAACATGTAATAGTATTGGTATTTTTAAAAGAGGCTTTCAAAGAGTTTTTTACTGATGACCTGTCCTCAGTAGCTGATTTGGGGGGGGGGGGGGTTCAGCACCCAGGACTTGGACTGATCAGCTGTATGAGAAGGCACCAATGCTAGCATTAGCACCACGGCCTTTTCTCGGCTCATCAAACACATTACCATGCATTGTAAATCGGCTGTGCTTGGTATCACAGCTCAACCCTATTCACTACAATGGGGCTCAGCTGCAGCTAGGCCGAGGATGTTTGTCATACCACCAAGAAAAAGCTGGAGTCGACCAATGGGTAGGTCATTTAAAAAAAAACAAACAAAAAAACTCTTGGAAAACCCCTTTTATAAAACAAAATTCCAACATTTAAAGGGAACCTGTCATCACCTTTGTGCTGCCCATACTAATGGCAGAATAAAGTAGGGACAGGTGAGTTGATTTTAAACGTAAGTGGTTGCCGAGAACCACAATCATTGCAGACTGGACCTTGAAAAGAGTCACCGCCACCGGAGAAGAGTCCTGGTTATTCATGAATTCCTGCTCTCCTGCCCCCCTGCTGATGACTGACAGTCTTCTACCTAGTTTTCTCCCTTTCTCTCTAGTAGAGAAGTGCCAATCGTCAGCGGATGGGTGGGGAGAGCAGGAGATTATGAATAACCTTCTCAGGTAGATTTGACTCTTTACAAGGCCTGTGCTGCAATGATTATGATGCTGGTTCTCGGAACCACTTATTTTTAGCTCATGAGTGACACACCGCCGAAATCAGCGTTTCTGTCACTAATTTATGCTACGCTCAGTGAGGTCACCATACAATTGATGACAGGTTCCCTTTAATGTGTTATTTAGCTATACAGCTGAAGAAAACAGACAGTGGTTACTGATACTGATTTACCACTAATTTCCAGGCTCTATCTGGAATTTTGTCCTCAGTGGCAGTCTAAGAGAAGCCAAGCAATTAGCAGTAAATTGGCAGTGGTGCCTCCAACTGTCCATAGAGTCAACCGGGGTCTGTATGTAAGTTAGGCCGGGTTCACATCATCGTTTAGTTTTCTGATCTTCATGGAGGATTTTTTTTTCATTGTACTGCTCAGTGTCTAATTGCACCTTTCTCGCCCCCCCCCCCTCAAAACAAAAAAGAAACTGTCACAAAACTTTTACAATTAATATAATATCAACTATTATATAACAAAAATTTACGTGGTGTTTTGCCAGTAGCTAATGTGAAGATTCAGAAAGTTTCTCTGACTTGTAGCTTTCTCCTTAAATCCCCCCCCCGATCTAATTACTTTTACTTTATTAAAATTCCTTGAAAAGAGAATCCAAATGTGTCTCCTACCAAAATGAGTAAATGTCTAGAAATTCTTTTTATCTCTGATTCAAATAGGTCAAAAATGTGATTGGGTTTCAAATTGATTCTACCTGAATCAAAAGTGCTCAAACTACCCTGAAAATTGATGCATGAAACTCTGAGGTCTTTCTCTCTCTCTCTCTCTCTTTTTTTTTTTTTTAGAATTACCCTCCAGGAACCCCCCCCCCCCCCCCCCCACCCACACACACACACACACACACACTCTCTCTCTCTTAAGCTCTATAAAGGGTTTATCCCAAAATTCTTAAAATAAAATTACTGAAAATACTTAACCCTTCCCCGACATATGACATAATAGTATGTCAAAGTGGGAATTTGATGTACTGCTGGACAGGTGCACACCCAATTAGTGCAGGGGCCTGGCGGTCATACCATAACCTGGTATCCACAGGTAATGCTGTAAAAGCCGATGTCCTCGGATTGACCTCAGTGCTGACCGTGGCATAGAAGATGTTTGCAGTGAGTGAAGGTTCCTATCGGGTTCCCGCTCTGATGTGATGGGAACCTGATGGGTGAGAAGGAAGCCAGGTACCTTGGGACCTGCCTTCTATTGAAGCCGAGGCGATCCAGCCCCAGGACGGGTCTCCTAGGCAACCTATTAGTGTATTACTCAGTTTAATAGACTAACCAGTAATGCATTACAATACAGATGTATTTTAATTCATTGAGGATCAGACCCTCCAAAAGTTGAAGTCCCAGAGTGGGAAAAAATAAAGTAAAAAAAGTTAAAAAAATGTTTTTAATAATAAAAAATAAAGTTTCAAGTAAAAAAAAAAAGCCCCATTCCCCTAAAGTTATTTAAAAAATGACACATATTAGGTATTGCCACATCCGTAACTAACGACCGGCTCCATTATATGATCACATAATCTACCCCGTCAGATAAACACCATTAAAAAAAAAAACTGTGCCAAAAAACACAAAAAGTACAATACCAAGCATTTAAAAAGTCATATATTCCCCAGAATAGCACCAATCAAACCATCACCATATCCTACAAAAATTGAGCCCCTACATAAGACAATTGCCCCCCAAAAATTAAAAAATATGGCTTAGCTAAGTTAAATAAATTTAAAAAATAGACATATTAGGTATTTCCACATCCGTAACAACTGACCTATAAAATCCGCTACGTCAGGTGATTCTTATAAAAGAAAATAAATAATAAAGTCATTTTTGTCACCTTTAATCACAAAAGTATAAAGTGATCAAAACGTCATGTATACTCCAAAATAATACCAATCAAACTGTCATCTCATCCCACAAAAAACGAGCCAATACATAAGACAATTGGCCAAAAAACAAATAAAAAATATGGCTTTCAGAAAATGGAGACACTAAAACATCATTTTTTGTTTAAGAAATGCTTGTATTGTGTAAAATTTAAATACATTAAAAAAGTATATAGTACATATTAGATATTGCCACATCTGTAATGACCTGCTCTATACAAATATTAAAAGACCCACCCCCTCAGGTGACCACCATAAAAAATTTAAATAAAAAGTGTGCCAAAACAACCAATTTTTGGTCACCTTGCCCCAAAAATTGTAATATTAAATGATCCAAAAATTATATGTACGCATAAGTTATACCAATAAAAACATCAACTCTTCCTGCTAAAACTGAGCCTTTGCACAAATGATAGGCAGGAAAAAAATTGCTTTAAGAAAATGGAGACACAAAAACATATTTGTTTTAAAAATGCTTTATTATGTAAACTGAAACAAACAAAACAATAGATATATTTCATATAGTCACGTCCATAAAACAATATAACATGCCCTATCATGTCAGATGAACATTGTAATCAACAAAAAATAAAAAACTGCCAGAAAAGCCATTTTTTTTGTTTTCTTGCCTCACAAAAAGCATAATATAAAGCGATCAAAAATCATATGTACCCCAAAATCACACCAATAAATTTTTCACCTTCTCCTGTAGTTTCCAAAATGGGGTCACTCTTTGGGAGTTTCTACTGTAGAGGTGCATCAGGGGGGCTTCAAATGGAACATGGTGTCTAAAAGCCAGTCAAGCAAAATCTGACTTCCAAATCCATACAGCGCTTCTTTTCATCACAGTCCTGCTGTGTGCCCATACAGCAGTTTACCACCACATGTGGGGCGCTTCTGTAAACTGCAGAATCAGTGTAATAGACACTTGATGTGTTACCGAAAAAAAGAATTACAATGGAAAATCTGCCAAAAAAGTGAAATTTAGAAATGTTCCTTTAACTCTTGTGGAACACATAAACAGTTAGCAAAGTTTATAAAATCAATTTTAAATAACTTGAGGGGTGTAGTTTCTAAAATGGAGTAATTTATGGGTGATTTCCACTATGTAAGCCCCACAAAGTGACTTAATATCTGAACTGTATCCACAACAAAGTTGACGTCAGCATGTGCAAAATACACCAATAAAGTGCAACGCATGCTTGAGAAAGACCACCACGTAGTCGAAACATTGCACTTTATTGGTGTATTTTGCACATGTTTGCTATGGACTCTGGGTAAATAAAAAATTCTTGTGGATATGCTGACGTCAACTTTTTTGTGGATACTGTACTGGTGACCTACAAGGATTGATGGTCAAGGACCGGCTGTTGCATCACAATGATTGTCTATAAGGTACCTCAGTGCTGTTCTCAACTGTGTTTGTTCATAACTGAACTGGTCCTTAAAAAGTGGGTTTTGGAAATTAAGAATTGTAAGAATTGCTTCTAAAATTCTAAGCCTAAAAAATAAAATGACATTTTCAAAATGATTTTCAACATAAAGTAGACATATGGGGAATCTTAAAGTATAAATATTGTATGAGGTATCACTTTGTGTCTTAAAATCAGAGAACTAAAGAAATTGCAAATTTTTCCAAATTTTTGCAATTATTATTTTTTTTTTATAAATAAAGGTGAAACATATGGACTCAAATTTACCACTGTCATGAAGTACAATATGTCATGAGAAAACAATCTCAGAATGGTTTGGATAAGTAAAAGTGCTCCAGAGTCAAAGGTGTCATTAGGTTAAAACATTACAGTTTCTCCTCTCTTACACCACCTCCCTGCTTGGTTGAGGGAGTGATGTTATTTACATGGGACTGTATATTGGAGGGGCTGAAGGGAGTGAAGGTTATTTACATGGGACTGTATAATAGGTAAAAAGTAGTACACAGAAAATGTTAAGACACTGTGTATGAACCACTGTGTCAACAAACATTTGGCATTCCCTGGTTTTCATCCTTAAACCACTATTCAGGAATCTGGACTTCAGTACAGGGGAGCCACCAGGCTGCTATGTCCTGGAGTGGTCCCTGTGTGATTGACAGCTGGGGTCCTGGGAGTCAGAGACACCACTGTGGAGCACAGAAGGATTAGGCAAAACTGTAGTCAGGGACAGGCTAAAGACAGATCATGAAGAGCAGAAGTGAATCCATAAAACAGTTTAAAGATCAGGGCAGGCAACAAAGGGTCATGTCAAGAGGGGAAGGGAGATAGTGAGCCCTGTCTGTAACCCCAACCACTGTCCCTGCCTACTTACAGTATAAGCCCTAAATCGCAGAACCATAACTAATCGACAGGCCCTGACCTGAATAAGTGCAGGGGGCAAGGGAAGGGGAAACAAAGGGAATAGCAAACACAGAACAAACACAATAAAGAAGAGTCAACTAGCCAAAGGGTCGTATCAGGAGGTCACGTCAATAACAGGAGAAAAGCAGAAGGCGAAGTCCAAGTCCACAAACCGAAGTCTGAATACCACTGAAAACCAATCACTCGCAAAAACACCAGCACTGTAAAGGGAAACCAATAACAGACAACCTGTGACCAGCAGGTTGCCAGTTTAAATAGCCCTACAAATGGGTCATGTGACGTGACCAGCGTCACATGACCCAATTTGCATAATCCAAACATGAGCGCTGGCAAAAACACCACCAGTGCTCAAAACCAACACTAGACTGTTGATGTGGCATGGTCAGCGCCACATGACCTTATATATATATGAAAATATAAATATAAGTACTGAGCGCAGGCTTCCCTGGCCAGTGCTCAGAGGGACCCCACCTGCGCATCTCTAGGGGGGAAAGGAGGACGCCAGACATGCGGCAGTACTGAGCGCGCTGGGTCCTCCCCGTGCTGGTTGCTCATAGCGTCCTCGTTTCTTCCTAGAAGCGGAAGTCCGGCGGCGCAACACTGGGGAAGCGCGCCACCGGCTTCCCATGACAGGTCAATTCAGTAATCAGCCACAGGTCAGGCAGTGTCATAATCAAGAAACAGAAAGTGGTCCGTGCATGGGCAGACAAATGGAACCCTACACCGTCACAGGGCTGGCGAAGCATGAGCATACTGTAACAGGAAAAAAAAAGATGTAAAAACATCTAAATGAAATCAGTCAGGTAAAATGGATTGGAGAAAACTAGAGATGAGCGAGCACTAAAATGCTCGGGTGCTCGTTATTCGAGTCAAACTTTTCCCAATGCTCGGGTGCTCGTTTCGAATAACGAACCCCATTGAAGTCAATGGGAGACTTGAGCATTTTTGTGGGGGACCAAGGCTCTGCCTAGGGAAGGCTGGGTGAAAACCTGGAAACCTCAGAAAATGATGGAAACACCACGGAAATGGACAGGAAACAGCAGGGGCAGCATGCATGGATGCCTCTGAGGCTGCCTAATCCCACCATTACCCCAAATTCTCAGGCAACAGCCTGGTGGTTACCCTCATGGCAATTGTGCTCACCCAGACCAAGAAAGGCGAGGCAAATACCCATCACATGTTAGGGAAGCACCCAACTAGGTGCAACGAAGGTCCATCACCGCCTGCAGGTGACACCACTGCTCATGCTGGCACTGCAGCTGACATCAAGTTTAGTATCTGTTCTTATCAGTTGCTGTGCCTGCTGGTGGTATAGTGGTGAGCATAGCTACTTCCCAAGCAGTTGATCTGGGTTTGATTCCCATCTATCGCAGGAGGCAATTCAGAATCAGTACAATATCTGATACGTCCCCTATCCGGGTAAATTGTTTGTAGAGAGGGCCTGTAGGTGGGGGGCAGGCTGGGGGGAAGGAGGTTGAGCTGGAAGAGCCAGAGGAGTGCCCCCTGGGCTAGCGTGTGTGGTTGTGACAACAGCCGGAATGGATTTGGAAAAACTGTTGCTTTAACCCGTATGGTATCGATTCTTCTCAGTTTAATACCGTATACGTCCCCTATCTTGGGACCCTATATTTAATGGATTTTTAGAACACGGAAAACGGAAAAAGAGCTTGCTCTGGCCAGGGGAGTGTCCATGCTCTGCCTATCACAGGTCATGAGGCAGATAAAAGAAGAACAAAAACAAACATCAGTACAACTTCTGATACGTCCCCTATCCGGCTAAATTGTTTGTAGAGTGGGCCTGTAAGGTGGGGGGGGCAGGCTGGGGCAAGGAGGTTTCGCTGGAAGAGCCAGAGGAGTGCCCCCTGGGCTAGCGTGTGTGGTGGTGACAACAGCCGGAATGCATTTGGAAATACTCTAGCATCAGCCGGTGCAGTATCGATTCTTCTCAGTTTAATACCGTATACGTCCCCTATCTTGGGACCCTATATTTAATGGATATTTCGAACACGGAAAAGGGAAAAAGAGCTTGCTCTGGCCAGGGGAGTGTCTTTCCCACTGCAGCTAAGGGGACGTGTCCATGCTCTGCCTATCACGGGTCATGAGGCAGATAAAAGAAGAACAAAAACAAACATCAGTACAACTTCTGATACGTTCCCTATCCGGCTAAATTGTTTGTAGAGTGGGCCTGTAGGTGGGGGGGGGCAGGCTGGGGCAAGGAGGTTTCGCTGGAAGAGCCAGAGGAGTGCCCCCTGGGCTAGCGTGTGTGGTGGTGATAACAGCCGGATGGATTTAGAATGACGACGCAGGACCCCAACTTAAAAATTTAGCATCAACCGGTACAGTCGTAAATTATGAGATTGATCAAGTGTGGCATGAGTTTTTAGATGGAGATTGCATGTGGTCACGTACTCCCTGGAACCCCATAGTCACCCCTTCTCTGATGTGCTAGCCCAGAACATTCTCTGCCCCAATTCGCAAGACCTTTTGCTGTTTCCGTGTGCTGACAGTGGTGATTTACCAGTGTTGTCTGAGGAGGTGGTGGACAATGGTGAGACACAGGTGTCGGGGGGTGAGGTAGTTGTATGGGAAGCAAGTTACAGTGGGGACTCCTTGGGGGGGACTTTCTCATGATGGGACAGATTCAACTTCAGTGGATCAGGCACAGGAACAGATGAATTTTTTGGGGGGTTTAGTTAACTTTTATTTAGCAAAAATAACCACAGAGATATTTATTCGTTATCTTCACTGCGCAGTCTGGCGTTGGGGTTCCTCACTTTGATGGCGAGCTGTGCCGCTCTCTCCACAATGGTCTGTGTGTTCTTAGATGGAGACTTTGTCGGCGATTTCAGTACAGAAGGACTTGTTGCTCATCCACAGAACCTCGTCCTCCTTGACATTGTGGACAAGGAATTTGTGGGCGGACCAGGAATTTGCGGAACCCTGTGAGCAGCATGTGTTTGGTCTTCTACTTGCTACCGTATCCAATGTTGGGCAATATAGATTCGCAAGTAATATTATTTTTCACACCTATCCCAAAAATAAAAATGTATGCAGTTTGCGCAAATAAAACTTGGAACTTGAATTGGAGAGAGGGCCTGTAGGTGGGAGGGCAGGCTGGGGGGAAGGAGGTTGAGCTGGAAGAGCCAGAGGAGTGCCCCCTGGGGCTAGCGTGTGTGGTGGTGACAACAGCCGGATGGAGTTAGAATGACGACTCAGGACCCCAACTTAAAAATTTAGAATCAACCGGTACAATTGTCAATTATGAGCTAGATCAAGTGCGGCATGACTTTTTAAATGGATATTGCATGTGGTCACGTACTCCCTGGAACCCCATAGTCACCCCTTCCCTGATGTGCTAGCCCAGAACATTCTCTGCCCCAATTCACAAGACCTTTTGCTGTTTCCGTGTGCTGACAGTGGGGATTTACCAGTGTTGTCTGAGGAGGTGGTGGACAATGGCGAGACACAGGTGTCGGGAGGTGAGGTAGTTGTATGGGAAGCAAGTTACAGTGGGGACTCCTTGGGGGGGAATTTCTCATGATGGGACAGATCAACTTGGGTGGATCAGGCACAGGAACAGATGAATTTTTGGGGGGGTTTTAGTTAACTTTTATTTAGCAAAAATAACCACAGAGATATTTATTCGTTATCTTCAACTGCGCAGTCTGGCGTTGGGGTTCCTCACTTTGATGGCGAGCTGTGCCGCTCTCTCCACATTGATCTGTGTGTTCTTAGATGGAGACTTTGTCGGCGATTTCAGTACAGAAGGACTTGTTGCTCATCCACAGAACCTCGTCCTCCTTGACATTGTGGACAAGGAATTTGTGGCGGACCAGGAATTTGCGGAACCCTGTTGAGCAAGCATGTGTTTTGGTCTTCTACTTGCTACCGTATCCAATGTTGGGCAATATAGATTCGCAAGTAATATTATTTTTCACACCTATCCCAAAAATAAAAATGTATGCAGTTTGCGCAAATAAAACTGGAACTTGAATTGGAGAGAGGGCCTGTAGGTGGGAGGGCAGGCTGGGGGGAAGGAGGTTGAGCTGGAAGAGCCAGAGGAGTGCCCCCTGGGGCTAGCGTGTGTGGTGGTGACAACAGCCGATGGAGTTAGAAATGCGACTCAGGACCCCAACTTAAAAATTTAGAAATCAACCGGTACAATTGTCAATTATGAGCTAGATCAAGTGCGGCATGACTTTTTAAATGGATATTGCATGTGGTCACGTACTCCCTGGACCCCATAGTCACCCCTTCCCTGATGTGCTAGCCCAGAAATTCTCTGCCCCAATTCACAAGACCTTTTTGCTGTTTTCCGTGTGCTGACAGTGGGGATTTACCAGTGTTGCCTGAGGAGGTGGTGGACAATGCGAGACACAAGGTGTCGGGAGGTGAGGTAGTTGTATGGGAAG
>ONZH01023683.1:0-15187 GCA_900303285.1 Rhinella marina | reverse complement strand
TGCCACTAAATACATTCATCCAGTGGGCCGTTAAGGACATGTATTGCCCCTGGCTGTAAGAACTGCTCCAGGTGTCCACCGTGACTAGAGATGAGCGAATCGATTCGTCGATTAGTATCGAATCTTGGGATTTTTCAGCTGCGAAGCGAATCCGAATATTAGGTGATTCGCTTCACTTTTGTACGCATCGCTACATAGTTTGTCCTCTAAATTATACGCTATTCTACGTATAATTTAGTTACTCTATACGCTGTTGCGCAGACTCCTCCGTGGTAGTTACTCTACACGCTGTTGCGTACTAATTCTATTCAGCAATGCAGACTCCACCCTGGTAGTTCCGCCTCCTTCTCCTGCGCGCGAGGAAGACGTGGCAAGTCAGCAGAGTAAGATGGCGGCGAGACAGCGAGGTCCTGACTGGGGAAGCATGTTGTGGGCAGACGACCCCTATGAGGAGAAGGAACCGGAGGTGATCTATCTCTCACAGCTCAACAGGAAGTTGGATGAGGTGCCTGCTGAGGTGGTGACTCCACTGGCTGACACGGCGGAGGCGGCAGGAGTTCCCGCTCCGCCGCGCAAGGACTACTCCTTATGCCAGAATTTGATGGTCCCTGAGGCTGTCACCTGGAATGGCCAGACCCTCTGTGAATATAAAAAGCTGGTGGAGGAGTGGGTGGTGCAAGTTTTGGAGCACCCACTGTCCGGTGACCCTAAGCTGGAGCGCCGAAGGGGAACCGTTATTTGGTTCAACGTAGAGCGTGGAGTCGGTTTCATCGGCGATGAGGAGACGGCGGAGGAATTATATGTTAACCGCCGTTCGGTTAAGCCGCTGTATCTTCCACCCGTACGCCACAATCTACATGCAGGGGATTACGTGGAGTATACCCCCATGAAGAGCCTCCAAGGCCCCTACTGGGGTGAAAGTCTTAAAGCGACCACCTACTCCTGCAGCGCCCCCGGAAGACTGGAGTGAGGAGGCCCAGGCTGCAGAAGAGGCTTGTGACCTTGAGACCTTGAGATCTGAAGAGAAATCCCAAGGTCAGGATCAGCTGGAACCCCTGATTCCTGATTTGCCGCCACCACCACCGATACCACCGATCCTTCATGTGGGACAGATGACCACGAACACTTTCGTGTACCATCCAACTGTGGTACAGTACCACTACTAACTGCCATGCCCATTGCAGTTGCAGGCCGCACAGTCCGACGCTCGTGGAAGATCATTACCATTACAGCCGGAGATTCTGTCACCTGGTATGCCGGCAGGAGGATCTGGCCACTACAGAGTGATGGGCAGGGCCCAAGTTACCACTGCCTTTGCCAGTGTGACAGCCCAGTCACCAAGAAGACCATCCTTGAGAGGTCGGCGGGGGTCTGCTGCTGCAGCCAGGGCAGCTTTCATGATGAGGCAGGAGCGCCCTCTCATGTCCTTTAGCTCCAGCAGCAGTGAGGAGGACCTGCTGGCCTTTAAGTAATTCCAGCAGTTTTTAGGGGAGCCACAACATGGACTTATCCTGAAGGGTGGGCACTAGTTGGCCCTTGTTTTTAGTTTTGTTGCCCCGCGTTTGTCCTCACCCAGATGGCCATGGATTGTTAGGACTCCCCCATCAAAAAAAAGTTTTTTTATCTAAGTTGCGCATACGTGCGCCTCATCCCTTTTCCCCCCTTTTCAGGTTATTTGGGGAGCCCCTCGAAAGAGGGTTTTTAAAGGGAACCTTTGCTGCTATTTTTTTACCCATTTGGATTACAATTTTGCCTATGTGGATTACAAATTGCGACTGAGTTTGGGACGCTGCTCCAGTTCTATGAAAAGCGTCAGAAGAAAAGAGACTTAAAGGTGTCCGTGAGCATACTAGGTAGGTGATATTTAAAATGTTTATATTATACTTATGTGGTAAAGTGTATGGCAGAATACTGGACGGGATGTATATCCCACCCAGACTCCTCAACTGGGTGAGGTAAATAAAATCCAGAAAGACTTCGGTGTGGCTTCAGCAAGACATAGTTGCTGGAGCTAGTGTTATTTAAAATAACAGGGCTGGATTTTATTTGAATTTGGAAGGTAGGTTGGCAGTGGGACCTTTCCAATCCACCCCGGTCCAGGCCAGGTTTTTCCCTGTAGCCTGAGGAGAGCACAGGTAAGCCAGCTGTGATCGTTAGAGGGAAATAAAAGGCATCCCAGGATGTCAGTACAGTAGCTATGCCAGGGGAGCCTAAGAGGCTAACTGTATTGCTGGCTCATGAATCCTGGAGGATAACCTGCATTTATTAGGTGAGAAAGTGACCTATATGTATGGGCAGGAATTTATTTTGGTTTTCATTTGTGTTTGCTGTAACCTCACCTCACCCAGTGAGGCATAACTGGGAGTGTCTGTGTCAGACTTGAATAAAGCACGATTTGGACTGAAATCCTGTTGTCTGCAGAGAAACTCTGTCATCGCCGCCCTGCTGGTGAGAGCATCCCCTTACACTTATAATAATGTGTTTGCACTATTTACCATATATGTCTCGAATATTCGCTCTGCCTCTGAGGAGTGCACGCCGCGGCCTCTCCTCCTACATGCCTGCGTATTATGTAATCGCTTTGACAATAGTACGCTGAGATTCGTAAGCTATTTGTACGCTCATGCGTACGTCTTCTAAGAAGTTGCGTACATTTTGTAAATGAACGTTCGTTATTAGTGAGCGAATGTTCGCTAATAGCACATAATAACGTATATTTTGTACGCAAATACAACGAATTCGTCGAATATACGAATTTTAGGAAAAGTTCGGCGAATAATTTTTTGAATGATTCGCTCATCTCTAACCGTGACGTGCACGGTGCTGCAGAGAGACAGCTGCAGGGAGCGTCCAATATTGTCTGCCACGTGGGAGCAAAGGGCTGGGATAGCTTTGTTTGAGAAGTAATGCCGGCTAGGGATATGCCAGCATGGCTGAGCGCAAGCCATTAGCTCCCTAAAAGCTGTGCACTCAACTAATTTGTATGGCAGAGACTGCACAGCCAGCAACTTGGTCAGGTGACAATTTAAGTTTGCACACTGTTGGATTACTTGTTGCGTAAACTTGCTTCCTCTCCACGCACTCGGCAATGGATGGCTGGCGAATAAGAGGCGGTGGAGAAACGCACGCAGTGGGCGATGAGGTGTATGTACTAGTTACGCCCCTGGATGCGGCCTGCCTGATGCAAGGGACCCGAGGAGAAGTAGCCAGAAATTCAGTATTAATGCGCTGCTCTAAATTTGCGGCTTGACGCAGCTTCAGATGGTTTCACAGAGCGGTGGTCCCTACATTTGTGGCTTTCCCACGGCTCAATTCCTGTTTATAGAAATTACATGTGGCCATGCTGATGTCCCCCGGCAGAGTGGTGAAATACTTCTACACATCCGACGTGCGCCCTCCAGAGCTGGCCAAGCTTGTAGCCCTTGCAGGCTTAGACCCTGGTGCCGGTCCCACTATACTTGGGGTCTCGCTAGTTCCCAAGGAATGCCTGGCCCTTGGCCTAACTCGCCTCTGCCCTCTGTTGCTGCCACTACTACCACCCTCCTCCTCTGAGATCAAATCCTCCTCACCAGCCCAATCCGCCTCCCAGGTCCTCCGGTCTAACACATCAGATTCATAATCAGACTCCTCCCC
The DNA here is from genome assembly GCA_900303285.1 of Rhinella marina. NCBI lineage: Eukaryota > Metazoa > Chordata > Amphibia > Anura > Bufonidae > Rhinella > Rhinella marina. The sequence goes on along the minus strand of ONZH01023683.1, from coordinate 11,554 downwards.
ACTTTTTTCTGACTGCAAATTAGGCTGTTCCCCCACCAACCTCCAATTCCAGACTCTTTCTGCCCTCTAACAAATCCTCAGGGAGGCTGTCCTCTATAACCGCCGAATTATGCGGTGGGGTTCGGTGGCCTTTTATTTTATAAATTGCAGAAGGGGCACCACTAGGAGGGGGCACTGAAGCCTGAGAGATGGCAGAAAATGACGGGCTTTGCTGGAGCGAAATGGTGGAGTCTGACCCCTTGGTACATGATACTGTATCAGCAGATGACAGCAGATCCTCTGGCTGCGATTGAGATGAGTGTACGATCTACTCCACTACCTCATCCACTTTCTACTCCACTACAATTTTGCGCCTTGACGGGTTAGCCTGGTGGAACAGTGGCCAACTATTGTGAATTCTACAAGTAGAAACTCAGGCTACAGGTCCTTTATCACTGCTGCCCTATGCCACCTTCTCCTTATTTTTTGAGCTCAAGGTCTGGCTGGAACCCTTTTGCTTTTCCATGCCAGACATTTTCACTTGACTGTGGCCCTGCAGCTGGTCTTTGTCTCTCTCCCTGTCTCTCTCCCTGCCTGATTAATTACTAGCCCTGCACTGGCCCTGTACTTGCCCTGCAGTATCCCTGATATGTGCAATATTGGATTCCCAGAACAATTACACCTCAATTTTAACTAAACAGTTCTCTGTCTCTCAGAACTTCACAGACAGTGCTTCTGCTCGTCTCAGCAGTCGCAGCACAACTGATGCGTCACTAGCTTACCGAGCCTGTGAGCCAATCATAGCAAGTCCTTCCCACTAGGTCAGGTGACCTTTTTCTTCCCGGGCTTTTTGCCGCACGAATAACGAACTAACAGTAAAAGTTCACTAATTAACTGAATTTGTACGCATCAGCGTATAAAGTAACTTATACGTAGCATTAGCGTACAATTTATCGGACAAGTACATAGCGAATGCATAGAAAGCTTTAAGAACATTTTCGAATCTAATGGAGCGAATCTCAAAAAATCCGGATTCGCTTTGCAACGGAAAATTTCCAAGATTCATCTCTAATATTACAAGAAGCAAAAGCAGCAGCCAGTTCATTATCATCAACATGATGGACAAATGTTTCCATATGCTGTGCCACAAATCTGCAAACAGAGATGTACTGCCTGAAAACCCAGGTTCAGTCCTGCTTGGACTCTGGCCTTTCTCCTGGCCTTGCTCTCTCCTGTGTTGTCTCAGGGAAATTTTTCAGCACAGGAGGCGGCATTGTGAGAAGGCATAGATCCATGAAGATTTTCATAATCCTCCAGCTGGGACTGAATAGAACTGCCCTTGCTTATGGTGCCCTATCATGCCACTGCTGCTGTCTATGTACATGCCATAATGTTCTGGACTGTATGCCTAATGCTGCTGCCGCCATCATGTCATTGCCGTTGTATGAGTGCCATCATGCTCCATAGCAAATGGCTGCTGCTGCCATCACTGCAGCTGCTGATCACCTACTACCATTTCTATTATCCCTACTGCCACTACCATTACCACTCCATGGTTATCACAAACAGCTGTACACATATGTACTGCCTTGTCTGTTCCATGTTGTGCCGCCACGACTGCTGCTACTATTGCAGCCACATGCCACTATTACCCTACTCCTTCCACAGCCACGCTGTACTGCTGCTGCATCCAATTAGAAGGGATAATTTTTCCAGACTTGTTCAGAACAAGCCACTCTTCCTTCTGACAATTAACATTTGTGTTTGTATAAATGCCGACAGACATTCTGCTTCCGATTAATGTATCATTTTTGGATGCTTGTATAGAACAAAGCCCTGCTCCTCATGTCATTAACATAGGTTTATGTATAAACAGGATTATATAAAAATATATTAGTGCCAATGCTATCCTCAGTATAAAAAATGTGAGATTCTTGGCAAGCACATTTTGTACGGAGGACAGTTTGACACCAAAAGAGGTAGTATTTAGGGTAGGTTCCTGTCATAAAGAGATCGCCTTGCTGGGGTGGACAGGCACAAATGATTTTGTACAAAATGTATTTGCCAAGAATCTCACATTTATATAATGTGAGCATAGCATTAGTGCTAGTGTATTTTCTATAGTGAGAATGGCACTATTGTAGTTATTTTGTTATTTATGTTTGCAGAGTTCTGTTTGTTTTTGCTTTTGTGCTTTCAGCCATGGTGACATGCACCTGCGCATTGGGATCTGCCGACTAACCCTCTTTTTTTTCTTTGCAGTGTGTATAAAGAGGGGCAAGGATCTGCCCCATTGTGGAATTATTTTTGGATGCTTGATCCCAGCAAGCAATGTCTTTGTTCCAAAACACTGAGTTTGTTTAAACACCATTTTGGAAGCTTTGTAATTTGAAAAAAGCAGAACATTTGCAACAGAGCAGTGTCTTTTTAAGCATGTTGTTTATTAAGACTGTCAGCAATGCCTTTACCCATAGCTATATATGTCATCCCTCTGATTATTTTCTATTGCTATGATTGCCTTCAAGAGCTTAAAAAAGAGGGGGGCGGGATTTATACATTGCAGATTTATCAGGGGTGATATTCTTCAGCAGTGGAGTCAGCTGCTCATAGCTGAAGATCTTTATTTGATGAACAAATCAGTTTGCCCATCTCTAGTAGAGTTAGAGAAAAGTCAGTATATCCCTTCATCACATTTATCATCCAGCCTGAGCCTCTTCGATAAGTTTGATGCAGGTCTAGATAGCCTGCTAAGCTCACTCCATCTTTTGAATTAACAAATCTGGTCCATTGTGTGCAAAAACACCACAAACATGCCACAGATACTCAGCAAAAACCACAAGTGCAAAAAATAATGCTTGTGCTTATGCTGCAATTTTTTTTATACTTGTAAAAAACACCAGAAAAAAGTTCATGTGTGCGGATAGTCTTACAGCACAAACGTGTGAAATACAAAAAAAGTGTCAATGTCCCTTAAAGGACTGTTAATGACTAGTGATGAGCGAGCCGAAGCGGCAAGATTCGGGATTCGCTCGAATATTGCCCGCTTCGGCTCGGCATCACGAGGCAGCGCGGACTCGTGACTATCCGTGCATCACTGCCCGCGTGAAATGCCCATTTTTTTCAGCCAATCAGCAGCAAAGGTAAGCCTGTGGGAACGCCTGCTGTGATGTAACAGCCCCTATGTCTCCCCAGCACTGATTGGCTGGCAGTGACATGTGACCGAAATTGACCTATGGTAGGGAGTCTAGGATCTGCAGCCTCAGCCTCATTCTGCATTGGGAAGGGGACCAGACAAGACATAGGAGAGTTAGCTCGTGTAGTGTTTGCAGCAGGCAGTTAGAACTTAGGAGTTAGGAAGCAAGAAAAGTCTTTTTAAAGACTATCTTTACTCTGAAAAACAGTATATACTATCAGCCTGTATTCTGTGTAGGAAAAGAAAGCCACAACAGTCTGTTAAAAAGCAATTGATTCTCTGAAGGAAACTACAGTGTATGCTGTCAGCCTTTGTGTGCAGAGCTGGTACACAGGCACAAACTATACATATCTTAAACAGATATATTCCTGTGCATGATAGGATAGGTCTGAAAAGAATTACAGCAAAATATCTTTCTATATAGTGCGTTTATTCTTAGTGAGCTCAGCTGTCATAGACGGTACATCTCATCAGGGTGCCATATACCTAACAGCGTATAGATACCGTATTGATCCTTGACAATTATAATAATATAATAATGCTACTGTGCACACGGAGAACTCCAGAGTCAGGGGGAGAGGGGGAAGAGCTGGGAGAGGTGGAAGAGGTGGTAGTGGAGGGAGAGGTGGGAATCGTGGTGGTGCTGTGGTCAGCGGTGATGACCGTGGTGACTCAGTCCCGGCTGCTGTGGGTACAGTGGAAACATGTAAGGTCAGGGTACATGGTTGACTCCAGAAGTTGGTAGGGAAGCATCCTACAACTCTGACAAACCCCAAACAACAACAGGAGGTGGTTCAGTGGATTGCAGAGAGCACGTCCAGCCACGTTTCGTCTGCCCCCTCATCCAGCCAGTCGACTTCTCTGACCCAGGGTGTCTGTCCTCCAACTTGCCCTCCTTCTCCCCAGCTAGAACCCTCTAGGGGTATGTCCCACGGACAAGATTTATCCATGGAACTCTTCAGCCACCACTTCCCTGATGTGCCAGTGGACGAGCTGCTATGCCCTGATTCTCAGGACCTTTTGCTGTCTCCGGGTTATGAGAGTGGGGAGTTAGCAGTGGCGTCTGAGGAGGTGGTGGAAGATGATGACGAGACACTGTTGTCGGAGGTAGTTGTCAGGGACGTCATTGTGGAGTCTGAGGAAGACCTGGGGGATGATGAGGGGACAGATCCTACTTGGGTGGATGAGGCAACTGGAGGCAGTGGTTCAGACTGTGAGGCGACATCAGCTCCACAAGCTGTTGAGAGAGCCAGAGGGCAGTGACGAGGGAGAAGCCGGGGCCAAGTCACTACTTCACCAAGTGCTCCTACAGGTCACGCTCCAGCCCGTACTATGCGCCACTCCTTAGTTTGGGAGTACTTTAAGGATGATGAGGCCAATCCTCGTTTGGCGGTGTGCAAGCTGTGCCACACTTCAATGAGCATGGGTTCAAAACGCAACAACCTGACCACTAGTAGCCTGCGCAAACATTTGGAGCAAAAACACCCCACCAAATGGTTTGCACTTCTGTCAGCTGGTGGTGACGTTGACACAGTTAGTCCAGCAACTGTGTCTCGTCCAAGCCAGGACGTTGCAGCCTCCAGCCCGGAAAGGACCCCTTCAGCTCCATCTCCCTCCCTCTCCTCCACTCATGTGTCCCAGTACGGCGTTCAACTGTCTCTACCGCAGACATTTGAATGCAAGCGCAAGTACGCAGCCACCCACCCCCATGCGCAAGCTCTAAATGTGCAAATCGCCAAGCTGATTACTTTGGAAATGTTGCCATACAGGATTGTGGATACAGAATCCTTCCGCAACCTTATGGAGGCGGCAGCCCCCCGTTACTCTGTCCCCAGCCGACACTATTTTGCCCAATGTGCCATCCCCGCCCTGCCCTGCACCGGCATGTGTCTGAGAAGATCGCCCACGCTCTCAAAAACGCGGTTTGTGGTAAAGTCCACATGACCACAGATACGTGGACGAGTACCGGTGGTCAGGGACATTACATCTCCCTCAAGGCACATTGGGTCATAGAAACATAGAAGATTGACGGCAGAAAAAGACCACCTGGTCCATCTAGTCTGCCCTTTTATTATCCTTTTATTGTTATCTTAGGATAGATACATGTTTATCCCAGGCATGTTTAAATTCAGTTACTGTGGATTTATCAACCACCTCTGCTGGAAGTTTGTTCCAAGCTTCTACTACTCTTTCAGTGAAGTAATATTTTCTAATGTTGTTCTTGATTTTTCCCCCAACTAACTTCAGATTGTGCCCCCTTGTTCTTGTGTTAAGTTTCTTATTAATAACCCTTCCCTCCTGAACTTTATTCAGTCCTTTAACATATTTAAAGGTTTCAATCATGTCCCCCCTTTCTCTTCTTTCCTCCAGACTATACATATTAAGAACTCTGAGTCTTTCTTGATAAGTTCTATGCTTTAGACCTTCCACCATTTTTGTAGCTCTTCTTTGGACCCGTTCTATTTTAGCAATATCCTTTTGCAGGTGAGGTCTCCAGAATTGAACACAGTATTCCAGATGTGGTCTCACTAGAGCTCTATACAGAGGGATCATAATCTCCCTCTTTCTGCTCGTTATACCTCTAGCTATGCAGCCAAGCATACGATTTGCTTTCCCCACCGCCTGGCTGCATTGGTTACTCATTTTGAGGCTGTCAGAGATGACTACCCCCAAATCCTTCTCTTCTGAGGTCTTTGTTAGCACAGAACTGCCAATACGATACTCAGATAGAGGATTTCTTCTCTCCAAGTGCATTATTTTACATTTGGAAACATTGAACTGAAGTTTCCATTGTTTTGACCACTTACTGTATCTAATAAAGATAAATCATTCTCCATATTATCGACACCTCCTGGAACATCAACCCTATTACACACTTTTGTGTCATCAGCAAACAAGCAAACCTTCCCTACCAAGCCGTCCCTTATGTCACTTACAAACATGTTAAACAGAGCAGGACCCAGAACAGATCCTTGTGGCACCCCACTTGTAACCAGCCTCTCCTCAGAATACACTCCATTAACAACAACCCTCTGGTATCTGTCCTTCAGCCAACTGCAGATCCACTGAATTATCCAGAGGTTAAGTCCAATTTTTGATAACTTCTCTATCAGCTCTTTATGGGGAACCGTATCAAAAGCTTTACTGAAATCTAGGCACAGCACCACCTTCATCCAGCACTTTAGTTACATAGTCAAAGAAATCAATGAGATCAGTCTGACATGATCGGCCCTCAGTAAAGCCATGCTGGTTTGGGTCCATCAAGTTGTTTGTTGTTAGATGGTCAATTATCTTCTTTTTTTAGTAGAGTTTCCATCATTTTTACCACTACAGATGTCAAGCTGACTGGCCTATAGTTACTAGCTTCTTCTCTACTACCCTTCTTGTGAATGGGTACAACATTAGCCATTCTCCAATCATCAGGAACATCTCCTGTAAGAAGGGACTGATTATACAGATCAGTCAGGGGGCCAACAATCACAGATTGGAGTTCTTTAAGAACTCTGGGGTGGATGCCATCCGGACTCATTGCCTTATTTAACTTCAGCCGGACAAGTTCTTGTAGAACATCGGCCTCTGAAAACACTGGGGCTGAAACTTTACAACTAGAGGCAATGCTATGTCCAGCCATGTTCTGATTATGAAAGTCGCCATCTGAAAAAACTGAGGCAGTGATGCCCCAATCGTCAAATCTCGCTTCCTCGATGGCCAGCAGTTTCAGCACTGTGGTAGGGAAGCGGCAGCAGGCAGTCCTGAAACTGCTGAGCCTGGGGGATAAGAGGCACACGGCTGAAGAGCTCTTACAGGGCATCAGGAGGCAGACCAATGCGTGGTTGGCGCCGCTGAACCTTCAGCCAGGAATGGTGGTCTGCGATAATTGGCGTAACCTGGTGGCGGCTCTGCATCTTGGTGGGCTGACTCACATGCCCTGCATGGCCCACGTGCTCAACTTGGTGGTCAAGCGTTTTCTCAAGACCTACCCCCAGTTGAGTGAGTTGCTCACCAAGGTGCGGCGCATATGCACCCATTTTCGCAAGTCCACCACCGATGCCACGATCCTCAGGACTGTGCAAGGGCGGCTACAACTCCCTGTTCACCGGCTGCTGTGTGACATTCCCACGCGTTGGAATTCGATGTTACACATGCTAGCCAGGGTGTACCAACAACGCAGGGCAGTTGTAGACTGCCAGCTGATCCCCCCGAGGTGGTAGTCAGGCCAGTCAGCTTCCTCATGTCTATGCTGAGGAGTGGACGTGGATGGCTGGCATCTGCCAGGTCTTAGGTCCCTTTGAGGAGGCAACAGAGATGGTTAGTGGTGATGCACACATCATCAGTGTCACCATCCCTCTGTTGTGCCTCATCCAGAACTCCTTGCGGAACCTAAGATCTGAGGATTCAGCAGTGTCACAGGAGTTGGGGGGGAAGACAGTGACATTGAGAGCACCCTGTTGTCAGTTTCGCAGCGCGGAACTGAGGAGGAGGAGGCGGCTGAGGAGGAGGAAGAAACTCTTGGGCACCTGTTGGATGTATAGTGGTGAGCATAGCTGCTTCCCAAGCATCTAAAAAATAAATCAGTACAATATCTAATACGTCCCCCCTACCCGGGTAAATTGTTTGGAGAGAGGGCCTGTAGGTGGGGGGGAAGGAGGTTTGGCTGGAAGAGCCAGAGGAGTCCCCCCTGGGCTAGCGTGTGTGGTGATGACAACAGCCAGAATGGATTTGGAGAAACTGTTGCATCAACCGGTATGGTATCGGTTCTTCTCAGTTTAATACCGTATACGTCCCCTATCTTGGGACCTTATATTTTATGGATTTTTCGACCACGGAAAACGGAAAAAGAGCTTGCTCTGGCCAGGGGAGTGTCTTTCCTACTGCAGCTAAGGGGACGTGTCCATGCGCTGCCTATCACAGGTCAGGAGGCAATTAAAAGAAGAACCAAAAAAAAATCAGTACAATATCTAATACGTCCCCTATCCGGGTAAATTGTTTGTAGAGAGGGCCTGTAGGTGGGGGGCAGGCTGGGGGGAAGGAGGTTTCGCTGGAACAGCCAGAGGAGTGCCCCCTGGGCTAGCGTGTGTGGTGGTGACAACAGCCGGGTGTAGTTAGAATGACGACGCAGGACGCCAACTTAAAAATTTAGCATCCACCGGTACAAATGTCAATTATGAGCTACATCAAGTGTGGCATGACTTTTAAATGGATATTGCATGTGGTCACTTACTCCCTGGAACCCCATAGTCACCCCTTCCCTGATGTGCTACCCCAGAACATTCTCTGCCCTAATTCGCAAGACCTTTTGCTGTTTCCGTGTGCTGACAGTGGGGATTTACAAGTGTTGTCTGAGGAGGTGGTGGACAATGGCGAGACACAGGTGTCGGGGGGTGAGGTAGTTGTATGGGAAGCAAGTTACAACTACTGGGGGGGAATTTCTCAGGATGGGACAGATTCAACTTGGGTGGATCAGGCACAGGAACAGATGAATTTTTTGGGGGTTTATTTAACTTTTATTTAGCAGAAATAACCACAGAGATATTTATTCGTTATCTTCTCTGCGCAGTCTGGCGTTGGGGTTCGTCACTTTGATGTCGAGCTGTGCCGCTCTCTCCAAAATGGTCTGTAGGTTCTTAGATGGAGACTTTGTCGGCGATTTCAGTACAGAAGGACTTGTTGCTCATCAACAGAACCTCGACCTCCTTGACATTGTGGACAAGGAATTTGCAAGCGGTCCAGGAATTTGCGGAACCCTGTGGGCAGCATGTGTTTGGTCTTCTACTTGCTACCGTATCCAATGTTGGGCAATATAGATTCGCAAGTAATATTATTTTTCACACCTATCCCAAAAATAAAAATGTATGCAGTTTGCGCAAATAAAACTGGAAACTGGAATTGGAGAAAGGGCCTGTAGGTGGGGGGGCAGGCTGGGGGGAAGGAGGTTGAGCTGGAAGAGCCAGGGGAGTGCCCCCTGGGGCTAGCGTGTGTGGTGGTGACAACAGCCGGATGTAGTTAGAATGACGACGCAGGACCCCAACTTAAAAATTTAGCATCAACCGGTACAATTGTCAATTATGAGATAGATCAAGTGTGGCATGACTTTTAAATGGATATTGCATGTGGTCATGTACTCCCTGGAACCCCATAGTCACCCCTTCCCTGATGTGCTAGCCCAGAACATTCTCTGCCCTAATTGGCAAGACCTTTTGCTGTTTCCGTGTGCTGACAGTGGGGATTTACCAGTGTTGTCTGAGGAGGTGGTGGACAATGGCGAGACACAGGTGTCGGGGGAGTGAGGTAGTTGTATGGGAAGCAAGTTACAGTGGGGACTCCTTGGGGGGGAATTTCTCATGATGGGACAGATTCAACTTGGGTGGATCAGGCACAGGAACAGATGAATTTTTTGGGGGGTTTAACTTTTATTTAGCAAAAATAACCACAGAGATATTTATTCGTTATCTTCTCTGCGCAGTCTGGCGTTGGGGTTCGTCACTTTGATGGCGAGCTGTGCCGCTCTCTCCACAATGGTCTGTAGGTTCTTAGATGGAGACTTTGTCGGCGATTTCAGTACAGAAGGACTTGTTGCTCATCAACAGAACCTCGACCTCCTTGACATTGTGGACAAGGAATTTGCGGGTGGACCAGGAATTTGCGGAACCCTGTGGGCAGCATGTGTTTGGTCTTCTACTTGCTACCGTATCCAATGTTGGGCAATATAGATTCGCAAGTAATATTATTTTTCACACCTATCCCAAAAATAAAAATGTATGCAGTTTGCGCAAATAAAACTGGAATTGGAGAGAGGGCCTGTAGGTGGAACTCCGGAAAAATTGTTTGGACAGAGGGCCTGTAGGTGGAACTCCGGAAAAATTGTTTGGAGAGAGGGCCTGTAGGTGGACCTCCGGAAAAATTGTTTGAAGAGAGGGCCTGTAGGTGGACCTCCGGAAAAATTGTTTGGAGAGAGGGCCTGTAGGTGGAACTCCGGAAAAATTGTTTGGAGAGAGGGCCTGTAGGTGGACCTCCGGAAAAATTGTTTGGACAGAGGGCCTGTAGGTGGACCTCCGGAAAATTGTTTGGAGAGAGGGCCTGTAGGTGGAACTCTGGAAAAATTGTTTGGACAGAGGGCCTGTAGGTGGAACTCCGGAAAAATTGTTTGGAGAGAGGGCCTGTAGGTGGACCTCTGGAAAAATTGTTTGAAGAGAGGGCCTGTAGGTGGACCTCCGGAAAAATTGTTAGAAGAGGGCCTGTAGGTGGACCTCTGGAAAAATTGTTTGAATAGAGGGCCTGTAGGGGGCCCTCCTGAAAAATTGTTTGAAGAGGGCCTGTAGGTGGACCTCTGGAAAAATTGTTTGAATAGAGGGCCTGTAGGGGGCCCTCCTGAAAAATTGTGCTAAAAGAGTGCCAGTTGGACCTCTAAAAAATGGCGTTTTTTGGGTCAGCGTTAGGAAAAGACGATAAGTAGGAGGAGGAGTAGAGAAGAGGAATCGGATACATAAGTTATTTAAATCTTTAGCTGCTTTCCCCCGGAGGAGATTTGAATTCCGGTGAAATCCAGGCTTTGTTCATTTTAATAAGCGTCAGCCTGTCAGCGCTGTCAGTTGACAGGCGTGTACGCTTATCGGTGATGACGCCACCAGCTGCACTGAATACCCGCTCTGACAGCACGCTAGCGGCAGGGCACCTCCAAGGCGTACAGCGCCAGTTCAGGCCACGTGTCCAGCTTTGAAACCCAGTAGTTGTATGGAGCAGAGTGATCGCTACGGACGCTGGTATGGTCAGCTAGGTACTCCTTCACCATCTTTCTGTACAGCTCCCCCCTACTCTGCCTAGACTGGGGACAGGTGACAGTGTCTTTCTGGGGTGATATAAAACTGGCAAAGGCCTTGGAGAGCGTTCCCCTGCCAGTGCTGGACAAGCTGCCTGCTCGCCTCCTCTCCCCCGCTACTTGGCCCACAGAACCATGCCCTCTGCCGCTAGCAGCGTCAGATGGGAAGAATTGTTTCAGCTTGTGCACCAGGGCCTGTTGATATCTATTCACTCTCATACTCCTTTCCTCTGCAGGGATGAAAGTGGAAAGGTTCTGCTTGTACCATGGGTCCAGGAGAGTGAACACCCAGTAATCGGTGTTTGAAAAAATTCTTCTAACGCGAGGGTCACGGGATAGGCAGCCTAACATGAAGTCTGCCATGTGCGCCAGAGTCCCAACACGTAAGAATTCCCTCTCCTCACTGGCCTGACTCTCCATTTCCTCCTCCTCCTCCTCCAAGTCCTCCTCTTCAGCCCATACACGCTCAAGAGTTAAGGACTGAGCACTGGTACCCTCTACTGTCTCGCCGACATTCTCCTCCTCTTCCTCCTCATCCTCATCCCCCTCCTCCGATAGGCGCTGAG
>ONZH01023681.1:0-14918 GCA_900303285.1 Rhinella marina | reverse complement strand
AAACCTGTCTCTCCCTTCTCCAGCCTCTGTCCCTGACTAAGTTCACGCAGCATATGCGTACGAGCAGGAAGAGCTGAGTTTTTAATATTCGAGGTCACATGGTTTTTCCAGCCAATCCATGTAGACGCCGTTTTCGCGCTGCCAGCGTGCTCCGCGGGCCTGTCATACCCCCCCTGCATGGTGATTGGTGGAAAAAGAGCGCCAGGGAAGGTGGGAGGGGAAATGAATTCTAAGTGCGCCATCGCCGTTATACTCGATTGAAATCGAGTATGCCGAATAGCGTAGTGTTCGATCGAATACCAGCTCGATCGAACACTACTCGCTCATCTCTAGTGTTTATATCTACAGATGCCGAAAAGGCATTTGACAGGTTGGATTGGAGGTTTCTTGAATTATCACTTAAACAATATAACATACCCACAGAATTTATCAATAAAATCATGACCCTGTATGGCTCAACGTCTGCCACGATTAAAGTCAATGGATACACCTCTCCCCCTTTCAACATCAATAACGGTACTAGACAAGGATGCCCCCTATCACCTCTATTATTCATATTATCCCTTGAACCTTTCCTGTCAAGAATCAGAAACAACCCCTCAATAACAGGTGTGAAAACTAAAACCAGAGAACACAAAATATCTGCCTTTGCGGATGACATTTTATTCCCAGTCGCAGATCCCCTCACTTCCATTCCTCATATCATCAGGGAACTAGAGAGCTTTAATAGAGTGTCCAATTTTAAAGTAAATTACGGCAAATCTACTATGTACAACGTTTCCCTCCCTCAGGAGGATTGTGCAAACCTGATTTCTCAAACACCTTTTAAACCATCCCATACATACTTTAAATACCTAGGCATCAAAATATCTAAGGATTTTGAAGCTGTTTTTCGGCTTAACTTCCTCCCCCTATTAGATATCTGTAAGAGAGAAATGGAGTCATGGAGTGAATTGTTCATATCATGGGTAGGGAGGATCAACATCTTCAAGATGATTGTTCTGCCTAAGTTTTTATATCTCCTACAGTGTATCCCGTTGGAGCTTCCGAGGGAATTTTTCACAGCTTTTAAGAGGGCTATGCTGACTTTCACTTGGAAGAAAGGTGCACACAGAATAGCCTTCCAAACGCTGATCAGACTGAGACAATCAGGTGGGCTGAGTCTGCCAGACATCACATCCTATCATAGAGCAACACATATGGCTAGGATTTTGGAATGGTCTGTTCTCCCAGCAGAAAACTGTGGGTAGACTTAGAGGAAGATCTATTAGGCTTCCACCTTTACTCTCTTAATTGGAAAGTGAAGAACAACTCATATTTGTTCAGGAATATACGGAATCTTCTGACCAAACAAACCATCAAGATTTGGCATAAAACCTTTAAGCAAATGGAGTGGTCCATACCTCCTTTAAGAGAGCTACCCCTCATTGCTCTAATCTCTGGAAAACATCGAGCCCTAAGAGATAAGATTAGCTGTAGCACGCATTTTAAACAACTGAAGTGTAGACATGTCTTTTCAAATGGTGAAGTTTTGGAAAGATCTATCCTTAACAATTTGTCACCTGAGACATCCTTCACTGAAAGGGAATACAAACAGCTCTCATCTGACCTGGCTAAATTAAATATTTCCAACACGACATATGCTCCTACTAGCGGTTTCTTGAAGCTGCTAAATAACAATCAAGTATCTAGAGGTTTGATCTCCCTTTCATACAGAGAAAAAATTAATAATTTAACTAGGCCTACATTTATTGAAAATTGGGCTACTGAACTAGGTAAGCCTTTCAATGAGAAGGAGGTGGAGGAAATCCTTAGATACTCTTTTTTGAATCTAACAGCGACTAACCTACAGGAGTCTCATTTTAAATTAGTATCCAGATGGTACATGACACCTCATGTCTTACACAAAATAAACCCAGCTATCCCGGATATTTGCTGGAGATGTAATAACGATATTGGATCCCTGTCTCATTTATGGTTTGATTGTCACCGTATCCAACCTTTCTGGCAAGATTTCTCCGACACGGAGAAGACACATCGGTAAGATTTTCCATTGTGAGGCTAAGATCAGTAAAGAAATGATTTTATTACATATACCAGGGAAAGGAGATAGATCACTTCTGAGAAACAAATTATTTAACCACCTTCTCATAGCTGCCAAATCTCTAATTCCTAAACGGTGGCTAGACAAAAATCCCCCCACAATTAATGAATGGCTTAAGCTAGTTCAGATGATTAGCACATATGAACAGAGGAGATGGACCGTGTTGAGGAATCCCCAAGCGTTTTGACAAAATTTGGAAATCCTGGGTTTACTTTGAAGTATCTGTTGAGGGACAAAGGCTGTTAAAAGCGTAATAGGCGTAGTTTGCTCACTTAAGCAGATAACTAAATCTATCGAAGGGTGCAAGTTCTTTAGTTCACTTTGTTTTGTTTTGTTTGTTTTATTTCTCATTTCAAATGCTCTATGAATCCGCAAGTTTGCATTAGATGTCTAATAAAGATTATCTCATACGTTTGTAAAAACAACCGATCACATACTGTAAAGGTTCTGATGATACATCACACCCATACATGTTGTCAATGTATGATTCTATAGACTTATACTACTTACCTTATTTGTGATTTGCGGAGATACTGTTTGGAGACTACTATATGTCTCCTACTCAACCAATTACTATTGTTATTTAATTTAAATTGTTTTAAATAAAATAATTTGTAAAAAAAAAAAAGGGGAAAGGGGGGGTTACTATACTAGTATACTGTGATTTTACTATATATATACTCAATCTTCTCTTCATCCTATTCTTTGTCCTGTTACCCTTGAGGAAGCCTGTCCTGGCGAAACACGTCGGGTGAGTGGGGGGCTATCATGCAGATACGCTTTACTGGGACTTAGCTTTATAATGGCATGGCATATGTATATGACTATTGTGTGTGCATTCATATAAGCAATTTTGCTTCTAATTAATGGTGTGTAGACTGTTTTAGTCACACTGTGGTCTCTTGTTGAACTTTGTTCTGGTCATGAATGCACTTTTCCTTTTTGGTAGTGTGTCCCAGCCTGCATGTGTGTGAGCCCCTTGCTAGTGGGGTTACTGCTATTGTTGTTTTTAGATTATTTTTGCTCTCCAATATGTGGATTCCTCCATTTTATCAATATATATTTTTAATTGGCTAAATAAAGATTTATATTTTTACCTTCGATTCTTCAGTTGATTATTTTGGGAAGTCACACTGTTGTTTACAGTACTTCTGGCCAGTTATGCATAAAACGTGTCTCACCATTTTCCAATGGTGTATTTTAATATCAGTGAACTGAGGTCACATAGAGATGCAGAATCCCTGTTCAGGAAAGCTTATATACCCTTTGATGTGTAAATAAATAGTTACAAGCAAGTTGAATATGCATCTGTGTCAAAATGAAGCTTTCAAAATCAAAGTAAAACAATTAATAGAATAGACAGCTACAAACTATTCCCTTGCAAATAACTTGTTCACAGAAAAACAACTGACCCCCTTCAATTTCTGTGGCACTATCATAACTCCAAGGCAACACACCTGTTGTCTTGGGGGTCATGTTTGACTTGTATCTTTCCTTTGTTCCCCATATCCAGTCACTTGCTAGCTCTTGTCGTCTGCACCTCAAGAATATCCACCCTTTTCTTGCAATGGAACCGGACAAAACTCTTGTAGTTGCTTTGATTCATTCTCGTCTACTGCAACTGATTACTAATCGGTCTTCCATCTTACTAAACTCTTCCCCCTTCAGTGTGTCCTAAATGCTGCAGCCAGGCTCATCTATCCACCCACTATACCAGGGATGGCCAACCTGAGGCTGTCCCAGGATGCCCAGACTGCCTACAGCAGGGCATGGTGGGAGTTGTAGTTTTACAACATCTGAAGCGTCGCAGGTTGGCCATGCCTGCACTATACTGATGCTACTAGCCAGTTCCAGTCACTTCACTGGTTAACCATCCACCACAGAATACAGTTCTAACTTCTCCCCCTCACCCACAAAGCTCTCAACAGTGCTGCACCTCCATACATCTCCTCCCTCATTTCCATTTATCACCTTACTCGTGCTGTCCATTCTGTTAGTGACCTAAGATTAACATCCTCCATAATGTGTACCTCTCCCTCCCGTCTTCAAGATTTTTCTCGAGCTGCACCTATTCTATGGAATGCTACCAGAGAAATTGAGCACACAGCAGTGAACGGTATCCTCAATTGCAGTTTATTAAAGGGTAAGACCACAGAACATTTAGGAGTTTGCCGACAGTTGCACTTTAAAGATTTTTTGCGATTTAAAGTTTGAGCTATTTTCTTTGCTAAAATATGCTTAATGCACACAACATTATGTGCTTTATATGGGTGCTTTACCTACAGAAAATAATGACATGTAAAATTCCCTATACAGCATTTCTTACTAGTCATACACACAAAGGATAATTGCATATCAGAGGGTAATTTAAAGCTAACTTTAAACGAGTGACGAACAGACTTCATTTCTAAGAATCTCAATGTGCGTGTGAATGTTTATTCTGTAATTATTCACTGTAAACTCTATTCTGTATATTAACAACACAGTGATATATAAATGTGAGTGTATTTGTATGCTTTTTTAATTTGTAAAAAATGCAGATAGCAAGATTATAAAATCACGAACAAGTCGCATTACACTATTGACAAATAAAAAGTTATTGCATAAACATAGCTAATTTAAGATTTCTGCAACAAAATATGCAGCGTGTGAAAGCTCTCGTAACCCCTTAACCTTCTGCACTGTACTATTACGTATATCACAGAGCACTGGTACTTAAAGTCTATGTACATCTTCGGAAGCAATTCTTTTTTATGATTGCAATTTACTCACATTGGGCTAAACATTATTTTTTCAGTTGGTCTTTATTAAAAATTTTGAGCTGTTCTGTCAGAAATGGTTAACTGTTTGTCTAGCTATCGTACTTTTTACTTTCATTTTGTGCCAGTCATCTAATAACCCTTATCTCTAATTTAACAGTTCATAAACAATTTTTTAAGCCATATTCTTATCAGTTAGATAAGAAGTGAGCTATAATGAGTGTTTATAATGTCAGAGGACAGAGATAAGGAGCTTGTCGGGTGAGATGTACTATACAGAAACAAGGGTCCATATTTTTTTTTTAAAAGATTTTAAATTTTAAAAATGAGTACAATTTTAAAAATGAGTACAATACAATAATAGCAAA
Source organism: Rhinella marina (assembly GCA_900303285.1). NCBI lineage: Eukaryota > Metazoa > Chordata > Amphibia > Anura > Bufonidae > Rhinella > Rhinella marina. Next base: position 9,687 of record ONZH01023681.1, on the reverse strand, counting down.
AATTGTCCCCAAAAGTATACATAGCCTTTAATGCTCTGCACCATAACATTACATCACTGTGATGGTGCGGGATCAGGAGTTGCGGATGCCAATTGTATTATACAGCAGGCATCTGGATATAACACTGGGATCTGTGATAACTCCAATCCCAATAGTTTAACTCTTGGATGCCGCAGTTAAGAGAAACTAGCATCTGAGTGGGTTGACAGAGGGAGTGAATGTCATACAGCATGTGTTAGGGAGAGTTCATATCACCGTTTCATTTTCCGCCTGAGATCCGTTTTCTTAGATGGAAAATGGTTCAAATGGATCCCAAGGGTGCACAACTGATGCACAGGATCTGTTTTTTAGCAGAATCCTGCTTTTTATTTTATTTTTCTGTTCTTCTGACGGATCAGAAAAATGGGAAAAAACAGTGATGTGACTCCCTTACCTGAAAAATCCTGTAGTTCAGAGTTCCTCAACTCCAGTTCTCAGGGCCCACCTACCGGTCATGATCTGAGAGTAAACCAGAGAATGAATACTTGTGGTAAGTCCTGAAGCATTAAAATTAATTATATCACCTACTCAATATTAAGGAAATCCTGAAAACATAACTGGCAGGTGGGCCCTGAGGACTGGAGACTGGAGGAACACTGCTGTAGTCTAAAGTATGTTCATTAGCATTGCTTCATGTGTTTAAGCTGTCCATGATTATGAGGGAAAAGCAGAACTATGGGCAGTGTAGGTTCCAGTATGGTATTTTTTACCACACCAAAGAATTCATTGGATGTTTTGACTATCATATTCAATTAGTGTGGGCACCCATTTGGGAACATATGGCTTTGCAGTCATCAATCAGACATGTGGAAATAATATGTACCAAGAAACCTTTCCACCTCCCCCTTCTAGTCTAGAATCACAAGAGTCAAGGAGCACCACTTGTCATTATTATCACGTCTTAATAGTTATGCAGCCCTTCAAGCATTACTATTATTCCCTAGCACTAGAGTTTTTTTTCTAACTTATTTCCTTTATTCTCTTGCAGTTCTATAACTCAAAAAAGAAATTAAACTAACTAGATTTTTTAAGGATAACTAGCAATTATTCAACAAAGCAATAGGTTATCACTATTGTGTCATTTTGGATATATGTACAATAAACAATATTAATTGGTTCCAGGATGACCATTGTAACTCTATGGAAAACTGTTAATTGGTTCTGAAGCCTTTACATGAAATAGGAAAGGAGGATTGAAGCAAATTGAGTACAAAAATAATACAGATAAAGCAGGTTCTTACTTAAAGCTGTGATGACGAGCGATTGGAAACTGGTTAATAATTTTAATCAAGGATAGCACTTTCATTGTCTGTCTTCGAGTGGTGCAAAAAAGGTGTTTGGGGGCTTGTGTGATTCGGAGAACTGGATGGAACTGCTGAGGGTCATTGTGGCACTTTGTAGCACATTATAACACTGTAAGGGCTCATGTACACGACCGTATATATTTTGTGGTCCATGTTACATCTGCTTTTTTGAGGATTAATTGTAACAATAATGGTAACAATAAGACTAGGACATACAGACACAGAATGCACACTGAGTCATTTCAGTTTTTTTTTCTAGTCCCATTGAAATTAATGGTTCCGCAGACGGACCTATTAAAAAATGGAACGGAAGAAAAATATGTTTATGTGCATAAGCCCAAAAGGTGAGCATTTTTTGGCACTGTTGGCTAACACTGTCCTGAAGATCATAGACTGGCACTGTTGGGGGTTATTATGGCTGACACTGTAATGAAGGGCACTGGTCTACACTGCTGGGGGGCATTATTATTGACATTGTATTGTAGGACATTGTCTTATACTGTTAGAGGGCATTGTAGCTGACTTTGTAATGGAGGGCATTGTCTGGCAGTGTTAGGGGGCATTGTGGATGATATGTTAATGGAGGATATTTTCATAGGCAGATCATACTGTACTGAAACTTCATCATGATTCACCAGACTGATACTGTATTATATCCCTCAATGCAGCAGACCTGCTACTGTACCCAACTGTAGTGTGCTATACTTTACTCTGGACACTGTATCAGCTCCACTAATCTGTACACTTTTTTACTTCAGCCAGTCAGCATTCCCACAAAATACATTGATGATGATTGAATGACTGGCTGATTTCATTCACACCCGTGCCGTCTGTAAAGGACACATGCCGATTAGCTGGATATTTCAGCTATCACAGCCCTAGTCAGATCAATAACATCTACAGATAGCATTAAATGGGTTGTCCTGCCATTTATATTGATGACCATCTGTTTAAAGAGGAGGTGGTGATCCATGTGAGCGCTGTTTCCTGTTCATTACACTACCCATAGTCTCAGAAGTTTTGGCGGTACAGTGTCATGACAAGTAATCGCTTTATTCACTTGAATGGAATGAGGTCTTGTAATTACACTACGCCACCACTCCAGAGAAGACAACGCCTAGTGTAATGAACAGGAAGCAGTGCTCACATGGAGCACCACCTCCTCTTCAAACAATATTTCTAGTTTTAAAATGTATAAATAAAACCTAAATTATAAAATAAAAAATTATACTTACACCCCCCCCCATACCGATATATTTTCAGAAATTAGACACCTGGCAAATACCACTCATCACTTTTTACACACAGACACCTTCATGCAACTTTGAGTCAAAATGTCCCTACCTCTCAGGGTTGATTGACAGGGATGGGCATCTTAATCCTCCTCTCCTCCCTGTAATCTCATGCTTACACTGTGCTGTACAACCTTGGTTCATGCAGCAGAACAGCTAATTGAAGAAGTGTACAGTACATGCATCAATAACGTACAGGACAGTGGAGTATTCAAGCGCCTAGCCATGTCAATCAACCACGAGAGGGATGGGCTGGAAGAGAACAGTGGCAAAGCTGGATGCTACAAGGGCATTGCACCCTCAGTGAACTTTACAACTCATTTACCTTTGGTACACTTAACAGCTCATTTACATATTGAATCAATAGTCTTTTTCTCAGGAATACAGCAATGGAGGACAAAAAGAAAGGTTCCTTTTTATTATATTCTGCAAGCTATACCAGCCACTATGTTTGGTTTCATAGTGAATTTTCTGCTGACACATTTCCCTTAAAATCTTCATGTTAATTATTCATACTGACAGCATGATTCTGTGTCCATTTAATGTTTTCAGTCCATCATCTGGGTTTCTTTAGTGGCTCAGTGTCTACTATAATTTCTGTTCTGGAACCAAAGGAAAAGGAATTCTGGCATCAGCTGCATCTATCATTGTGTAAGGTGACTACAAATGGTGCACAGCATAGAAAGGAAAGCCTTCCTAACTACATAATTATTGTATTATTCTAAATATGTTAAACCTAAGAGTGCCTTTTCTCTGCCTTTTCTCTCGCTGAGTTACAACTGCGAGACATGGACCTGGCATTTCTTCCATGGATCCAAAAAGAGCTACATTGAGATATCAACATACACCAATAAATTATTGTTGGACTTCCAACTAAGAGCAATTCACTGAAGAGGACACAAAAATTACAACATTTCACTGAAGAAAGGCCATGCTTACTGATTCAAGTTTAAAACTCTAGTTCACTGCGGGATACAGTTACAGTAGGCCTCAACGGTTCATGATGGGAATTGTACAAGTTTAAAACACAGAGTGCAACAATAGAATGTACAGGTGCGCACACTCGTTATTGGAGCTGGATGGAATGACAACAGAATATATATAAAAATAAAAGTCACATTTATTAAGCATAAAAAACAGTAAATGAATAGCAACAAATGTGAGAAGTGCATCCACTGGTAGCATAGGGCATGGAACGACAGGGTTGGCTTCTCCTTGATATAGTCAATATATCAAGTTAATACGTATAATTGGATAAAAGTATTTCAACAGTAGAGTCACGTATCAACGCTGTTCACAGCCTGCTACATAGGTGTCTCCATGAAGGACATTGTATTCACATGCAGGTAAGTAGTTGGCACATAAGCCGCATTAGTACTCACAGCTCGCCGGGTATGATGTATTCACTGGCCAGTTGCGGCTTAAGTGCCAACTACTTACCTGCATGTGAATACCCGACTGGCTGTGAGTATAAACGCCGCTATATGCAGCTTCTGTGAATACATCATACCCGGCGAGCTGTGAGTACTAATACCGCCAGTTGCGGCTTATGTGCCAACTACTTACCTGCATGTGAATACAATGTCCTTCATGGAGACACCTATGTAGCAGGCTGTGAACAGCGTTGATACATGACTCTACTGTTGAAATACTTTTATCCAATTATACGTATTAACTGGATATATTGACTATATCAAGGAGAAGCCAACCCTGTCGTTCCATGCCCTATGCTACCAGTGGATGCACTTCTCACATTTGTTGCTATTCATTTACTGTTTTTTAGGCTTAATAAATGTGACTTTTATTTTTATATATATTCCGTTGTCATTCCATCCAGCTCCAATAACGAGTGTGCGCACCTGTACATTCTATTGTTGCACTCTGTCTTGTTCTGGATATAGGTGGTTCAGTAGGAGCAGCACCTCAACAGATTTTCAAATTCCTTTATGTGAGCCTCCTCCTATTATATTACAAGTTTAAAACACAGAAGAACTCACACACATTCCATCCATGGGGGTGGATGTTTAGTATTCTAATTAATCAGAGATAATGCTTCCATAAGATGCCAGTCACATAGTTATGCGTGGTGCACCCAGCTACATGGTGATGCCCATACTATTAAACCAAGTGGGCTAATTCAGCACCTATGAAGTGCAGCACATACTATAAGTACTGACACTCTATTATCCCCATCACAAGATCTGGATGTGTTGTGCAAAAATGATGAGCAGGAAGAATTAGTTGACATTTTAGTAACAAAATTTGAGCTTGCAACCCACATCAAGAATTCTTATTCAGACTTAGTAGGTGCTGGATAAGCCCATCTGTTTTAATATTATAGGTGTGACTAATAGACTATATTTGACTTATATATGTCAGTCGCAAATTATCATACATTAAAAGGATGATCATTCATTGGATATAAAGTCTGTGGACATATTTATAGCATTTTTATTTACTTAAGTGCATGTATTTTCTGCTGAAAAACTGAAAAACATTTTTGAGTTCTATTAAAAATTTGCACTGTTCGCCATCTGCAGCTTCTTTGAATAACATTACATAGAGGGCTGCAGAAGGCTGTCTATAGTAAAATCCATCAGAGAGCCTGTCTGATGGTTCAGTCTCTTGCCCAGTCTCTATCTCTTCTGAATGATTCTAATATTTCCTATATTGTAGATATCACTTCTCAGCAGTCATGTAATTATCATCACAGAATCAACCCTTTTCTCCCTCCCTGCACTATGTCTTCTGCTCATGACATAGAGCAGGCTCATGACACTCTGTCTTGTCAGTAGCTTGTTTTTTTTAATTAAAAGGTTTTTGTCACTTCAGCAAGTGGCGTTTATCATGTAGACAAAGTTAATACAGGGCATTTACTAATGTATTGTGATTGTCCATATTGCCTCATTTGATGGGTTGATCACATTATACACTGCTCATTTCCAGGGTTACAAATACCCTGCAATCCATCAGCAGTGACCGTGCTTGTTCACTACATGAAAAAGTGTTGTCTTTCATGATGGCCAGGACCCTGGGAGCCTACAAAGGCTAGTGCTTTTTTTCCTATAGTGTCCAAGCATGACCACCATTGATGGATTGCAGGGTGGTCTTAACCATGGAAATGAGCAGTGTATAATGTGATGGAAACATGAATCCATCCAGCAAAGGAATGTCACGCTCGGGTGTGGGGGGAAAAGCCACACCGAGCGTATGAGGGATGGGAACAGACAAAACCAGGGAACTGGTCACCTCCTGCAGGGGACCCTAAGACTAGGCCCTAGCTGGCTACCAGTATGAACTAACCCGGGTGGTAGGAAAGCTCATACACAGGAACCTAATCTGAGTAAACCCTAGAACACCCTGCAGTCTAATGACACAAGAGAGTAACCTGTTCCTCCAAGCGTAAGGAGGAACAGGAGACTCAAACAGGAATAACCAAAGGAAGGGAAAACACTTACTTTAAGTAGAATCAGCAACAGGATCTCAGCCGAGATCCACACCACTCTCAACAGGTATGTAGCAGATATAAACCGCAAAGGATACTGGGAGAGGAAGAGGTAAGTAGGAGACAGCTAATTGCCAAGCGGCAACGCTGAGGGAAAGGGTGTGGGACAGCAAACCACAGGGAATAGCCTGTCAAAACCTGTTTAGAAGCGCGCAGAACGTCTGATTCCAGACGCAAGACCACTCGTGACATTACCCCCCCTTTTACGGGTGACCTCCGGGCACCCAGGACCAACTTTATCAGGGTGACATCTGTGAAAGGCTTTTACCAAACGACTGGCATTCACGTCAGATGCCGGTACCCATGACCTCTCCTCAGGTCCATAACCTTCATTGAAAGAATTGAAGAGGCCCCCGAAGAACTCGAGAATCAAATGATCTTGACAATCTGAAATTCCAAATTACCACCACCAAGACAGGCGCGGGTGGCAAGGGAGATGGCTCCAGAGGTTCAACATACCTCTTCAACAAAATCTGTGAAACACATTATGGATTTTCAGGGCCTGCGGAAGTTCAAGACGAAATGCTACAGGATTAATAATGGCCGTGATTTTATATGGGCCAATAAATCTTGGACCCAACTTCCATGAAGGAACTTTCAACTTAATGTTCCTAGTAGACAGCACACAGAATCACCCACATTTAGGTCCGGACCATTCATGCGTCTCCTGTCAGCCAACGTTTGTACTTGTTACCCATATTTATCAAGTTACTTTGAATTTTTCGCCATATGGAAGACAATGATGACGAAAAACGTTCTTCTCAGGAATACCAGAAGTATCAGAACCAGAAAATGTGCCAAACTGCGGGTGAAAGCCATATGCACCAAAAATGGTGACTTACCAGTGGAGTCCTGTCTGCGATTTTATGGCAAACTCAGCCAGAGACAAAAACGAGGACCACTCCTCCTGGTTCTCAGAGACAAACATCTCAAATAAGTCTCCAGATTCTGAATTGGTACGCTCAGTCTGTCCATTCGTCTGGGGATGAAAGGCAGAAGAAAAGACAGTTGTACCCGAGCCGTCAGAACGCCCTCCAGAATCTGGACACAAACTGAGTCCCACAATCAGAGACAACGTCAGTTGGAATGCCATGAATTTCAAATATTGTCAAAACAAACACTTGTGCAAGAGTTTTAGCATTGGGAGTCCGGGTAATGCAATAAAAGTGCGCCATTTTACTAAAACGATCTACAACCACCAGAATAACTGTCTTACCAGACGACTCAGGCGATCAGTGTGAAGTCCATGGATAGGTGAGTCCATGGTTGGACGGGATGGGTAATGGAAGTAGGGGTCCAGAAGGACGATATGTGTCACCTTAGAGCGTGCGCAGACACTACAGGCTGACACATATTCCTCAACACACTTACGCAGACCTGGCCACCAGAATCTACGAGAGATGAGGTCGACAGTGGATTTACTCCCAGGGTGTCCCGCAAGCACCGAAGAATGATGCTCCTCAAAAACCTTAACGCAAATCAGAAGGAACAAAACTTCCCGGAGGGCAAGACTCCGGCGCATCTCCCTGGGGCCTCAACACTTTAGCCTCAAGATCAGGGTAAAGAGGCGGATATCACCACTCCTTCAGACAGTATAGGGCTGGATCTTCAAATCACCACCCCGGGAAAACTACGTGACAAGGCATCCGCCTTCACATTCTTAACCCCAGGACGGTATGTGACAATGAAATTGAATCTGGTGAAGAACAAAGACCATCTGGCCTGCCTCGGATTAAGTCGTCTAGCCGACTCCAGGTAAGCCAGATTTTTGTGATCAGTGAATACCGTGATTGGATGATTCGCCCCTTCCAACCAATGACGCCATTCCTCAAAAGCCAACTTAATGGCCAGTAACTCTCGGTTACCCACATCATAATTTCTCTCCGCCACAGAGAGTTTCTTCGAAAAAAAAAAGCACATGGGCGCCATTTAACCAGTGACGGGCCCTACCCCACATCGGATGCGTCAACCCCACAATGAAAGGTTGTGACACATCTGGCTGCACCAATATAGGGGCAGAGGAAAAGCACTCCTTTACAGCAGAGAAGGCTTGCAATGCTGCATCAGACCACACAGAGACATCCGTCCCTTTCTTAGTCATGTCAGTTAAGGGTTTAACTATAGTCGAATAGTTCTTAATAAATTTTCGGTAATAGTTGGTGAACCCCAAAAATCGCATAAGAGCCTTCAGATTTTCAGGTCGGTCCCAGTTCAGAACAGCACAGACCTTCTCTGGATCCATACGAAAACCTGAAGATGAAAGCAGGTATCCTAAGAATTGCACCTCATGTACAGCAAAGCCTTTCTTAATTTTGCATACAACTTGTTATCTCTTAAAATTTGCAACACCTGCCTCACGTGATCCTGATGTGTCACAATATCTGGAGAATAGATTAGTATGTCATCCAAATACACGACTACAAACCTCCCCACAAGATGATGAAAAATGTCATTAACAAAATGCTGGAAGACAGCAGGAGCATTGGTCAACCCAAAAGGCATGACCAGGTTCTCAAAGTGGCCCTCAGGAGTGTTAAAGGCCGTCTCCATTCATCCCTTCTTTGATCCTGACCAGATTAATATGCCCCCCTTAAGTCAACTTGAGAAACACCTTGGCATCCACAATCTGGTTAAACAAGTCAGGATCAAAGGAAGGGGGTAACGGATCAGGACCAGTAATCCTATAGTTCACGGAAATCCAGACATGGCCTAAGGGATCCGTCCTTTTTTTTAACAAAAAAGAACCCTGCTGCCACAGGAGATTTGGAAGGCCTAATATGTCCTTTGGCCAAACTCTCAGCAATATATTCCTTCATGGCCGTTCTCTCAGGTAGAAAGGTTATACAGCCTAGATTTAGGCAATCTTGTTCCAGGGATAAGATTGATAGGACAATCGTATTCCCGGTGAGGGGGTAAATCCTGACATCCACCTTCAGAAAATACATCAGAGAAATCCGATATAAAAGAAGGAAGAGTCTTAGTGTTAAAGCAGAAAAAGATGTATTAAGGCAATTGTCAACACAATAATCGCCCCAATCCACAATTTGTCTAGTATGCCAGTCAATGGACGGATTATGTTTGCTTAACCACGGTAAACCAGAAACCACAGGAGCAGGAAGACCTTCCAACACAAAACATGAAATAAGCTCCTGATGAAATTCACCCACTCTTAATTTGATATCATGCACCATCTGAGACAAACACTTCTAAGAGAGAGGTGCAGAATCAATGCAAACACAGAAAATCCTCTTATCCAAGAACTTGGTGACAATCCATGCATATGGACAAACTGAGCATCAATCAAGTTCACCCTGCCCGCTGTCAATAAACACCTCATTTTCACAAACCTTTGACTCTAGCGCCACTCGGCAGTCAGGAGAAAACGGGTACTCAGGATGAAGACAAATGCACATTTTCAGTCTCCTACCCACCCAAGAGTGAGATGAGAATTCACGCCCCTTTTCTTTTCTCTTTAGAGATGAAGCTGGACATACATTGATAAAGGTCCTTTCTGACCACAGAAAAAACACACACCCTTTTTATTACC
>ONZH01023680.1:0-233536 GCA_900303285.1 Rhinella marina | reverse complement strand
CCCCTCACAGTAGTTATACCAGATATGTGCCCCTCACAGTAGTTATACCAGATATGTGCCCCTCACAGAAGTTACACCAGATATTGCCCCATACAGTAGTTATAGCAGATATGTGCCTTCTCACAGTAGTTATGTCCAGATATGTGCCCCCTCACAGTAGTTATGGCCAGATATGTCCCCTCCAGTATTTATGTCCAGTATGTGCCCCTCACAGTAGTTATGTCCAGATATGTGCCCCCTCACAGTAGTTACACGAGATATGTGCCCCCTCACAGTAGTTTATACCAGATATGTGCCCCCTCACAGTAGTTATACCAGATATGTGTCCCCTCACAGAAGTTATACCAGATATTTGCCTCCTCCCACAGTACGTATGCCACAGATATGTGCCCCCTCAACAGTAGTTATGCCCAGATATGGCCCCCTCACAGTAGTTATACCAGATATTGTTGCCCTCTCACAGTAGTTATACAGATATGTGCCCCCTCAACAGTAGTTATGTCCAAGATATGTGCCCCCTCACGAGTAGTATGGGCCATGATATGTTGCCCCCTCACAGTAGTTTACACGGAGATATGTGCCCCCTCACGTAGTTACACGAGATATGTGCCCCCTCACAGTAGTTACACCGAGATATGTGGCCCCCTCACAGGTAGTTACACGGAAATAGTCGTGCCCCCTCACAGAAGTTATGAGATATGTGCCCCCTCACAGTAGTTATGCCAGATATGTGCCCCCCCTCACAGGAAGGTTATACGAGATATGTGCCCCCCTCACAGTAAGTTATACGAGATATGTGCCCCCTCCAGCAGAAGTTTGGCCCAGATATGTGCCCCCTCACAGAGTTATACGAGATATGTGCCCCCTCACAGTTGTCTATACCAGATATGTGCCCCCTCACAGTAGTTATGGCCCAGATATGTGCCCCCCTCACAGTAGTTATGCCAGATATGTGCCCCCTCACAGAAGTTATATGAGATATGTGCCCCCTCACAGTAGTTATGGCCAGATATGTGCCCCCTCACAGTAGTTACACGAGATATGTGCCCCCTCACAGAAGTTATGAGATATGTGCCCCCTCACAGTAGTTATGCCAGATATGTGCCCCCTCACAGAAGTTATACGAGATATGTGCCCCCTCACAGTAGTTATACGAGATATGTGCCCCCTCACAGAAGTTTGCCCAGATATGTGCCCCCTCACAGAAGTTGCCCAGGATATGTGCCCCCTCACAGTAGTTATGCCAGATATGTGCCCCTCACAGAAGTTATACGAGATATGTGCCCCCTCACAGTAGTTATACCAGATATGTGGCCCCTCCACAGTAGTTATGTCCAGATATGTGCCCCCTCACAGTAGTTATGGCCAGATATGTGCCCTCCTCACAGAGGTTATACAGAGATATGTGCCTCCTCACAGTGGTTATACCAGATATGTGCCCCCTCCACAGTAGTTATGCCCAGATATGTGCCCCCTCACAGTAGTTATGCCAGATATGTGCCCCCTCACAGTAGTTATACCAGATATGTGCCCCCTCACAGTAGTTATGCCCAGGTATCTGCCCACTTCATAGTACTTATCATACAGACATGTAACAATAATTATAGCATCCATGTGTGGCAGCAATATAAAGAAGGCAAAGGGCAGAGTAAAATGGTATAATGACCCCCAAGAGACTACACAGGGATCACACCATAATGGTAAAGTGTCAACAAACTGCTTATATATATACCTCTTATACCTGCCTTAGCATCTAACCAAAAGGAAGATGACAGAAGTAACCATACCTATGATGTTTGAGACTAGGATGACGCCAGGCCTCGCTCGTGTTTCGGTTTCTCTTTGTACCTTCTGGAGGTCCTTATCTCTAACTATAACTATACTCTACACTTACATTATATCCAGTCACAGAACATACAGCTCCATTATATACATGTAGTAAATGATTGAGCAGCTGCATGGCTGATGTGAGGACCATGGTGACTAGTCTCAGGAAGAGGGATGAATTGTATACTATAACTATACACTTATATCCAGTCACAGAACATACAGCTCCATCATATACATTATATACATGTAGTAAGTGATGGAGCAGCTGCATGGCTGATGTGAGGACCATGGTGACTAGTCTCAGGAGGAGGGATGAAGTGTATACTATAACTATACTCTACACTTATATCCAGTCACAGAACATACAGCTCCATCATATACATTATATACATGTAGTAAGTGATGGAGCAGCTGCATGGCTGATGTGAGGGCCATGGTGACTAGTCTCAGGAGGAGGGATGAAATGTATACTATAACTATACTCTACAATAACATTATATCCAGTCACAGAACATACAGCTCCATCATATACATTATATACATGTAGTAAGTAGATGGAGCAGCTGCATGGCTGATGTGAGGACCATGGTGACTAGTCTCAAGAGGAGGGATGAAATGTATACTATAACTATACTCTACACTTATATCCAGTCACAGAACATACAGCTCCATCATATACATTATATACATGTAGTAAATGATGGAGCCGCTGCATGGCTGATGTGAGGACCATGGTGACTAGTCTCAGGAAGAGGGATGAATTGTATACTATAACTATACTCTACACTTATATCCAGTCACAGAACATACAGCTCCATCATATACATTATATACATGTAGTAAGTGATGGAGCAGCTGCATGGCTGATGTGAGGGCCATGGTGACTAGTCTCAGGAGGAGGGATGAAATGTATACTATAACTATACTCTACAATAACATTATATCCAGTCGCAGAACATACAGCTCCATCATATACATTATATACATGTAGTAAGTGATGGAGCAGCTGCATGGCTGATGTGAGGACCATGGTGACTAGTCTCAGGAGGAGGGATGAAATGTATACTATAACTATACTCTACACTTATATCCAGTCACAGAACATACAGCTCCATCATATACATTATATATATGTAGTAAATGATGGAGCCGCTGCATGGCTGATGTGAGGACCATGGTGACTAGTCTCAGGAAGAGGGATGAAATGTATACTATAACTATACTCTACACTTATATCCAGTCACAGAACATACAGCTCCATCATATACATTATATACATGTAGTAAATGATGGAACAGCTGCATGGCTGATGTGAGGACCATGGTGACTAGTCTCAGGAGGAGGGATGAAATCTATACTATAACTATACTCTACACTTATATCCAGTCACAGAACATACAGCTCCATCATATACATTATATACATGTAGTAAGTGATGGAGCAGCTGCATGGCTGATGTAAGGACCATGGTGACTAGTCTCAGGAGGAGGGATGAAATGTATACTATAACTATACTCTACACTTATATCCAGTCACAGAACATACAGCTCCATCATATACATTATATATATGTAGTAAATGATGGAGCCGCTGCATGGCTGATGTGAGGACCATGGTGACTAGTCTCAGGAAGAGGGATGAAATGTATACTATAACTATACTCTACACTTATATCCAGTCACAGAACATACAGCTCCATCATATACATTATATACATGTAGTAAATGATGGAACAGCTGCATGGCTGATGTGAGGACCATGGTGACTAGTCTCAGGAGGAGGGATGAAATCTATACTATAACTATACTCTACACTTATATCCAGTCACAGAACATACAGCTCCATCATATACATTATATACATGTAGTAAGTGATGGAGCAGCTGCATGGCTGATGTAAGGACCATGGTGACTAGTCTCAGGAGGAGGGATGAAATGTATACTATAACTATACACTTATATCCAGTCACAGAACATACAGCTCCATTATATACATGTAGTAAGTGATGGAGCAGCTGCATGGCTGATGTAAGGACCATGGTGACTAGTCTCAGGAGGAGGGATGTAATGTATACTATAACTATACACTTATATCCAGTCACAGAACATACAGCTCCATCATATACATTATATACATGTAGTAAGTGATGGAGCAGCTGAACAGACTGTGAAGACTTATGCATATTACATAAGTTATGTACCTCAGACTCCTCTAAGGAGATCACAATTTATTTTACTCATTTAGAAGTAATACATTACACACTGCTCCTTACAGGCATCATTATCATTGACAATCAACAGTCCTAGAAGTGTGAGAGGAAACCATGGGAGAACACACAATCTCCATATAGAGGTCACTCCTGGACCAATGACCCACTGCAAGTCACCATTCTGTCCTACACTAGAAAGCACTATGAGGTAATGGAAATGTCATAGCAAAATAAGACAGAATGGAGTATCCTGTTACTCGTTCATGTCCTCAGTCGCCTAATAGAAGTTTATTGTGTGGAGCTGCATGGTGGCTCAGTGGTTAGCCTCTCTGTCTCACAGCACTGGGGACCTGGGCTTGAGTCCAACCTATGCCAATATCCATATAGAGCTTAAATGTTTTCCTCACAAAATATATATCTAAGTGGTGAGGCCCAATGGGGCAGGGACTGACAAATATTACTTTATAGAAGCTCAGTGATGTTAAATAGTCTCCTCTATGGGCTCTCCATGTATGTTCTTCACTTACACTGTGTAATATGGTAAGTGAGAAAGGGTTAATATTACCCGACCCATCATTTGTTTTCTCCTCAAGCAAGACTTCCATTTAGTCTGCGACCCTGTACTACAAGGACCATTACTCCCCGTCCTCATTGCAGGTCACCACCTAGCTGCAGGTTCCTGGAGGATGGACTCACCCCAACCAGATATCAGCCTCAGGTGGAATCAAACTGAAGACTACAGAGCCACCAGTATGCAATATGAGTGGTGACCTGGACCAGCAAAGGGAGAAGGGTGAAATTTCTGTCGCTTCATAGTGTTTTCAAAAGCTCATTCATCTGTTGGTCCTCATGGTGGCTCGGTGGTTAGCACTGGTGTATTACTAGTGATGGGGTCCTTGGTTCAAATCTGCTCTAAGGTGACACCTGCCTGGAGATTGTGAGTTCTCCCTGGGTTTCTTTTTACACCTCACTATGGCTGTGTAATATATTACCATCATACGAGAAAAGATAAACTGGATTTGAACCAAGGAGTGCAACAATGCAAGACACCAGCCCTATCTGCTGAGCCACCACATTGACCAACACACGAGTCTGATTGAAATATATTATAAAAATGGTGCCGTGTTCGATTGCTGGTTCATGTCATTGCTCACCTCCTAGTGGTCACCTTAGTTGGTCTGGTTGGTGGTTCCAGTGGTTGGTGCTGGTGTCTTAGGTGAGGTTCCTGGTTCAAATCTCACCATGGGTGAGAGCAGTGTGGAGTGAGTGGTGTTGATGAACATTGTAGTTTGGTGTGAGGTGATGATAATGAGTGGAGTGAGTTGATGGGAAGGAAATATGTTGGTTGAGAGTGGTGATATGGATATTGTGTTAAAAAAAATTTTTATTGTGATAAACAGAGCGAGGAAATATTTAAAACACACCTTTTGGACTTAGGTTTTTTTTTTTTTTTTAAAAATATATATTGATTGTGCACCTATTGGTCTCCACTGAGGGAGACCACCATTAATTATACTTGGGGCACCTCCTCCCATTGACAGACCATGTCATTGCTCACCTCCTAGTGGCATCACTTGTTAAGCGGTGTGGTGGCTGCAGTGGTTGGTGCGGTGGTCTTAGAGTGATGAGGTCCTTGGTTCAAACCTGGATAAGGGTGATATATGTGTGAAGAGTGTGTTCTGTCTGATATCTGGATGTGAGTGGTTGTAATGTGTGTAGTAAGATGGTGAGAATGTGTGTAGTGAGACAGAGACATGGTGAGAATCTGTGCACTAAGATGGAGAAATGGTAATTTGATGTGAGATGGAGAAATGGTAGATATGTTTGGAGGTTGGCTGTAATTGGTGATAAAGAGTGTGAGGAAATATTTGAGTTGGTGGTAATGTGTGTGAAAGGGAATATGTTTGGAGGTTGGTTGTGAGAGGAAAAGAAATATGTTTGTGAGAAGAGTAAAAGGTAGATTTTAATAAAACACATTTTGGGACTTAGTTTTTAAAAAAAAAGTTTTCCTGCTTCTTGGTCTCCACAGAGGGAGACCACCATTAATTATACTTGTATCGCACAAAGAACCCTTTCCTTCATCTCTTACCACCAAGACTGCACCCTCAGGGGAACACTTGTATACCCCATCAGATAACAGCACTGAGTGGATTTGAACCTGGAGCCTCATAACTGAAAGATACCTGTGCTTCTGACCACTGAGCCACCACTCTGCTCAGTACTAGTAAGTCCGAGGAGGTGAGTGATGACATGAAACAGAGGAGGGGGCCATAGAGGTGAATGGGAGGAGGGGCCAAAGAGGTGAATGGAGGCGGGACCGAGGAGGAGGAGCCAAGGAGGTGAACGATGACATGAACGGGAGGAGGGGCCAAAGAGGTGAATGGGAGGAGGGACCAAGGAGGAGGAGCCAAGGAGGTGAACAATGACATGAACAGGAGGAGGGGCCAAAGAGGTGAATGGAGGCGGGACCGAGGAGGAGGAGCCAAGGAGGTGAACGATGACATGAACGGGAGGAGGGCCTTCAGATGATGAGATGTCTATGTATTTCCAGTGTTTCTCTATGTTGCTACATGACCCAAGTCCCCCAAGGCTATGATCATGCACTATAAAGCACAGCATGAGCAGACTGTCAGTACTATCCTTATTAAAGGCATGGTGGCCCCGGTTACACGAAGTGCAGGCTTCGTCACAGAAGGCAAATGGTCAATGTCTATTACCGGCTGCAATAAACAGTAAGAGAACCCTCTGGAAGAATCATCTCACCACCACTAACACAACTCCAATGAGAACATGTGCACACTTGGCCAGACTCAGCATGCAGGTGTACAGGACAGATGGCAGTAAGAGCTGAAGTAAGCAGAGTAGTAGAAGTGAGGGAGAAGGGACCTCTCCACCACATGTCACTGTACATGCTATTGTAAGCAGGTCTAATTGTGGCCATTAGTAGCCTGTATCTTCTTGGACTGGGAACGAATAAGACCTGGATGGTCGGATAATGTGCGGCATCCTCTCGGAAGGTTTTATTATTCTCCACACTTGCATAAGTCATTCATCATCTGGTAGCTGCACCCAGAGGAACCTCAGGTTTTATCCGCTTTTCCAGATTCTCTCTGTAGGAGACGACAATCCTCCAGAAACCACTGGATAATAGGAGTAGATCTAGCAAATAAGTATGAGGAGCAGAAGAAGGAGCTGGATGAAAAAACACTTATTCCTCAAGATGATGGAGTACTGTCAAAGTGCGCCGACATATAGTGAAAGCCAAAGGTTACCGCCTTATAGTGCGAGCCACAGTGTATGGGGAGAAGATGGCCTGCTTACGTTAACTGCCTTCACTGCCCCTCCTGTCAGCTCCTCTCTCCTTGCACTCAATACGTCTTACCAGACTCTCAGACCAGCAATGGTATACAGCAGATCGTGCTCCGTTATTTACAGGACACTGCAGGATGGAATACCGCCGTCTACTACGTTATTCCAGTGTACTGACGTATACCAGCCGGATGGAGCGCAAAATAATACTCCGTCTGACTAATGAAACCCTATGGATACGTTTAGCGTGTATATCTGGAGGTTCCCTAACGCACACGTGATGTGAATCCACCCTTAGAGATGTAGTCACAGCATTATCACAAGGCCTCGTCATAAATTGGGCGCAACCACCTGCAGTCATCTGTCTAACCAGAAATCCAGCTCAGAGCTGCCGTACATTTCTGGCTTGATTTACACCAGAAAACTCACGTAAATGAAGATAAATTTGTCGCTGTAGCTGGCCATGCCACGTTTTAAAAAGTGGGAGGACAGTGAAAGAGGGGAGATGCATCAATTGTAATGCCACTTTTCAGGTGCACGGGAAATGATAAATCTCCCCCTTAGAGTTTAACTAAAACAAACTTCAGAAGAAGAAGAATTACCAGATCCCAGGATAATTGCATCAATAAACCTAAGTGTAGATCCTAAAATGACCCTTCAGGCGACATCTCAAGTACAATCGGTCAGGCCATCCACCGACGACACTGAAGAGTGTACGTTTATGAGAACCTTGGATGGAAGCAATAACACCTTCCAACGGGTAGTTTACATTCACTTAGGAGGACAATTCTCTTCAGGGAGATATAAACACATAATGCAAAAAACGGGACCTCAAACTGGTCCGTAGCATGGAAATAAGCCAATGTTAATCCACCTACAAAAAGTATTCTCCACACAAAAGAATAATTAATAAAAGTTCTTTATTGATTAAAAATAATAAATATAGACATGATCACACATATAACTGACGACAGTGAAAAGCATCAACAAAAAGAAAAACGAGGACGCCGCCATATTGGCCAGATGAACCACATAAAGCTATAACGTATCGAAACTAAGATGAAGTGACCTCACCGTGGTAATTGGCTGTAAAGGCACAAAGAGAGACCTGAATTACAAAAGAAAGTCAGGCACAATACAACACAATACCTTAAAGAGGCTCTGTCACCAGTTTGAAGTAGATAAGCTAGAAATCTAGGCAGGTAGGGCTCAACACACCTATCACAGACGTACCTTTATGTCTCTTCTTTAAGTTCCGATTATGCTGCAAAATGAACTTTAATAAACATGCTAATGAGGCATCGGAGCACTCGGAGGCGTGCTTATTGCTTCCGAGCACCGCATCTCCGAGCTCTCCTGCCTGTTCGTTCCGACCCTGCATGGAAAAAAAACACCCCTTAGTCTGTTGATTGACAGCGTTAGACTCACTGGTCTGGTGCTGACATCCCGCCCGTACGCACTCCCACATCTGACGGCGCGTGCTCACTTTACTTGCAGTGCCCAACTGTGCAAGTCCATTTCCTCTAGTGCGTACGCGCAACTACTTAGTGACGTGACGGCGCGTGCGCACTAGAGGAAATGGACTTGCGCAGTTGGGCACTGTAGGTGAAGTGCGCGCGCACCATCAGATGTGGGAGTGCATACGCGCGGGATCTCAGACCAGTGAGTCTAGCGCTGTCAATCAACAGACTAAGGGGCGTTTTTTTTTCCATGCAGGGTCGGAACGAACAGGCAGGAGAGCTCGGAGATGCGGTGCTCGGAAGCAATAAGCACGCCTCCGAGTGCTCCGATGCCTCATTTGCATGTTTATAAAAGTTCATTTTGCAGCATAATCGGAACTTAAAGAAGAGACATAAAGGTACATCTGTGATAGGTGTGTTGAGCCCTACCTGCCTAGATTTCTAGCTTATCTACTTCAAACTGGTGACAGAGCCTCTTTAAGAAAGAAAGAAATACCAAAGCAAACATGAGTCACAAACCAATATGGCGGCGTCCTCCTCCCAACGCAGTTTTGCCAAAAAGGCTTCTTCCGGGAAAAGAGAAACCATCCTACTGCCACTCCTTTTTATATCAGACACAATCAGCTGTTATA
The DNA here is from genome assembly GCA_900303285.1 of Rhinella marina. Taxonomy (NCBI): domain Eukaryota; kingdom Metazoa; phylum Chordata; class Amphibia; order Anura; family Bufonidae; genus Rhinella; species Rhinella marina. Next base: position 224,096 of record ONZH01023680.1, on the reverse strand, counting down.
GGTTGCTCATTACCTAATCCGTTGGTATAATATCATCGTCGCAGGAAGCGACCGGATGAAAGTCTCCCGTTGGAGTACGCACCTGCACCAATGAAGCGCCCCCGCTCGCAATCCAAGGTGGCAGTGCATTCCAAAGTGGAACGCACTCCCAGCGATGGAAAAGACCAACAGGAGAAATCAGCTCATAATCGATTTTGCCATAATTATCACATCTGGATCCATCGGTTAGAAAATATACAAATATAAATATACCATCAGAGGATGTAAAAATGCAATACATAAGTAAAATACTCAATAGCATAATCAATAATCATGTATATCTGTCCTAACAACTAACATAATTGATGAGCAGTGATGGTGATATCATACAAATGGTTACAATGCAACACATACACTAATTAATGCATATTGTTCTGACATAAATCCAAAATAAATCAGAAGGGAGTAAAGTACCATCAAATACCAAGTTACGAGAGGCTTCAAGATGATTGATACATCTAGAATGTGTCTTAGCTAAGACAAAAGACGTCTCCCACAAAACGTCATCTATGGAAACACCTAAATCCTCCTCCCAATGCTTCACTTGTAGATAAGTTGTTTCATTCCACCCCTGGACTGTTTGGAGAAGTTAAGATAGTCCATCTCAAATACTAAAGGGGTGGTACCAGATTGCTAGGATATGCCATCAACGTCTCATAGGTCAAGGTCCCACCTCGGGACCCGCACTTCTCTTTAGAATGGACCCAGCAAAGTAGGGCGTACCCTGCATGCACGGCCACCCTCCATTCATTCCTATGGGAGCTCCAAAAATAGCCGGACATTTTTGCCAATGAAGGACATGCACAGTCACTGCTCCATTCACTTCTAAGCCACTACAAATGAAGGTGACGTTGGCTGGCTGCCTATGGCAGGACATATAATGGGGAGCATGACACCAAATTGCCTGGAAATGGCCACAACATTCTCCCCGCCCTCTTCAGTAGTTAATGGTGTTGTCTGCAGGATAAATGTCTAAGTCACACAAGTCACACATCTGAGAGTCGCTCCCACCTCAAGAATGAGGCCTTGTCTTCTTCCACCATGAATGGAGTGTTGCTCTCTCTATTCATTTCTATGGGACTTCCTAAAATGGCCGAGCACTCTTAGGCTACGATCACATCACCGTTTAGGAGATCCGGCAGGCTGTTTTGGCACAGAGCAGCCTCCAGGATCCTCTACTTCACCATCAGAACCACGACTGCAATGGTTTTTCTTCTAGCCGACAGCCGGCATTTGCTTCGGATCAGGCAGCCGGATCTCCAAAATGGAGATGTGAACATGGCTTTACTCGGTTATTTTTGGAAATTCAACAGTAGTGAATGGAGAGATTAGTATATGAGCGGCCTCTGCCCAATCACGGCCTCTGCCCGTGTAAAACGGCCCATTTTTAGGCTAATTTCAGGTGAGCTTGTCCACTGCAAAAAACAAGCTTTATGGACACTGTTCCTTTCTCAGGACCACTGTGGGTCTCTGCCAGAACATCTACTGAATTATACTGCCAGCATTATGTCACACACACAGCAGTCTAAATCCTTATAATGCCATGCGCTCCTGTGAACAGTGTCCATAACAGTGGAGACACTCATCTGAAATAGTCACTGTATTTGTATAAATCAGTACAGACATATAGAAGAAGCTTTGTAATAGACACTATATGACACCAACATCCCCCACAACACTGCACAATAAAGAGGACACGTACAGATAAAATCAGGAAGGAGGTCCAGGCTTGTGAGATCTTACAATCGAGGTGCACACCTTCCACTGGGTCTAATATATACAGGTTCACCCTTCAGGTATGTGTGGTCAGGAGGACGGTCTGATCTAAAGTACATGGTGTATATTGGACACGATATATAATGGATGGATTGTGGAACCAATTGCAAAACGCCGTCCCCTATTGTGTCCCAGGTGTAGTAAGAATGCTGAGTGGTGTAGTGCGGCCTAAATTTCTCTTTATGTGTCACGGTGCTCCTACCTGGATACTGCTGGACCCCGAAGTAAAATAAAAGGGGAATAATTGAGGGACGAAGGAAAAATAACTTGAGTCCAGACATTGTGGTGAAATTCAATGGAAGCTTTACTTGAACAAATGTTCATCTAAAAGATTGGCAGGCTTTGTCTTGGTTCCAGCAGGGTTTTGCATAAACTGGCAGGCAAACTCAATAACTCTGCTTGCTTTCTCACTGCTCTACTGACAGGCTTGCTTAATAACTTGCTTTACTTCCTTAAAGGGGTTGTCTCATCTTGCCTAATGGGGGCATATCGCTAGGATATGCCCCCATTGTCTTATAGGTGCGGGTCCCACCGTTGGGACCCGCACCTATATCGAGAACGGGGCCCCGCAAGGTGGTGGCTGGAGGACTCCGGTCCGGCCACCACCAAGCCGGCTCCCCATAGAAATGAATGGGAGCGCACCGCGCTTGCGCGGCCACCGCTCCTATTCATTTCTATGGAGCCGACGGAAATAGCCGAGCCAGCGCTCGGCTATCTTCGCCGGCCACATTGAAAATGAATGGAGGCGGCTGCGCATGCGCAGTGCGCCCCCGTTCGCTTTCGGGGCCCCGTTCTCGATATAGGTGCGGGTCCCAGCGGTGGGACCCGCACCTATAAGACAATGGGGGCATATCCTAGCGATATGCCCCCATTAGGCAAGATGAGACAACCCCTTTAAGCTGTACTAAATTTTGCTTAGGCCTGGTTCCTGTAATTCTGAATGTTCTGGTATCCTTGGATGGGGTGCCGTCAACTGTTATTCCCCTCCTGCCACTCAGTAAAACTTATCTTCAGCCAAAGAACAATTTCCTCTGGCTGCTACTTCATTCAGGTCTTCTCGGCGCCAACATGGAGTCTGAACTGGAATAATCTAGAACTGCCACCCCTTCCTTCTAGTAGCAAGCAGGACTGGCCCACTTCTGCCCAAAGGGGGAAGAATGGAATGGTGAGTTCCAATCTGTCTCTGCCATTTACACTGCCACCTGCTGGTGAACCAGGCACATTACATGTAATAAACAGTTGCATAGCCATGATAGCATTACACAATGTAGAAGACCTGGACAGTAATACACAAGATGGCAGTTAGATTAAACCATTACAGATAGTAGCAGGGTGCAGGAGTGGTAACACCACTCCGGGGTGTTACACAATCGTCTGACACCAGGGTGCGTGCCTCACAAGTGTCACAACCTTAGGGTACTTTCACACTAGCGGCAGCACGGATCTGGCAGGTGAAGGGTCCCGCCGGATCCGAGCTGTTGCAGGTGCACGTGTGGGGCCGGAACCACGCTCCGGACCCATTCAGTGTAGTGAAGATTTCGTGTGACACCGGGGCCGGGATGTGAGCATTACCTGGAGTCTTGTCTGCGGGAGAATTGTGCAGCGGACCCCAGAGTGGGAAGATTCCAGCGCAGAACAGAGCAGCCTGCACAGTGCCACCTGCTGGACCTCCAGAGGAAGTGCAAGGTGACGGATCCGTCATGAACTCCAGTGAAAGTCAATGGAGGATGGATCCGTTTACTATTGTGTCACACCGAACAGATCCGTCCCCATTGACTTGCATTGGGGGTCATTCCGGATCCGTCTTGGTGCGGATGCCCAGACCAGAGAGCAAACCGCAGCATGTTGCGGTTTGCTCTCCGGTCTGGAGACGGAACGGAATGCTTTCAGGAGCCTCCGTTCTCTTCAGTTCAGTTTTGTCCCCATTGACAATGAATGGGAACAAAACTGAAGCGTTTTATTCCGGTATTGAGCCCCTATGACGGAACTCCATACCGGAAAAAGTAAACGCTACTGTGAAAGTAGCCTTAGTAACATCCAATCGAATTACCGACGCAGCATTATACACAGCGGGCATACACAGCGACCTGCAGATCCCGGGTGTACACAGCGACCTGCAGATCCCGGGAATACACAGCATCCTGCAGATCCCGGGTATACACAGCGTCCTGCAGATCCCAGGTGTACACAGCGACCTACAGATCCCGGCTGTACACAGTGACCTGCAGATCCTGAGTATACACAGCAACCTGCAGATCCCGGGTGTACACAGTGACCTGCAGATCTCAGGTGTACACAGCAACCTGCAGATTCCAGCTATACACAACGACCTGCAGATCCCGGGTGTACAGCGCGACCTGCAGATCCCGAGTATAAAGAGCGACCTGGAGATCCCGAGTATACACAGCATCCTGCAGATCCCGGGGGTACAAAGCGACCTGCAGATCCCGAGTATACACAGTGACCTGCAGATCCCAGGTGTACACAGTAACCTGTAGATCCCGAGTGTACACAGCGACCTGCAGATCCTGGGTATAAACAGCATCCTGCAGATCCCGGGTATACACAGCATCTTGCAGATCCCGGGTATACACATCGACCTACAGATCCTGGGTATACACAGCGTCCTGCAGATCCTGAGTAAACACAGCGACCTGCAGATCCCGGCTGTACACAGCGACCTGCAGATCCTGAGTAAACACAGCGACCTCCAGATCCCGGGTATACACAGTGTCCTGCAGATCCCGGGTATACACAGTGTCCTGCAGATCCCGGGTGTACAAAGCAACCTGCAGATCCCGGGTGTACAAAGCAACCTGCAGATCCCGGGTGTACAAAGCAACCTGCAGATCCCGGGTGTACAAAACGACCTGTAGATTACAGGTATACACAGCATCCTGCAGATCCCGGGTATACACAGCATCCTGCAGATCCCGGGTATACACAGCATCCTGCAGATCCCGGGTATACACGGCATCCTGCAGATCCCGGGTATACACGGCGACCTTCAGATCCCCGGTATACAAAGCGACCTGCAGATCCCCGGTATACAAAGCGACCTGCAGATCCCCGGTATACAAAGCGACCTGCAGATCCCGGGTGTACAAAACGATCTGTAGATCCCAGGTATACACAGCAACCTTCAGATCCCGGGTATACACAGCAACCTGCAGATCCCAGAGGTACACATCGTCCTGAAGATCCCGGCTATACACAACGACCTGCAGATCCTGGGTGTAGACTGCGTCCTGAAGATCCCGGGTATACAGAGCGACCTGCAGATCCCGAGTATACAAAGCGTCCTGCTGATCCCGGGTGTACACAGCATCCTGCAGATCCCAGGTATACACAGCGTCCTGCGGATCCCGAGTGTACCCAGTGTCCTGTAGATCCCGGGTGTACCCAGCGTCCTGCAGATCCCAGGTATACACAGCGTCCTGCAGATCCCGGGTGTACACAGCGCCCTGCAGATCCCGGCTGTACACAGTGACCTGCAGATCCTGAGTATACACAGCGACCTGCAGATCCCGAGTGTACACAGCGACCTGCAAATCACGAGTATATACAGCAACCTGCAGATCCCAGGTGTACACAGTGACCTGCAGATCTCAGGTGTACACAGCAACCTGCAGATCCCGGCTATACACAACGACCTGCATATCCCGGGTGTACAGAGCGACCTGCAGATCCCAAGTATAAAGAGCGAACTGGAGATCCAGAGTATAAACAGCATCCTGCAGATCCCGGGTGTACAAAGCGACCTGCAGATCCCGAGTATACACAGTGACCTGCAGATCCCGAATGTACACAGTAACCTGCAGATTCCGGGTGTACATAGCATCCTGTAGATCCCGAGTGTACACAGCGACCTGCAGATCCTGGGTATAAACAGCATCCTGCAGATCCCGGGTATACACAGCGTCCTACAGATCCCAGGTATACATAGCGACCTGCAGATCCCGGGTGTACAAAACGACCTGTAGATCCCGGGTATACACAGCATCCTGCAGATCCCGGGTATACACAGCATCCTGCAGATCCCGGGTATACACAGCGACCTTCAGATCCCGGGTATACATAGCGACCTTCAGATCCCGGGTATACACAGCGACCTGCAGATCCCGGGTGTACAAAACGATCTGTAGATCCCAGGTATACACAGCAACCTGCAGATCCCGGGTATACACAGCGACCTGCAGATCCCAGAGGTACACATCGTCCTGAAGATCCCGGCTATACACAACGACCTGCAGATCCTGGGTGTAGACTGCGTCCGGAAGATGTCGGGTATACAGAGCGACCTGCAGATCCCGAGTATACAAAGCGTCCTGCTGATCCCGGGTGTACACAGCATCCTGCAGATCCCAGATATACACAGCATCCTGCAGATCCCGGGTATACACAGCATCCTGCAGATCCCGGGTGTACACAGCGTCCTGCAGATCCCGGGTGTACCCAGCGTCCTGTAGATCTCGGAAGTACCATGCGACCTGCTGATGCTAGGAATACACAGCGACCTGCAGATCCCAAGTGTACACAACGACCTGCAGATCCTGGGTATACACAGCATCCTACAGATCACGGGTATACACAGCATCCTACAGATCACGGATATACATAGCATCCTGCAGATCCCAAGTGTACAGAGCATCCTGCAGATCCCAGGTATACACAGTGACTTGCAGATCCCGAGTATACAGAGTGACCTACAGATCCCGGGTGAACACAGCATCCTGCAGATCCCAAGTGTACAGACCATCCTACAGATCCAAGGTATACACAACGTCCTGCAGATTCCGGGTGTGCACAGCGTCCTGCAGATTCCAGGTATACACAGCGACCTGCAGATCCCGGGTATACACAGCGTCCTGCAGATCCCGGGTGTACACAGCGTCCTGCAGATTCCAGGTATACACAGCATCCTGCAGATCCCGGGTATACACAGCAACCTGCAGATCCCAAGTGTACACAGCGACCTGCAGATCATGGGTATACATAGCATCCTGCAGATCCCAAGTGTACAGAGCATCCTGCAGATCCCAGGTATACACAGCAACTTGCAGATCCCGAGTATACAGAGTGTCCTGCAGATCCCGGGTATACACAGTGTCCTGCAGATCCCGGGTGTACAAAGCAACCTGCAGATCCCGGGTGTACAAAACGACCTGTAGATTCCAGGTATACACAGCATCCTGCAGATCCCGGGTATACACAGCATCCTGCAGATCCCGGGTATACACGGCGACCTTCAGATCCCCGGTATACAAAGCGACCTGCAGATCCCCGGTATACAAAGCGACCTGCAGATCCCGGGTGTACAAAACGATCTGTAGATCCCAGGTATACACAGCAACCTTCAGATCCCGGGTATACACAGCAACCTGCAGATCCCAGAGGTACACATCGTCCTGAAGATCCCGGCTATACACAACGACCTGCAGATCCTGGGTGTAGACTGCGTCCTGAAGATCCCGGGTATACAGAGCGACCTGCAGATCCCGGGTGTACACAGCATCCTGCAGATCCCAGGTATACATAGCGTCCTGCGGATCCCGAGTGTACCCAGTGTCCTGTAGATCCCGGGTGTACCCAGCGTCCTGCAGATCCCAGGTATACACAGCGTCCTGCAGATCCCGGGTGTACACAGCGCCCTGCAGATCCCGGCTGTACACAGTGACCTGCAGATCCTGAGTATACACAGCGACCTGCAGATCCCGAGTGTACACAGCGACCTGCAAATCACGAGTATATACAGCATCCTGCAGATCCCGGGTATACACAGCGTCCTACAGATCCCAGGTATACATAGCGACCTGCAGATCCCGGGTGTACAAAACGACCTGTAGATCCCGGGTATACACAGCATCCTGCAGATCCTGGGTATACACAGCATCCTGCAGATCCCGGGTATACACAGCGACCTTCAGATCCCGGGTATACATAGCGACCTTCAGATCCCGGGTATACACAGCGACCTGCAGATCCCGGGTGTACAAAACGATCTGTAGATCCCAGGTATACACAGCAACCTGCAGATCCCAGAGGTACACATCGTCCTGAAGATCCCGGCTATACACAACGACCTGCAGATCCCGGGTGTACACAGCATCCGGAAGATGTCGGGTATACAGAGCGACCTGCAGATCCCGAGTATACAAAGCGTCCTGCTGATCCCGGGTGTACACAGCATCCTGCAGATCCCAGATATACACAGCATCCTGCAGATCCCGGGTATACACAGCATCCTGCAGATCCCGGGTGTACACAGCATCCTGCAGATCCCGGGTGTACACAGCGTCCTGCAGATCCCGGGTGTACCCAGCGTCCTGTAGATCTCGGAAGTACCATGCGACCTGCTGATGCTAGGAATACACAGCGACCTGCAGATCCCAAGTGTACACAACGACCTGCAGATCCTGGGTATACACAGCATCCTACAGATCACGGGTATACACAGCATCCTACAGATCACGGGTATACACAGCATCCTACAGATCACGGATATACATAGCATCCTGCAGATCCCAAGTGTACAGAGCATCCTGCAGATCCCAGGTATACACAGTGACTTGCAGATCCCGAGTATACAGAGTGACCTACAGATCCCGGGTGAACACAGCATCCTGCAGATCCCAAGTGTACAGACCATCCTACAGATCCAAGGTATACACAACGTCCTGCAGATCCCGGGTGTGCACAGCGTCCTGCAGATCCCGGCTATACACAACGACCTGCATATCCCGGGTGTACAGAGCGACCTGCAGATTCCAGGTATACACAGCATCCTACAGATCCCGGGTATACACAGCGTCCTGCTGATCCTGGGTGTACACAGCATCCTGCAGATCCCAGGTATACACAGCAACCTGCAGATCCCAAGTGTACACAGCGACCTGCAGATCCCAAGTGTACAGAGCATCCTGCAGATCCCAGGTATACACAGCAACTTGCAGATCCCGAGTATACAGAGTGACCTACAGATCCCGGGTGAACACAGCATCCTGCAGATCTTGGGTGTACGCAGTGTCCTGCGGATCCTGGGTATACACAGCATCCTGCAGATCCCGGGTATGCACAGCATCCTGCAGATCCCGGGTATGAACTTCACGGGTGTACATAGCAATCTGCAGATCCCGGGTGTACACTGCGTCCTGCAGATCCCAGGTATACACACCATCCTGCAGATTCCGGGAGTACACAGCGTCCTGCAGATCCCGGGTGTACACAGCGTCCTGCAGATCCCAGGTGTACACAGCGACCTGCAGATACCGGGTATACACAGCAGCATGCAGATCCCGGGTATACACAGCGTCCTGCAGATCCCGGCTGTACACAGCGACCTGCAGATCCCGAGTATACACAGCAGCATGCAGATCCCGGGTATACACAGCGTCCTGCAGATCCCGGGTGTACACAGCGACCTGCAGATCCCAGGTATACACAGCATCCTGCAGATCCCGGGTATACACAGCATCCTGTAGATCCCAGGTATACACAGCATCCTGCAGATCCCGGGTGTACACAGCGACCTGCAGATCCCGGGTGTACACAGCGACCTGCAGATCCCGAGTATACACAGCGACCTGCAGATCCCGAGTGTACACAGCAAGCTGCAGATCCCGGGTATACACAGCGACCTGCAAATCACGAGTATATACAGCATCCTGCAGATCCCGGGTGTACACAGCATCCTGTAGATCCCGCGTGTATACAGCGACCTGCAGATCCCGGCTGTACACAGCATTCTGCAGATCCGGGGTGTACACAGCGTCCTGCAGATCCCGGATGTACACAGCATTCTGCAGATCCCAGGTATACACAGCAACCTGCAGATCCTGAGTATACACAGCACCCTGCAGATCTCGGGTATACACAGCGACCTGCAGATCCCGGGTGTACAAAACGACTTGTAGATCCTGGGTATACACAGCATCCTGCAGATCCTGGGTATACACAGCATCCTGTAGATCCCAGGTATACACAGCGACCTGCAGATCCCGGGTGTACAAAGTGACCTGCAGATCCCGGGTGTACAAAACGACCTATAGATCCCGGGTATACACCGCTACCTGTAGATCCTGGGTATACACAGCGACCTGCAGATCCCAGGGGTACATAGCGTCCTGAAGATCCCGGCTATACACAACAATCTGCAGATCCCGGGTGTACACACCGTCCTGAAGATCCCGGGTATACAGAGTGACCTGCAGATCCCGAGTATACAGAGCGACCTGCAGATCCCGAGTATACAGAGCGACCTGCAGATCCCGAGTATACCAAGCGTCCTGCAGATCCCGGGTGTACACAGCGTCCTGCAGATTCCAGGTATACACAGCGTCCTGCAGATCCCGGGTGTACACAGCGTCCTGCAGATTCCAGGTATACACAGCATCCTGCAGATACCGGGTGTACATAGTGTTCTGCAGATCCCGGCTGTACACAACGACCTGCAGATCCCAGATGTACACAGCGACCTGCAAATCCCAAGTATACATAGCGTCCTGCAGATCCCGGGTGTACACAGTGTCCTGCAGATCCCGGGTATACAGAGCGTCCTGCAGATCCCGGCTGTACACAGCGACCTGCAGGTCCCGGCTGTACACAGCGACCTGCAGGTCCCGGCTGTACACAGCGACCTGCAGGTCCCGGCTGTACACAGCATTCTGCAGATCCGGGGTGTACACAGCGTCCTGCAGATCCCGGGTATACACAGCAACCTGTAGATCCCGGGTATACACACCATCCTGCAGATCCCGGGTATACAGAGCGTCCTGCAGATCCCGGCTGTACACAGCGACCTGCAGGTCCCGGCTATACACAGCATTCTGCAGATCCGGGGTATACACAGCAACCTGCAGATCCTGAGTATACACAGCACCCTGCAGATCTCGGGTATACACAGCATCCGGCAGATCCTGGGTATACACAGCGACCTGCAGATCCCGGGTGTACAAAGCGACCTGCAGATCCTGGGTGTACAAAACGACTTGTAGATCCTGGGTATACACAGCGACCTGCAGATCCCGGGTGTACAAAGTGACCTGCAGATCCCGGGTATACACAGCAACCTGCAGATCCCGAGTATACATAGCGACCTGCAGATCCCAGGGGTACATAACGTCCTGAAGATCCCGGCTATACACAACAATCTGCAGATCCCGGGTGTACACACCGTCCTGAAGATCCCGGGTATACAGAGTGACCTGCAGATCCCGAGTATACAGAGCTACCTGCAGATCCCGAGTATACCAAGCGTCCTGCAGATCCCGGGTGTACACAGCGTCCTGCAGATTCCAGGTATACACAGCGTCCTGCAGATTCCAGGTATACACAGCGTCCTGCAGATCCCGGGTATACACAGCGTCCTGCAGATTCCAGGTATACACAGCGTCCTGCAGATTCCAGGTATACACAGCGTCCTGCAGATCCCGGGTATACACAGCGTCCTGCAGATTCCAGGTATACACAGCATCCTGCAGATACCGGGTGTACACAGCGTTCTGCAGGTCCCGGCTGTACACAACGACCTGCAGATCCCAGATGTACACAGCGATTTGCAAATCCCAGGTATACATAGCGTCCTGCAGATCCCGGGTGTACACAGTGTCCTGCAGATCCCAGGTATACACACCATCCTGCAGATCCCAGGTATACAGAGCGTCCTGCAGATCCTGGCTGTACACAGCGACCTGCAGGTCCCGGGTATACACAGCGTCCTGCAGATTCCGGGTGTACACAGCATCCTGCAGATCCCAGGTGTACACAGCGACCTGCAGATCCCGGGTGTACACAGCATCCTGCAGATCCCGGGTATACACAGCATCCTGCAGATCCCGGGTATACACAGCATCCTGCAGATCCCCGGTGTACACAGCGACCTGCAGATCCCAGCTGTACACAGTGACCTGCAGATCCCGAGTATACACAGCGACCTGCAGATCCCGAGTGTACACAGTGACCTGCAAATCACGAGTATATACAGCGACCTGCATATCACGAGTATATACAGCGATCTGCAGATCCCGGGTATACACAGCATCCTGCAGATCCCGGGTGTACACTGCATCCTGCAGATCCCGGGTCTACACAGCGTCCTGCAGATCCCGGGTCTACACAGCGTCCTGCAGATCCCGGCTGTACACAGCATTCTGCAGATCCCAGGTATACACAGCAACCTGCAGATCCTGAGTATACACAGCACCCTGCAGATCTCGGGTATACACAGCATCCTACAGATCCCGGGTATACACAGCATTCTGTAGATCCCGGGTATACACAGCGACCTGCAGATCCCGGGTGTATAAAACGACTTGTAGATCCCGGGTATACACAGCATCCTGCAGATCCCGGGTATACACAGCATCCTGCAGATCCCGGGTATACACAGCGACCTACAGATCCCGGGTATACAAGTGACCCGCAGATCCCGAGTGTACACAGCGACCTGCAAATCACGAGTATATACAGCAACCTGCAGATCCCGGGTGTACACAGCGACCTGCATATCACAAGTATATACAGCGATCTGCAGATCCCGGGTATACACAGCATCCTGCAGATCCCGGGTGTACACAGCGACCTGCAGATCCCGGGTTTACACAGCATCCTGCAGATCCCGGGTGTACACAGCGTCCTGCAGATCCCGGGTATACACAGCGTCCTGCAGATCCCGGGTATACACAGCGTCCTGCAGATCCCGGCTGTACACAGCATTCTGCAGATCCCGGGTGTACACTGCGTCCTGCAGATCCTGAGTATACACAGCACCCTGCAGATCTCGGGTATACACAGCATCCTGCAGATCCCGGGTATACACAGCATCCTGTAGATCCCGGGTATACACAGCGACCTGCAGATCCCGGGTGTATAAAACGACTTGTAGATCCCGGGTATACACAGCATCCTGCAGATCCCGGGTATACACAGCGACCTGCAGATCCCGGGTGTACAAAGTGACCTGCAGATCCCGGGTGTACAAAACGACCTATAGATCCCGGGTATGCACAGCAACCTGTAGATCCTGGGTATACACAGCGACCTGCAGATCCCAGGGGTACATAGCGTCCTGAAGATCCTGGCTATACACAACGACCTGCAGATCCCGGGTGTACACAGCGTCCTGAAGATCCCGGGTATACAGAGTGACCTGCAGATCCCGAGTATACAGAGCGACCTGCAGATCTCGAGTATACACAGCGTCCTGCAGATCCCGGGTGTACACAGCATCCTGCAGATTCCAGGTATACACAGCATCCTGCAGATCCCGGGTGTACACAGCGTTCTGCAGATCCAGACTGTACACAACGATCTGCAGATCCCAGATGTACACAGCGACCTGCAAATCCCAGGTATACACAGGGACCTGCAGATCCCGGGTGTACACAGTGTCCTGCAGATTCCAGGTATACACAGCATCCTGCAGATCCCGGGTGTACACAGCATCCTGCAGATCCCGGGTGTACACAGCGTTCTGCAGATCCCGGGTGTACACAGCGTTCTGCAGATCCCGGCTGTACACAACGATCTGCAGATCCCAGATGTACACAGCGACCTGCAAATCCCAGGTATACACAGGGACCTGCAGATCCCGGGTGTACACAGTGTCCTGCAGATCCTGGGTATACACAGCATCCTGCAGATCCCGGCTGTACACAGCATTCTGCAGATACCGGCTGTACACAGCATTCTGCAGATCCCAGGTATACACAGCAACCTGCAGATCCTGAGTATACACAGAATCCTGCAAATCTCGGGTATACACAGCATCCTGCAGATCCCAGGTGTACACAGCGACCTGCAGATCCCGGATATACACAGCAACCGGCAGATCCCGAGTATACAGAGTGACTTACAGATCCCAAGTGTACAGAGCATCCTGCAGATCCCGGGTGTACACAGCGACCTGCAGATCCTGGGTATACACAGCGTCCTGCAGATTCCGGGTGTACACAGCGTCCTGGAGATCCCGGGTGTACACAGCAACCTGCAGATCCCGGGTATACGCAGCCTCTTGCAGATCCCGGGTGTACACAGCATCCTGCAGATCCCGCTGTACACAGCGACCTGCAGATCCCGGCTGTACACAGCGACTTGCAGATCCCGAGTATACACAGCAACCTGCAGAGCCCGAGTGTACACAGCGACCTGCAGAGCCCGGGTATACACAGCGTCCTGCAGAGCCCGGGTATACAGAGCGTCCTGCAGATCCCGGCTGTACACAGTGACCTGCAGGTCCCGGGTATACACAGCATCCTGCAGATTCCGGGTGTACACAGCGTCCTGCAGATCCCAGGTGTACACAGCGACCTGCAGATCCCGGGGATACACAGCATCCTGCAGATCCCGGGTGTACACAGTGTCCTGAAGATACCGGGTATACACACCATCCTGCAGATCCTGGGTATACAGAGCGTCCTGCAGGTCCCAGGTATACACAGCAACCTGCAGGTCCTGAGTATACACAGCACCCTGCAGATCTCGGGTATACACAGCATCCTGTAGATCCCGGGTATACACAGCGACCTGCAGATCCCGGGTGTACAAAACGACTTGTAGATCCCGGGTATACACAGCATCCTGCAGATCCCGGGTATACACAGCATCCTGCAGATCCCGGGTATACACAGTGACCTGCAGATCCCGGGTGTACAAAGTGACCTGCAGATCCCGGGTGTACAAAACGACCTATAGATCCCGGGTATACACAGCATCATGCAGATCCCGGGTATACACACCGTCCTGCAGATCCCGGGTATACAGAGTGACCTGCAGATCCCGAGTATACAGAGCGACCTGCAGATCCCGGGTGTACCAGCGTCCTGCAGATCCCGGGTGTTACCCAGCGTCCTGCAGATCCCGGGTGTACACAGCGTCCTGCAGATTCCAGGTATACACAGCATCCTGCAGATACCGGGTGTACACAGCGTTCTGCAGATCCCGGCTATACACAACGACCTGCAGATCCCAGATGTACACAGCGACCTGCAAATCCCAGGTATACATAGCGTCCTGCAGATCCCGGGTGTACACAGTGTCCTGCAGATGCCGGGTATACAGAGAGTCCTGCAGATCCTGGCTGTACACAGCGACCTGCAAATCCCAGGTATACATAGCGTCCTGCAGATCCCAGGTGTACACAGCGACCTGCAGATCCCGGGTATACACAGCATCCTGTAGATCATGGGTATACACAGCGACCTGCAGATCCCGAGTATACACAGCGACCTGAAGATCCCGGGTGTACACAGCGACCTGCAGATCCTGCGTGTATACAGCAACCTGCAGATTCCGGGTGTACACAGCGACCTGCAGATCCCGGGTTTACACAGCGTCCTGCAGATCCCGGGTGTACACAGCGACCTGCAGATCCCGGGTATACACAGCATCATGCAGATCCCGGGTATACGCAGCGTCCTGCAGATCCCGGGTATACGCAGCGTCCTGCAGATCCCGAGTATACACAGCGACCTGCAGAGCCCGAGTATACACAGCGACCTGAAGATCCCGGGTGTACACAGCAACCTGCAGAGCCCAAGTATACACAGCGACCTGCAGAGCCCGAATATACACAGCAACCTGCAGAGCCCGAGTATACACAGCGACCTGCAGAGCCCGAGTGTACACAGCGACCTGCAGAGCCCGAGTGTACACAGCGACCTGCAGATCCCACGTGTATACAGCGTCCTGCAGATCCCGGGTATACACAGCATCCTGCAGATCCCGGGTGTACACAGCGTCCTGCAGATCCCGGGTGTACACAGCATCCTGCAGATCCCAGGTGTACACAGCGTCCTGCTGCCCACAAATGATGGTTTTTGGTTGCGGCTCATCCAGTGGTCATGTAAACCACACATCCCTGTGTTTACATATCTCCATTGACTTCAGTGGGAAGTCATTGTAATATACACATATTAAGACAACACTGCTGTGGCAGAAGCTACAGGCCGTGTGCGCTACATGGATATTTCCCATTAAAATCAAAGGGAAGCTGTATGAACCCATTAAGCCATAACCGCCCCCGCTAGTACGATCACTAATCTGCGGCAGGTATTCTCGTATTCTGTTCCAGAAGAGGATGAGAATACTGGAATAGCTGCACCCCGGGGGCGGCCGATCCCAATCACTATATCAGGGTCCACAGGGTTTATGCCATCGGCACAAAAATATAAAGAACACTGCCAGGTGGAATTCCAGTATCGTGCAGTAAGAGATACTGACTGTCTGCCGCAGTGGGCGGAGCCTGAGTAATTAGGGGGTGCAGTGTAATATTAGGGGGGTGCAGTGTAGTATTAGGGGGTGCAGTGTAATATTAGGGGGTGCAGTGTAATATTAGGGGGGTGCAGTGTAGTATTAGGGGGTGCAGTGTAATATTAGGGGGTGCAGTGTAATATTAGGGGGGTGCAGTGTAGTCTTAGAGGGTGCAGTGTAATATTAGGGGGTGCAGTGTAGTATTAGGGGATGCAGTGTAATGTTAAGGGGTGCAGTGTAATATTACGGGGTGCAGTGTAGTATTAGGGGGTGCAGTGTAATATTAGGGGGGAGTGCAGTGTAATGTTAAGGGGTGCAGTGTAATATTGCGGGGTGCAGTGTAATATTAGGAAGGGGATGTAATAGGGGGGTGCAGTGTAATATTAGGGGGTGCAGTGTAGTATTAGGAAGGGGGTGTAATAGGGGGTGCAGTGTAATATTAGGGGGTGCAGTGTAGTATTAGGAAGGGGGTGTAATAGGGGGGTGCAGTGTAATATTAGGGGGGTGCAGTGTAGTATTAGGGGATGCAGTGTAATGTTAGGGAGTGCAGTGTAGTATTAGGGGTGCAGTGTAATGTTAAGGGGTGCAGTGTAATGTTAAGGGGTGCAGTGTAATATTAGGGGGATGCAGTGTAATGTTAGGGGGTGCAGAGTAATATTAGGGGTGCGCCGTGTAGTATTAGGGGGGTGCAGTGTAATGTTAAGGGGTGCAGTGTAATATTCGAGGGGCAGTCTCTGTCAGGAGTGGGGGTCACCACTTGTCCGCAGGCCCCTGTAAAGGACACTCGCGCTTCCAGATTCCACCACTAGATTACGCTGCTAGCCGCGTCTCTCACTACGCATGCGCTGTAGTCCTGTAAGGCCGTTACACATATGTGACGTCACAGACCGCACATCTTGAACCCTGCTATCGCGGGATTGCACCGGAAGCGGAAACAACCGACCCGACAAAGCGTCGTGTGTGAGGCAAGGTGGGAAGCTGCCGGGCTCTGCAACCACGGGGTCGGTGAGTGTGCCGGACGGGCGTTCATTGCGGTGGGTGTGGAGGAGCGGGCTGGCGGGAGCCGTGCGGCCTGTGCATTCATTCATGGCGCTCTCCGCCATTGTTCATGTGGTCATGTGATGTGTGAACGGCCGGGGCGGCTATTGTGCGTGAATAGGGGCCTGATCACCTCCTGTGTGTGGGAACCCTGGTGCCTGGTAATCTAGTCTGTGTGCGGGGACCCCTAGGACTGTGCCACTGCTCTGTAATGCCCTGTATGGCCCCTGGTGTGATCTAGTGGGTGGAATCTGTGCTGTATAATGTCTGATAACAGGGCGCAATAGATTGTATTCTCCTGTCCTACAGTCACCCTCTCCCCTGAAATGGCTGATAACAGGGAGCAATAGACTGTATTCTCCTGTCCTACAGTCATCCTCTCCTCTGAAATGGCTGATAACAGGGAGCAATAGATTGTATTCTCCTGTCCTACGGTCATCCTCTCCCCGGCCTGAAATGGCTGATAACGGAGCAATAGATTGTATTCTCCTGTCCTACAGTCATCCTCTCCCTGGCCTGAAATGGCTGATAACAGGGAGCAATAGACTGTATTCTCCTGTCCTACAGTCATCCTCTCCCTGGCCTGAAATGGCTGATAACAGGGAGCAATAGACTGTATTCTCCTGTCCTACAGTCATCCTCTCCCCTGAAATGGCTGATAACAGGGAGCAATAGATTGTATTCTCCTGTCCTACAGTCATCCTCTCCCCTGAAATGGCTGATAACAGGGAACAATAGATTGTATTCTCCTGTCCTACAGTCATCCTCTCCTCTGAAATGTCTGATAACAGGGAACAATAGATTGTATTCTCCTGTCCTACAGTCATCCTCTCTTCTGAAATGTCTGATAACAGGGAGCAATAGATTGTATTCTCCTGTCCTACAGTCATCCTCTCCCTGGCCTGAAATGTCTGATAACAGGGAGCAATAGATTGTATTCTCCTGTCCTACAGTCATCCTCTTCCCTGAAATGTCTAACAGGGAGCAATAGATTGTATTCTCCTGTCCTACAGTCATCCTCTCCCCTGAAATGTCTAACAGGGAGCAATAGATTGTATTCTCCTGTCCTACAGTCATCCTCTCCCCTGAAATGGCTGATAACAGGGAACAATAGATTGTATTCTCCTGTCCTACAGTCATCCTCTCCCCATAAATGGCTGATAACAGGGGGCAATAGATTGTATTCTCCTGTCCTACAGTCATCCTCTCCCCTGAAATGGCTGATAACAGGGAACAATAGATTGTATTCTCCTGTCCTACAGTCATCCTCTCCCCATAAATGGCTGATAACAGGGGGCAATAGATTGTATTCTCCTGTCCTACAGTCATCCTCTTCCCTGAAATGTCTGATAACAGGGAGCAATAGATTGTATTCTCCTGTCCTACAGTCATCCTCTCCCCTGAAATGTCTGATAACAGGGAGCAATAGATTGTATTCTCCTGTCCTACAGTCATCCTCTCCCCTGAAATGTCTGATAACAGGGAGCAATAGATTGTATTCTCCTGTCCTACAGTCATCCTCTCCAGTGACTGATAACCGGGTGCAGTGAGGTCAGGGTGCTGCATGTTGGGGTCTCCCTGCAGGATCCCTGTGTACAGATCACATTACTCCCTGTGCCTCATTCATCTGTGCAAGCTGTGGCCCGCCCATAGCATCAGGTGATTGGCTGCAGGGCCCCAGCGTCTTTGTGGAGAGGGTGGAGCTAAAAGAGAAAGGAAACTGAAACTCTTCAGCCTCAGAAGCAGGAAGCGTCCGGTCTGCCCCCTCCTGTGCTCGGTGCTCCCCGTATAGTGTACGCAGCTCCCCATGCCGGCCACTAACCTGTCCCATTACAGGCTCAGTAGGAGAGAGGTAAGTGTTCTGTACACACTGGGCTCTGCTGTACCAGCTGTCTGAAGCTCCAGGTTTCTTAGATGGTGTGGATTTCCTGATCAGATAAGGGGGGAGAGTAGTTCAAGGCAGCGATTATTTAAAGGGCCAGCCTCTGGCTTATTTCCACTCCTGCACAGTAAGAGGTTTTGAGAATTTACCTTTAGTTCTGGGGATGGGGCAGTGAGTTAGCAGAGCTGGTTGTGCGTCAGGTTGCAGTGTGCTGCTGTTGTGACTCTGTCTTCTCCTCCTGGCAGGGCCATTCATCTGTTGTATGAGTGCAGACCCTCGTCATCGCTCCTCGCACCCACTGGCAATGAACGTGAGATCGCACCCAGGGCATCACGCTCGCCCGCTGCACCCCCATTACCCTAACCCGGTTTCTTTTGTTAACCCTTTCCTCTCACAGGAGCAGCAAAACCTCCTCAGAGAACAGAGAGCCTTTCTACTGGGCGGTCAGCCGGAATTCCCCACATATCACAACCACGCAGCCGCCTGGAGCTCTTACCGCCAACCACCTCGGCACTACCTCCCTCAGAAGCCTCCTCCACCCGCAGCACGACCACCACCCCCCGCCCGCCCTCCCAAGTGGCGCACTGACAGAAGTGCCCACGACCTGACAAAGGATTTCCAGCGTCTCGCCCTGTCTCACCACCCTCTAGAAAACACTTTACTGCAGAAATTCAACGCCCTCCGTGAAGGTGACTTCCTGACCGCCATCGTCTTATCCAGGGCGTTACAAGTCGAGAAAAAAACCATCAACCGCCATCTTTACATCCTTGAACGGAACCAACTGTTACATAAAGAGGAAGGGAAGCCCCCCAAGTGGAGACTAAGCAGGAGACCCCTACACCTCCCTGAAGATCCCAAGGAAGAGTCATCCTCCCCTGAGCAGTCAGCCGAAATCATGAGTGAGAACAAGGAGAAGCTGTGTGAGTACCTGTACCAGTCCCCGGGCTCCACTCCCGCCAACATCCGCAAGGGGCTCGGCCTGTCCAGGATAAACGAGATCAACCAGCTCCTGACCACCCTGGAGAAGCAGGGCGAGGTGGTCCGGCAGGGCAACTCCACCAAGTGGTCACTGACCGATCGCAAGCGTGAGAGAATGTTCCTGAAGAAGAGAGCGGCCGAGATCCACGAGAACGAGCAGGCCGGCCTCACCCTCGCCAATTCTGAGAACGGAGAGCCGGTGGCAGCACCGGACGTCAGCAGCCTCCCGCCGGAAGTGAATGAGGTGGCCGACATGACCGTCGAGGAGCCGCCTGCCAAGCGAATTAAAGAGATGCCAGTGGATTGTGAGAACGGCCGCTGGGCGCTGGATGAGGACACGGGCAGGGACGACGCTATGGGGGACACACAATCTGCTTGTGTGCAGAACTACGAGCCCACCGTGGTGCGCTCCCGACTGGACAAGCTGCAGGAATGCCAGGCCAAGAACCCTGTCAGCGGGCTGCTCGAGTTCGCCCACTTCTTCTCCCATCATTGCGACTTTGTGCTCCTGGACCAAAGTGGGCCGTCCCACGACCCCAGGTAAGTCACTCCGTGGCTAAGCAAGTTTATGGGGGTCCTCACTATCCGCTAACTGTGGGGATCCAATCACAGCCTCTTCTGTGTGTCGCAGGTTTAAGATCCAGGCAGTGATTGATGGTCGCCGATTTCCAGAGGCCGAGGCCAGCAGCAAGAAGACTGCAAAGAAGGAGGCCGCCTCGCTGGCCCTGCGGATCCTCCTGCGTGAAGAACAAGGCGGCACCCAGGAGGAGGTTCTGGCAGAGCAGATCACGATAGAGACCCCCGAAGATGTGGTAAGGAAATCCCACTCAACCAGAGGACGCTGCTTAGTGGAGCCCTCTGCTGGTCAGCCTGTGTAATGAGGAGCTAAAACGTCTTTATTTCTTGCAGCCGAAAAGTGCTCCTCAGATTGGGGGGAAAAACCCAGTCAGCATTCTGATGGAGCACAGCCAGAAATCGGGGAACATGTGCGAGTTCCTGCTCGTGAGTCAGGAAGGACCCCCGCATGACCCCAAGTAAGTGTCCCCTAGCTGGCCCTCCCTTGGCACAGATCACGGGGTGATGACCCCAACAGTTATTTGAGTAACGTCTTGTCTTCACAGGTTCAAGTACATGGTGAAAATGGGGAACGAGACGTTCCCAGAGATGGTGGCCAACAGCAAGAAGCTGGCAAAGCAAATGGCCGCTGAGGCTGCCGTCAACCAGCTGCTTGGAGACAACCTTTTACAGCCAGAAAAGGTGAGGGGGGCACTTACTTACACCATTGTGGGCGGGGGTTGTTACAGGGGCACTGACATGACTTTTTATGCAGCCGGAGCCTGTTCATGAAGTAGTCGCCACTGACTTTCCCCCCATCCCGGAGCTTTCTGTCGAGGACCTGAAGATGGCGCAGCAGTCAGGCGTCGGGGAGTTCATCAAGTATCTGAACGCCAACCCCGTCAGCGGTCTCCTGGAGTACTCCCGCGCCAAGGGCTTTGCAGCAGAGTTTAAGATGGTCAGTCAGAGTGGACCACCGCATGATCCCAAGTAAGACCCCCCCTGCCTAATTATACCAAGCTTGTGAACCCTCACTGAGCAGGGGAGAGGCGTACGCTGCCCCCATATTAATTGTCCAATAATATTTGGGGTCTCCACTGACTTCTGTCTGGTCTCCTCTACAGATTTGTGTTCCAAGCCAAAGTCGGGGGTCGGTGGTTTCCTCCAGTCACCGCATCCAACAAGAAGCAGGCTAAAGCCGAGGCAGCCGATGCTGCTTTGAGGGTCCTTATTGGAGAGGCTGAAAAAGCGATCCGGGAAGGAGACAGCATGACGGAGGTGAGAGGCCAGGGTGACCTGACACCGGACATTCAATAGTCTTCACGTAGCGGACACCAGATCCGAAGAACATGATCCGCCCTCGTCTGGAGCCGCAATACTCTGCATGCGCTAATGGGGTCACTGCAAATCAACACCCCCAGAGTGGGTGATGGGAGTTGTAGTATATTTAGACTATTAGGAAGTGAAGGCACCCTGCTCTGACATGGTCACTAAACTTTACTGTCTTCTGTCTCCAGCTCCCCGTGACCGGTAGCACGTTCCACGACCAGATTGCCATGCTCAGCCACCACAAGTTCAACAGCCTGACAGCCCGCATCCAAAACAGCCTCCTGGGCAGGAAAATCCTGGCGGCCATCATCATGAAGCGCCACAGCGAGGACCTGGGCACGGTCGTTAGCATTGGCACTGGTGAGTGTTGCCCTCTATGGGAAGCGGGTGGGTAGTGTCTGCTGCAGGCGTTTTCTGACAACTTCCTCTCTAGGAAACCGGTGTGTGAAGGGCGAGGAGCTGAGTCTGCGCGGGGAGACTGTCAATGACTGCCACGCTGAGATCATCGCACGCAGAGGCTTCATCAGGTCAGTGATCCTTCTGGGAGTTGTAGTGGAGGGCACAGATGTTGGAGGACTTCTGTGACTTTGTACTTCTGCTATATCGGCAGGTTCCTGTACGATCAGCTGATGAAGTATAACCCTGACTCTCCGGAGGACAGTATATTTGAGGAGTCTGAGGGGGTCATGCTGCGTGTTCGCCCTGGGGTCACCTTCCACCTCTATATCAGGTTAGTGGTGTCCGCTGAGACTCCTTGTCCCATCAGGCTGGACTCGTGAGGACCTGTACTGATGATTCTCTTTGCAGTACCGCCCCCTGTGGTGATGGGGCGCTCTTCGACAAGTCCTGCAGTGACCAGCCCTGTGCGGATGGAGACAAGCAGCATTACCCACTGTTCGAGAACCCCAAACAAGGAAAGCTGCGAACCAAAGTGGAGAATGGTGCGTACGACCCACGCTGCGGGGAGGGGGTGCCCCCGCTTGTGCAGTCATGTGACTTGTCGTTATGTCCGCAGGGGAAGGCACCATTCCTGTAGAGTCCAGTGACATCGTCCCCACCTGGGATGGGATCCAGCACGGGGAGAGGCTCCGCACCATGTCCTGCAGCGACAAGATCCTGCGGTGGAATGTGCTGGGGCTTCAGGGAGCCGTCCTGTCACATTTCATCGAGCCGGTGTACCTCAGCTCCGTCACCCTCGGTATGAACATTTCCGATCTGTGGTAAAAGCCACTGCTGAGCTTCAGCTTTGTACAAATGTAGCAGAGCTGAGCTTCTCTTTCCTGCTGTGCACAGTGTAACATTGGTGTAGCTGACTGCCCTCTGCTACATGCCATGGGTCTGGTACAGACACTACATCTCCTACAACATGACAAATCATGTTCTGTCCAGGCAGTTAAATAGCAGAAAACTGAGTGCAATCATCCTGCAGAAGTACGATTACAGCTCTGACTGTGCCTTCTGCAGAACTGCATTTGTGATCCATGTGAATTGAAAGCTGTTGTAATGTTCCCAGCAGCCTCCGCTTTATAGATTCCTGAATTAATGAGAGAGGCTGGAGTTCCCCTTTAAGTCTGTGCGGTCCTTCTGTGTTTCAGGATATCTGTTCAGCCAGGGTCACCTGTCACGGGCGATCTGCTGCCGGATGACCAGGGATGGGGAAGCCTTCCAGCGACAGTTACCAGATCTCTTTGTGGTCAATCACCCTGAGGTAAGAGACCCCCCCCCTCTAACCTTGTTCTCCACCCGAGTAGTTCCAGTCATCTGGTAACCAGTATTTCTTGCAGGTTGGACGGGTCAGTGTCTATGACTCTCATCGGCAAACTGGGAAAACCAAGGAGTCCAGTGTGAACTGGTGCTTGGCAGATGAGGAGGTTGAGGTTCTGGACGGAACAAAGGGCAAAGTGGAAGGGTCAGTACCAGCCCAAATATTGTGTCCCCGTCTTCCTCATAATCTGCTCCTCTCACTCCATGTCTCGTTTTCAGGTCTCGGCAGGAAGTTTCTCGGCTTTCCAAGCTCCACATGTTTGTCTTATTCCAAAACCTGTGTGTCCTGCGCAGCCGCCAAGAGCTCCTGTGTCACACATCCTACAGCGACATCAAAGCGGCGTCCGTCCCCTACCAGCAGGCTAAAGGACTCTTCTTCAAAGCCCTGGGGGAGATGGGGTATGGGAGCTGGATCAGCAAACCCCAGGAGGAGAAGAGCTTCACGCTGGCCATAAATTAACGACGTGCGTTTTTCCAGGCGCTCTTGTTTTTTTTGTATTGGAATGTCACTAGGTCTGCACTGACAGGGGCTGGGGGAGACGACCTAAGCGCCAGTCTGCCAGGCTCCTCCAGAAACCTAGCTTCACCCCTTATTGGCCCCCCTATGAAATTCTCCATTTTAACTGCAGTCAGAATCTCTGGTTGTATCATAAATAGTTGCTTTCCGTACGGCAGGCGCCGGTGGATCCAGTTTACCGTTTCCATGGCTGGGTCAGCCAGCGCCCTCCTCTTTGGCCCTAGAGAGTTCAGGTCATAATCCATCTGTTGCTAGGCAACGGGCTAACGTAATGACCATAATTCTTTCCCTTCAAGCACCAAAATAGCTGCCATTAAATTTGACTATTCCGAAGAAAGATAGCGCCCTCTGCTGTCACGTGTGAGCAGTGCGTGCTTTAGTGTCCCTTCTGTTTGTTAGCCCCGGAGGTGAAGGCCATCTTGGTCCTGCTGGGTTTCTGCAAGGCTTTTGGCAGCTCTGGCGCCGACCCGGTTTTCTTTTAGTATTTGCTCTCAGCCTATTTTTTTATATAGTTAGTTTTTTTGCATTCGGAGGCTGTGCGGTTTCGTAGTCCTTGGTTTCCCCATGCACGTCTGCCGCTTCCCGTTAGATCATCGGCCGCTGTAACATTCGCCAGTTTGGTTTTTATTTTTTTTAGGAACATTCCACATCTAGTTTTCCCAAACTGGATTGTGTCCTCCCAGGTGTCAGGATCTTTTTCTATCTCCGGTGTACATAGCTCCGCCCTCCACCGCCGCTTGCGTGTTCTTCCCGTGTTGTAGGCATTGGAGTTGCATGATTCTGGAGTTCTATATATATTTTTTTTTTTTTCCAGTTTTAATTGTTTCTGTAGGTCAGTTTTAATGATGAGACCAGCCTGACGGCGAGGCACCGCCGCCCTTTGTAAGATGTAGCTGGTCTTAAAAACAATGGAGATATATATTGACATAAATTAAAGTGACACAATAAAGATTGTTAAATCCGGCTCTTACCTGTTAAGGATTTCAGTTCTTATAGCGCAGGATCCATCACTGTGAGCGCTGTTCCCTGTTCCTCTTCACTACAAGTTGTGCAGGTGTAGTACCACTCCCGGCCTGAAGGTGGTGCTGTTTACTATGAAATATAACCTCTGGGGAAATAGCCGGTTTCTGGACCGGACCAGAATTGTGATTATAATCCATAAGCTGTATGTGAGCGCCCCCAAATTACAGCAAGCACTGCTGGGGTGGTTTTAAGGGGCCCCAGACAGATTTCCATTTTGGGGTGTACACAATGTTGTCGTATAAATCACACTATAATTTTAGGCTTAGTTTGCCCACAATGATATCTTAGATACAAGGGGTAGTGTGCACCTTATGTAGTGAGAAT
Organism: Rhinella marina; assembly: GCA_900303285.1. Taxonomy (NCBI): domain Eukaryota; kingdom Metazoa; phylum Chordata; class Amphibia; order Anura; family Bufonidae; genus Rhinella; species Rhinella marina. The sequence goes on along the minus strand of ONZH01023680.1, from coordinate 198,624 downwards.
GAAAGACTCCACGTGCTCTGGAGAATCGGTAGATGCAGAATTAGGGATTTATTGTGCAAAAACCCAACTTAATGGAGCTGCATCCCAGCAGTAATGGAAGAAATTATCATCCTGTACAGTATGTGCGGCCGGACATGTTTCTGACCTTTATCAGTGAAGAGATATGAGGATGAACGAATAGCTACGCGGAGAAACAAAGGTGAACTTAAAGAAGAACTCCCGCAAAAATTTTTATTCTCTGACCTGTTAGAAAGGTGCATGATATAATCTGTAGTGAATGTAATCTTCTTATCAGAGACTGTATTTGTGAGTTATCCCCTCTCTTCTAATTGTAGCTGGGTCATGTGACCAACTCCCTGACCTCCAACTGACCCAGGACAGGAAGCCAGTTACTTCACTATTCATTCCTGTGAGGCTCTCATAGGAATACATAGAGAATAGAGATGAGCGAATGTGCTCGAAACGAGCACTGTACTGCTCGGCTCGCATGGGCGAGGACGGAAGCGGCTGCCTGCACCCATGCGAGCCGTGCGGTACAGTGCTCATTTCGAGCACGTTCGCTCATCTCTAATAGAGAATTAGACTTCTTGTCCACACATAAGATGCTGTGTTATCTGGTGAGTCTGATTGCTGGTCACATGACACAGATGAGACGCATCAGAGAGATATAACTCACAAATACAGACACTGGTAAGAAAATGACATTTACTACAGATTACATCATGTACATTTCTAGCAGGACATGGACTAACATTTTTTATGGGAGTTCTTCTTTAACTCAAAGTAGAACAAACGAATAGAAAAAGAAACAATCCCCCAGAATCAGGGACATAACGTCCTCAGGCTCTATGAAGGGAGGAGGTAAAGCGCTCCTGTGAATAGTGGGCGCCATGTCCGTGGAGGTAGAATGCGGTGTGCACTTGTCATTGCAGTGGCCATACTGGAATAGTTGGTACAGATGGGCGCATGCGCCGTATTAGGTGCGAGCAGGGGTAGTATCAGATGGTACTGTAGAGAAAGTATGAGGAAAGGCAGACTGATAAAGCGATCAGTGCGCGAATCTCGTCCGGAAGTTTATTGTTCCTGATTCTGGGGATTGTTTCTTTTTCTATTCGTTCGTCCTCATTATATTGTTCTACTCCTCTCAGGACGGCCAGAAACATGTCCGCTCGCACATACTGTACAGGATGATAATTCCTTCCATTACTGCTGGGACTTCTGAGGGAGGAGCGCACGGCGTCATTGGTTGCTATGATGCCGTGCGCTTCCTAAGGCCGCCACTGTACAGCGATACTGTAAACGAGTGTGTACAGCGGCGGCCTCAGGAAGCGCACGGCATCATAGCAACCAATGACGCCGTGCGCTCCCCCCTCAGAAGGAGCACGGTCCGAGTTTTCACGAACCGTCCCGGACCATGCTCCACGGTTGTGTGAAAGGGCTATTAATACTGCAGCGTACAATGGGTTAATAGCGGTCATCAAAGGTTTCTCTGACCAGACCCGCTCCACCCAACACTGCTGTAAAAAGGTCATAAAGAGCCCTCCAGGCCATTTTACATGATGGACAGATCCCCATTACCGCATGACTGTATCCTTTTAGAATTCTCCCCTCCTTGGACTTCCTGCTGAACTTTACACACAGCATCCAAGCTGAACAATAAAAGCTGCAGTGTAAAGCATGAGGAAGAAACCACCCTAGGGGTGCATCCAATAGACAATGCAGCAAACTCATTGATCAGAGAGGGTGGACCATGTTTGGAAGTAATGCAGTTTTCTGCATAGTCTGAACGAGCGCCGATTGACCCTGCTGACTATATCTTCAGCCACCACTAGAGGGAGCCCACAGCATCCTGCTGTACACTGATATTACCATGAACCCCCCCCTAGTGGTGGCTGCAGGTAAACTGCGTTCTCATTTATATCTGTCCATACACATTTGAGGGTTTCTATGAGGAAGAACTGCTATACTCCAGAGCTGCACTCACTGTTCTGCTTGGGACACTCCCCCACTAAGTTCCTATATCAGACCGAACTATAGAATTGTCAGAGCGATCTCAGACCATGCTCTGCACAAGCAGGGAATGCTGAGTGATTTCAGCTCTTGCAGACCTGTAAATGCAATATGAGAACCTGCAGGGGATGCTCATAACTGGGGGGGTAGAGGACTGCGCCCCACCTACAATACATCAAATGTGAGCGCTGGGGTCACACCCCTCAGGTGTCTTCGGCGTTCCTACAGTACAACGGTCAATACAGGCGGAGGCGTGATCACGGTTATGGGGGAACCCTCCCCAGTACAGAGTTCTTGACCCTTTTCAATATCTCCTGTTGCTTTCAGTGAATGGAAACACTTAGGTACCAGTTCTCCAGTATCCTGGAAGCTGAAGGGTTTGTTACACTGTATCAGTGCAGGTAGAAGCCTGGAGAGTGGGCAAGGTTGTTTCCATTCACTGACAGGCAGCTGGGCGACGACCGCTCTGGGATAACCACCACTTTTTGGGGGCAGCGTTGAGGTACAGACAGATGGCGCAGCAGCTTTTCCCTCTTGTGTTTATTGCTTGGAATAAGAAGTGATTTCAGCATTAGACACGACCCCCTCCCCTCCCCCCGGGTTGTGCTGGGATCTCTGCTCAGTTAGTGAAGGGTTCGTCCTTGGCCTATAATATAATAGAATGTGATGGAGGAGACGCTTCGCCCCCGTCCAGTAAAGGGTTAGCTCACGTGGTTTTGGCTGGAAGAGCATCAGTCAGCAGTTTTCTCCAAATAAATAAAAGTCATCTCCCTGTTCAGGCGGTGCCGGCGCCCTCCTGCGCGCTCAGTTGGAGGCGGGAGCCGCGTGGTTGAGCTGCAGTAACGTGTTGGATGTGTAGTTCTGGAAGAGCGGCTGCAGGAACATGCCGATTGTCCCGAAGACACAGACGAACACGAAGACCCACAGGAAGAGCCGATCGATCACCATGGCCACGTACTTCCAGTCCTCGCTCACCTGCAAGGAGCACAGAACGTCACATGAGGAATACAGGCCCTGCTCTGAAATACTCTGTGCTGCTGGGGGAGTGATCACCATGTAATTTTATCAGTGATGTCAGTGACAGGGGGCGGGGCTGTGACAACCTCTCAGACAGGATATACAGGCAGGTTGTCAGCAGTAATAGATGTTCCTGTAGTATAAGGTGTGTGGATCTCATGTCTGATCACATGTCATTATATCAGTGATGTCATCAGCAGGGGGCGGGGCTGTGACAACCTCTCAGACATGATATACAGACAGGTTGTCAGCAGTAATAGATGTTCCTGTAGTATAAGGTGTGTGATCTCATGTCTGATCTCATGTCATTATATCAGTGATGTCATCAGCAAGGGGCGGGGCTGTGACTACCTCTCAGACAGGATATACAGGCAGGTTGTCAGCAGTAATAGATGTTCCTGTAGTATAAGGTGTGTGATCTCATGTCTGATCACATGTCATTATATCAGTGATGTCATCAGCAGGGGGCGGGGCTGTGACTACTTCTCAGACATGATATACAGGCAGGTTGTCAGCAGTAATAGATGTTCCTGTAGTATAAGGTGTGTGGTCTCATGTCTGATCACATGTCATTATATCAGTGATGTCATCAGCAAGGGGCGGGGCTGTGACTACCTCTCAGACATGATATACAGGCAGGTTGTCAGCAGTAATAGATGTTCCTGTAGTATAAGGTGTCTGATCACATGTCATTATATCAGTGATGTCATCAGCAGGGGGCGGGGCTGTGACAACCTCTCAGACATGATATACAGGCAGGTTGTCAGCAGTAATAGATGTTCCTGTAGTATAAGGTGTGTGATCTCATGTCTGATCACATATCATTATATCAGTGATGTCATCAGCAGGGGGCGGGGCTGTGACAACCTCTCAGACAGGATATACGGGCAGGTTGTCAGCAGTAATAGACGTATACATCAGATGAATTAGGGGCACACTCACACTCTGATCGTCGTCCTCGCTCTTCATGTGGTCTGCGATAAAGCGCACTCCGTCCACCGCCTCCTCCAGACCACAGAGACACTGTCGGACCTTCCCTGTTCTGTCCCGAAAGCCATTAACCCCCTCAGGTAATTCTGGGAGTTGCCCGCCACCATATTTTTTCACTGTGGCTTGGTTGACATAGCAGGTGCACGATTTGGCGTTGTCTCGCAAAAAGAAGTTACCCGTCGCCCTCTCCTGGCTCTGCCTCTGCTGGCGCAGGCGTTGCCGGGCACAGTTTTGCCTTGGCTGCTTCATGAAGAGTAGGGTGGGCAGCTTGTCCAGGAAGACCACCTTCACCCACGGTGGCATGGTGTGCGTGGTAGGGGAGCGGTGATGGACATTGAGGACACAGACGCTGGTGACGATGGAAAACGTCACGAGGACCATAGTGAACATCAGGTACTTGCCAACCAGTGGGACGTCGAGGGATGTGGGGGGCACAATCTTAGATATAAGCAGTAAGAAGACGGTGAGCGCCAGCAGCACGGATATGCAAAGCGTCATCTTCTCACCACAGTCCGAGGGCAGGTAGAAGACCAGGATGGCCAGCGAGGTGATGAGGATGCAGGGGATGATGAGGTTGATGGTGTAGAAGAGCGGCTTGCGGCGGATGATGAAGTCGTAGGTGATATCCACGTAAGTGGAGTCCTCAGGGTTCTCGTTCCTCCTCCCTGGAAGGGCGATGATGTCCCATTCACCGCTGGGCGTGAAGTCGTCCAGGCTGGCCACATCGCTCTTCAGCACCAGGTCGAGCTCCGTGCGGTCGTATGTCCATGATCGGAACTTCATTGTGCAGTTCTGCTGGTCAAAGGGGAAGTGCTTGACCTCGATCTTGCAGGCGCTCTTGTAGATGGCGGGAGGAAGCCAGAAGATGCTCCCATCGTAGGAGACCACCGCATTAGAGTAGAAGGAGACCTCGTACATCCCGTCAGCGCTGGAAGAGAACGAGACTGTTAGTCTATGACAGCGTCCACCAACAACGCCTACCATCGGGACCCGGGATTTAAGAGCCTGCTCTGGGGTCCCAATAAATTTAAGGGCCTGCTCTGGGGTCCCAATGAATTTAAGGACCTGCTCTGGGGTCCCAATGAATTTAAGGGCCTGCTCGGGGGTCCCAATGAATTTAAGGGCCTGCTCTGGGGTCCCAGTGAATTTAAGGGCCTGCTCTGGGGTCCCAATAAATTTAAGGGCCTGCTCTGGGGTCCCAATAAATTTAAGGGCCTGCTCTGGGGTCCCAATAAATTTAAGGGCCTGCTCTGGGGTCCCAATAAATTTAAGGGCCTGCTCTGGGTCCCAATGAATTTAAGGGCCTGCTCTGGGGTCCCAGTGAATTTAAGGCCTGCTCTGGGGTCCCAATGAATTTAAGGGCTGCTCTGGGGTCCAATGAATTTAAGGGCCTGCTCTGGGGTCCCAGTGAATTTAAGGGCCTGCTCTGGGGTCCCAGTGAATTTAAGGGCCTGCTCTAAAGGGCTGCTCTGGGGTCCCAGTGAATTTAAGGGCCTGCTCTGGTGTCCCAGTGAATTTAAGGGCCTGCTCTGAATGTAAGGGCCTGCTCTGGGGTCCCAATGAATTTAAGGCCTGCTCTGGGGTCCCAGTGAATTTAAGGGCCTGCTCTGGGTCCCAATAAATTTAAGGGCCTGCTCTGGGGTCCCAATAAAATTTAAGGGCCTGCTCTGGGGTCCCAATGAATTTAAGGACCTGCTCTGGGGTCCCAATGAATTTAAGGAATTTAACCTTCTCTGGGGTCCCAATGAATTTAAGGGCTGCTCTGGGGTCCCAATGAATTTAAGGGCCTGCTCTGGGGTCCCAATGAATTTAAGGGCCTGCTCTGGGGTCCCAGTGAATTTAAGGGCCTGCTCTGGGGTCCCAGTGAATTTAAGGGCCTGCTCTGGTCCCAATAAATTTAAGGGCCTGCTCTGGGTCCCAATGAATTTAAGGGCCTGCTCTGGGGTCCCAGTGAATTTAAGGCCTGCTCTGGGGTCCCAGTGAATTTAAGGGCCTGCTCTGGGGTCCCAATAAATTTAAGGGCCTGCTCTGGGGTCCCAATAAATTTAAGGGCCTGCTCTGGTGCCGGGGTCGTCCAGTGAATTTAAGGGCCTGCTCTGGGGTCCCAGTGAATTTAAGGGCTGCCTGCTCTGGGGTCCCAGTGAATTTAAGGGCCTGCTCTGGGTCCCAGTGAATTTAAGGGCCTGCTCTGAATGAATTTAAGGGCCTGCTCTGGGGTCCAATGAATTTAAGGGGCCTGCTCTGGGGTCCCAATGAATTTAAGGGCCTGCTCTGGGGTCCCATGAATTTAGGGCCTAAGGGCCTGCTTGGGGTCCCAGTGAATTTAAGGGCCTGCTCTGGGGTCCCTAAGGGCCTGCTCTGGGGTCCCAATGAATTTAAGGGCCTGCTCTGGTCCCAATAAAATTTAAGGGCCTGCTCTGGGTCCCAATGAATTTTAAGGGCCTGCTCTCCCCTCGGAAAAGATCCCTAGTCCTCAGACGCCTAAAAAAATTAAAGACCGATGTTGCCCTATTACAAGAAACCCACCTGGGCACTGCAGACTTTCACCACATGAAAAAATGGTGGGTAGGTGAAACCATTGGTTCTTCTGCAGTTAACCGTAAGGCTGGAGTTCTCATTCTCATACATAAAAACCTAGCACATACTATACAAACTAAGGATACAGATTCCGAGCGGAGGGTGGCTCATGTCGTGCTCCATTTACCCATGGGTGACATCAGTTTGTACAATTTATATGGTCCTAATGGTGATAATAAGGTCTTTTATTGTTCTATGTCCCAGAGACTGGCATTGGATCACATATCACTCAAGGTCATTGGGGGTGACTTTAATGCTGCTATAACGCCCGAAAATGGGGCATAAGTGTCTGCCTGCCTTTTAGACTTGTGGCACACAGATGCTTCAGTGAAGTCACACAGCCCAGCTCTGCAGAGCCAGGGAGCTCCAGGATGTGAGGGGGAAGGCAGCAGGGAATGTGAAAGGAAGCTCTCCAGCATAGAGAAGCTGCGATCTAACAGGATGGGAAGTGGTCAGTTCAGCCAGGTCAGTGGAGCCCGTGACTGAAGAGGATGTACCATACTGCTGCAAACTATACAGGATGCAAGTGGCAAATTGTAATGTCATCCTGCCACTTGTTTTCCCTGACGCAGTAATTGAGATTGTATACCACACTGCAGGGGTGTAGCTAAAGGCTCATGGGCCCAGGTGCATACCTCCCAAGTGTCCCTCTTTTGGAGGGACAGTCCCTCTTTTTGACCCAAGTCCCTCTGTCCCTCTTTGAGCCTTAAATGTCCCTCTTTTTGACCTGAGGAATTAATGGATAAATGTGCATTAATAAATTTACTAAATTGCTCCTTACTAAAGTGTTTGTATGGTTTCTACCTGTATATTAGACCAGAAATTCATTATTTGGTTCAATTTGTACCTAAAATATCTATAATCTGATGATTTATGTGTTAATATTTATATGGACATTGAAACACAAGAAAAAAATTGCCGCAGGGGCTCCAGTACTTATGCTTTGGGTCGACTTAGAGATGTGGCCTAGTATGAAAAAAACTGCCGTGATGTGCGCCGCACACATTGTCCCTCTTTGCAATTTTCAAAAGTTGGGAGGTATGCAGGTGCAAGAGTTCAACTTGGGCCCCCCTCCCTCCCGATGCACCTAGCCTTTCTGCTGCCTGAGGCAAAAATTGTAACATGTCCCCCCCCCCATGCCAAATTTTCAACCTAATCCATTCCCTTCAGTCCTACTGTTAAAGGGGTTGTCCTCTTTTTACTACTGATGACCTAGGATAGGTAATCAATATCAGACTGGCAGGGGTCTCCCGGCACCCCCGACAATCAGCTGTTTTAAGAGAGGGCAGCGCTCATATGAGAGCTGCTTTCTCTGCTCTGTTCACCTGTTCGCCGTAGCATTTTAAGTAATGAGCAGAGAAGGCAGCGCTCGTACGAAAAAAAAAATGGACAACCACTTTAAAGACATACTTGGAAAACGTTACATACAGCGCCACATACCTCTTACATCCAGTGACTTCTCTTCTCTGATGTAGACATTCTCTTTCCTCATCTTCTCCTTTCAGACCAGACCGCCATGGTGATTTCTTTCAGCTGCGTCTCGTCTCTGCAGAGTTTAACAAACAGACATCTTACTTTTTTACTTTTCCATCATCCTAACACCTTCTCAACACCCCATCCTGTCCCCCTAATACTATACTACAGAAACAGTCCCCCTGAAAATACTGGTACCACACAGAAAAACAATACCCCCTTACCTTTCAGATCAGACCCCCATATGAAACCCCAGATGAGACCCCCCCATCTCAGACCAGACTCCCTTTAGACCTCTGTCAGACCCTATTGGACCTCCATGTCAGACCCTGCCCCAATATCAGACCTCAGATAAAACCCCCATTAGACCTCCAGACCCCCTTTAAACCTCAGACCAGACCTCCAGACCCCCATATCTGACCCCCATTAGACCTCCAGACCCCCATTGGACCTCCAGACCCCCATTAGGCCTCCAGACCCCCAATCGGACCCCGTTAGACCTCCAGACCCCCAATCGGGCCCCCATTAGACCTCCAGACCCCCAATCAGACCTCCATTAGACCTCCAGACCCCCAATCGGACCCCCATTAGACCTTTCCAGACCCCCATTATACCTCCAGACCCCCATTAGACCTCCAGACCCCCATTAGACCTCAATAGACCCCTAGTCAGACCCTTCAGACCCCCAAAAGACCCCTAAGACCCCATATCATTCCTTTCAGAACCCCAATAAGACCCTTCAGACCCCCATATCAGACCCCCATATCTTTCCTTTCAGACCCACAATAAGACCCTTCAGACTCCCATATCTTTCCTTTCAGACCCCCAATAAGACCCTTCAGACCCCCATATCAGACTTTAAAAAAAATAAACAAACTCACCTCCCGCTCCTCTCCCTGTCCTGGCTGTCTTCTCTTCCCGGGGCCCGCGCTGAAGTCACCTGACCCCTGTCCTGGCTTAGGGGCCCAGTCGCAGCTGCGACCCCTATAGTTATGCCAGTGCCACACTGCCTGTACTGGAGCAAGGGCAGGGGAATACAGTGGCAGTGCTTCCTTCCACAAAGAGAAGCGCTCATAAAGACTCCTTTACTGAATAGATCAGAGGCCCACTGAGGGATTTACCAGCTCCCCAGTGGGCCAGTCTGAGCCGGTCTCCCCTGTGAATGAGGCCTGAGGAGGCAAGATCCTGTGCCCAGCATTTGCATCTTCACTGCCTGCAGCTGCTTAGCAAGGACTTCAGATGCTTAGCAAAGCCTCCAACCCTGATTCTGTGCTGCTGAGGTAGAAGGGGTTAAACTTTGCTAAAGAATCCAATGGGAGGGAGACACAGGGCAGACAGAAGCAGCAGATGGCAGGACAGGGGCTGTGGTCAGCACAGTGAGGTCTCATGCAGAAATCCAGCCTTGTGCATGAAACATCATCAGAGCAGGGAGAGAAGCTGACATCACAGGTCATGTGACCCTCAGTGAAATCTGAGAAAGGAGCCACTGTAAACTCCTTACATTTGGTTAGTTAGAAACATACAAAGAACAAAAAAAATAACTTGGGCAACCCCTTTAAGAGTTCATCCATTACACCTGTTCACACATGAGGCTGATGCATCATTTTTGAAAAAAACTGCCACTGACCGGCCGCCTGAGCCCTCCTCACGGTCGGTCAGTGGCAGTTTTTGGGGATGTATTTTGTGCTGCTGGAAGTATTTTGTGATGGACTGTGGTATTTGGCTCTGTTGGGGTGGTATAATGTGCCATTATATGGTATTGCTGGCCCTGCCTTCTATCAATTTGGACCCAACTACAAAACGGGGCAACTTTTAGTATTTTTTCCAGGGCCACTTTAAGTTCCCAGTCCGCCCCTGGTGTGCTCTCATCACGCTTGGCTGTGTGCGCGCTCTCCTTAGGCTCCTATTGAGTTGTTTTCATAGCAGCATTGGTCATCTGGACTTTTTCCGACTGTGGCCATAGCCCATAACAACCAAGGGATGACAAAATAGATTAGATAAAAGAAAGGAAGCAATTTTGTCATTTGAATGGGATATAGCTGCGTCTAGGTCATGTGACATCACCATGGGTGGGGCTGCTGGGAGTGAGACCCCCACCGAGCAGATACTGATGACCTGCTAAACTCTCATAGTACCACTTTAAATGACCAATTACATAAATGTTTAAAAAAAATAATATTTTTTATGTGTACGGCCGTATCATTGCGGGTCCGCATTATTGCGGATCTGCAATAATACTGGGGCTGCCCGGCGTGTGTTCCGCACACTCGGAACAAACGCCGGGCGGCCCCATTCAAAATGCCTATACTTGTCCATGCGTGCGGACAAGTATAGGACATGCTTCATTGGAGCCGCGGCACAGAGCTAGCTCCATGCCTCGGCTCCCGGCCCCATAGAGGTGAATGGGGCCACATCTATTCCGTGTGAATGGGGCCTAAGTATGCACTTCTCTCTCACTGACAGTGACACAGTGAGGAGGAGACTGAGCAAATAAGGAACCTGTCAGCCTGCAAGCAAGAGAAGTATGACAGCATTTCCCTAGGCCAGTGCCCAAAGAAAAACTTTCAAGACCTGCTGGTAGTTTAGTTTATTTAAAGGGGTTTTCCGGGCTTTTTCTATTGATAACTTATCCTCAGGATAGGTAGACACCCGGCAATCAGCTGTATGAGGAGACGACGCCTGTAGTGCGCACGTGCCGTCTCCCTTCTCTCTTCCTGTTGCTGCTATTTCTTTGGGACAGCAGCAGCGGACAGGAAGAGAGAAGGGAGACGGCATGTACGCACAGCATGTGCCATCTCCCCGTACAGTTGATCAGTCTGACACCCAGCACGGCCACCAATGTGATATTGATGACCTATCCTGAGATTAGGTCATCAATAGAAAAAGCCTGGACAACCCCTTTAATGCAAACCACCGTTGCAATGATGCAGGAATTGCAGTTGTGTCCGAACCATCACTTGCTGGTGCTAGCTATTTCATACTTGACATTCTGCACTAGAAGTGCTGTCTCCCATAGTACCAGTGTGCAGCCAAGCCAAGATGCAGCCACTCTGTGACCAAAAATCTGAAGTCCACAAACTATCAGTAAGAAAGTAGGTAACCCAAATTAATTTGCAGACCATAGGAACTTCAGGTTTCTGGCCACATGACGGTCACATCTTGGCTCTAAATTTGCTGTGCAGTGGCTACTACATGGAATACCAGCCTTATGGCTGGGATCATTGATCAAAGAATACTGATTCCATACCTCCCAAACTTTTGAAAATCAGAGTAGCGCGCCATGGCTCAATTTTTTAACACTAATCCATGCCTCTAAATCGGCAGTCCCCATAGTGCCCCCACATGGTAATTATTCCCTCTTCTGCCCCCACAAAGTAGTTATGCCCATAGTGTGCCCCTTCACAATAGTTGTGCCTACACCACACCTCCTGTGGTGCACCACATCGTGCCTGCTGGAAAGTGCCGGCAGTTGAGTTGAATGGTGAAGCATCGAGCAGACCTAAGGACGCAGAGATAGTTGAGAGCTGGACATACCTCAGCCATTCCGGGACCATGGTGTAGCCACCAAAATCCAAGACTGTCCTGTCAGATCAAAGACAGTTGTGAGTTATATGATTCTGGATGTTTAACCCCTTAGATGCCACAGACCAGGGATGCCCAACCTGCGGCCCTCCAGCTGTTGCAAAACTACAACTCCCAGCATGCCTGAACAGCCTACATCTGAAGGGCCGCAGGTTGAGCATCCCTGCCACAGACAATAGTGACCGTGGCACCATCAAGTAACACAGATAATATAACATTTATATTGCATGGCAGGAAAAAAAGTAAAAGTAATAGTGGATTTACTGCTTTTCCTATTCTGACTAAATAAAAAAGTAATAAAATTAAAAACATAATTTTGTATATATATCCCCAAATAATGCTAAAAAGAACTATAACTTGTCCCACAAATCAACAAGCTGTCATTGGGTAACATTGGTGGACAAATGATAAAGCTATGTGATGACACAAAAATTAATAAAATATGTGCAAAATTAGTAAAATACTAAATAAATTAGACATATTTGGTATTGCCACCAGTTATATAGTTATTTATTCCTTAGAGTATCATTAAAAAGATGAAAAACTATTTCAGATTTACTGTTTTTCCCAACCTTCATCCCAAAAAAATGAATAAAGGTTAATCAGTAAAAGATATGTACCCCGACATGGTGGCATTGAAAAAGTAAGCTCTAGTCTAGCACAGCTATGTCAGTGTGAAAAAAAAAAGGATCTTGAAATACTATGATGAAAATGCTAAAAAAGAACAGCATTCTAAAGGCTGAAAAAATGAATTTTCAATATTTGTATACAACTATAGGGTGGACCCCCAGAGTCAGTTCTACTGGTGGGCCCTAGGCACCCCAGTCTGACACTGAGGGGAGGTTATATCAGTGATATATAGCGTTCTCAGTGTAAGTGTGTATACATAGCTGTCAGTCACTGATAGTTGTAGACAGGGGAGGTGTTATCAGTGATTGATAGCATTCTCTGTGTAAGTGTGTATACATACATAGCTGTCAGTCACTGATAGTTGTAGACAGGGGAGGTGTTATCAGTGATTGATAGCATTCTCTATGTAAGTGTGTATACATACATAGCTGTCAGTCACTGATAGCTGTACATGAGGGAGGTGTTATCAGTGATATATAGCGTTCTCTGTGTAAGTGTGTATACAGAGATAGCTGTCAGTCACTGATAGCTGTACATGAGGGAGGTGTTATCAGTGATATATAGCGTTCTCTGTGTAAGTGTGTATACAGAGATAGCTGTCAGTCACTGATAGTTATACACAGGGCAGATGTTATCAGTGATTGATAGTATTTTCTATATAAGTGTGTATACAGAGATAGCTGTCAGTCACTGATAGTTGTACACGTGGGAGGTATTATCAGTGACTGATAGCATTCTCTGTGTAAGTGTATATACAGAGGTAGCTGTCAGTCACTGATAGTTGTACACAGGGTAGATGTTATCAGTGATTGATAGCATTCTCTGTGTAAGTGTATATAGAGATTGCTGTCAGTCACTGATAGTTGAACACAGGGGAGGTGTTATCAGTGATTGATAGCATTCTCTATGTAGGTGTGAATAGAGAGATAGCGGTCAGTCACTGATAGCTATACACAGGGGAGTTGTTATCAGTGATTGAGAGCATTCTCTGTGTAAGTGTGTATACATAAAATTAGGAATTTTACAAATTTACAAATCACTAGTCAGACCACACATGGAGTACTGTGTACAGTTCTGGGCTCCTGTGAACAAGGCAGACATAGCAGAGCTGGAGAGGGTTCAGAGGAGGGCAACTAAAGTAATAACTGGAATGGGTGGACTACAGTACCCAGAAAGATTATCAAAATTAGGCTTATTCACTTTAGAAAAAAGAGGACTGAGGGGAGATCTAATAACTATGTATAAATATATCAGGGGTCAGTACAGAGATCTCTCCCATGAACTATTTATCCCCAGGACTGTGACTGTGACGAGGGGACATCCTCTGCGTCTGGCGGAAAGAAGGTTTGTACATAAACATAGAAGAGGATTATTTACGGTAAGAGCAAGGACTATAGATATTTAAAGGTATGGTTGCACAACATATAATAAACAATAAAAGTAGAAATAAATTTAAATATATGTGGCATTATGCCGACTAAAGATGGAAAAGGAAGTCCTTAGTTACACATATTTGCAAATGCGTGATCATGCCCACTCACCAATCGTCACGGTAACTTCCTGTGGAGTGGGTCCCTACACTCATCTATGCCTCTGTTCAGACTACATCCAAGTCTCCATTGTTCAGGGCGTGTGAGACCAGCTAAATAGGTATCCCACCAGGAAGTCCTGGGTGAATGGGCGTCGTCAGGTCCAAAAGGAGCATGCGAGGCTCAGTATATAATGATAAAAAATAAAAAGTTTGGACCAACGATATATATATATATTTTTTTCCATAAGTGCATATCCATAAAGCAGAACTATAGATATTTAAAGGTATTCCTGGTGGGATACCTATTTAGCTGGTCTCACACGCCCTGAACAATGGAGACTTGGATTTAGTCTGAACAGAGGCATAGATGAGTGTAGGGACCCACTCCACAGGAAGTTACCGTGACGATTGGTGAGTGGGCATGATCACGCATTTGCAAATATGTGTAACTAAGGACTTCCTTTTCCATCTTTAGTCGGCATAATGCCACATATATTTAAATTTATTTCTACTTTTATTGTTTATTATATGTTGTGCAACCATACCTTTAAATATCTATAGTTCTGCTTTATGGATATGCACTTATGGAAAAAAATATATATATATATCGTTGGTCCAAACTTTTTATTTTTTATCATTATATACTGAGCCTCGCATGCTCCTTTTGGACCTGACGACGCCCATTCACCCAGGACTTCCTGGTGGGATACCTATTTAGCTGGTCTCACACGCCCTGAACAATGGAGACTTGGATGTAGTCTGAACAGAGGCATAGATGAGTGTAGGGACCCACTCCACAGGAAGTTACCGTGACGATTGGTGAGTGGGCATGATCACGCATTTGCAAATATGTGTAACTAAGGACTTCCTTTTCCATCTTTAGTCGGCATAATGCCACATATATTTAAATTTATTTCTACTTTTATTGTTTATTATATGTTGTGCAACCATACCTTTAAATATCTATAGTTACGGTAAGAGCAGTGAGACTATGGAACTCTCTGCCTGAGGAGGTGGTGATGGTAAGTTCACTAAAAGAGTTCAAGAGGGGCCTGGATGTATTTCTGGAGTGTAATAATATTATAGGTTATAGTTACTAGAGATGGGTCGTTGATCCCTTTCAAATGATTTTAATGAGATAAAACACTGATGTATATGAAATAGTATCTATACAATGTGCATCTCCTCGCCCTTATGTCTATGGGTACCTGAACCGCACCCCAAAGTGTAATGCTTCTGTGGCAGCAGGTGTGCACTGACCTAAAGGAGTGACCAAGCTGGAGTGGGTTTCTTATTCGTCAGTTTCTTATTCACATCATTTGTATTTTTTTATGAATTTTGAAGACGCCTTATCCAGGCATGGGATTCAGCCAGTTCCCTCAGGTTTTCCAGATCCACTTGCTAAAATTACAGATCCGGCTGGCAGCTGGAGACGAGCGCTTCCATTCCATAGTTTAGCTTTTTAGGCTTTTTAAAAGTTGGTTGGTATGTGTGTGTAGTGTATATGTGGTGTATTTATGTACAGTACAGACCAAAAGTTTGGACACACCTTCTCATTCAAAGAGTTTTCTGTATTTTCATGACTATGAACATTGTAGATTCACACTGAAGGCATCAAAACTATGAATTAACACATGTGGAATTATATACTTAACAAAAAAGTGTGAAACAACTGAAAATATGTCTTATATTCTAGGTTCTTCAAAGTAGCCACCTTTTGCATTGATTACTGCTTTGCACACTCTTGGCATTCTCTTGATGAGCTTCAAGAGGTAGTCACTTGAAATGGTATTCCAACAGTCTTGAAGGAGTTCCCAGAGATGCTTAGCACTTGTTGGCCCTTTTGCCTTCACTCTGCGGTCCAGCTCACCCCAAATCATCTCGATTGGGTTCAGGTCTGGTGACTGTGGAGGCCAGGTCATCTGGCGTAGCACCCCATCTCTCTCCTTCTTGGTCAAATAGCCCTTACACAGCCTGGAGGTGTGTTTGGGGTCATTGTCCTGTTGATAAATAAATGATGGTCCAACTAAACGTAAACCGGATGGAATAGCATGCCGCTGCAAGATGCTGTGGTAGCCATGCTGGTTCAGTATGCCTTCAATTTTGAATAAATCCCCAACAGTGTCACCAGCAAAGCCCCCCACACCATCACACCTCCTCCTCCATGCTTCACGGTGGGAACCAGGCATGTAGAGTCCATCCGTTCACCTTTTCTGCAACGCACAAAGACACGGTGGTTGGAACCAAAGATCTCAAATTTGGACTCATCAGACCAAAGCACAGATTTCCACTGGTCTAATGTCCATTCCTTGTGTTCTTTAGCCCAAACAAGTCTCTTCTGCTTGTTGCCTGTCCTTAGCAGTGGTTTCCTAGCAGCTATTTTACCATGAAGGCCTGCTGCACACAGTCTCCTCTTAACAGTTGTTGTAGAGATGTGTCTGCTGCTAGAACTCTGTGTGGCATTGACCTGGTCTCTAATCTGAGCTGCTGTTAACCTGCGATTTCTGAGGCTGGTGACTCGGATGAACTTATCCTCCGTAGCAGAGGTGACTCTTGGTCTTCCTTTCCTGGGGCGGTCCTCATGTGAGCCAGTTTCTTTATAGCACTTGATGGTTTTTGCGACTGCACTTTTGGACACTTTCAAAGTTTTCCCAATTTTCCGGACTGACTGACCTTCATTTTTTAAAGTAATGATGGCCACTCGTTTTTCTTTACTTAGCTGCTTTTTTCTTGCCATAATACAAATTCTAACAGTCTATTCAGTAGGACTATCAGCTGTGTATCCACCTGACTTCTGCCCAACACAACTCATGGTCCCAACCCCATTTATAAGGCAAGAAATCCCACTTATTAAACCTGACAGGGCACACCTATGAAGTGAAAACCATTTCAGGTGACTACCTCTTGAAGCTCATCAAGAGAATGCCAAGAGTGTGCAAAGCAGTAATCAAAGCAAAAGGTGGCTACTTTGAAGAACCTAGAATATAAGACATATTTTCAGTTGTTTCACACTTTTTTGTTAAGTATATAATTCCACATGTGTTAATTCATAGTTTTGATGCCTTCAGTGTGAATCTACAATTTTCATAGTCATGAAAATACAGAAAACTCTTTGAATGAGAAGGTGTGTCCAAACTTTTGGTCTATACTGTATGTGTACCATGTATATGGTGTATTTATGGGTGTTACATATATGTGATGTATATGTAAACGTGTGCCATGACGCCGCATGTCCGCCGTTGAGTAGGGAACCGGTTGTTAAAAATTTGGATCCAGTGATTTGGTTGCAGTGAGCGGTCCCTAAATAAACTCAGTAAGATACAAATGACGGCACAAAATTGGCATAAATATGGGCAAAAAAAGTGGCCAAATTCATTTAACCCCTTCAAAACATCACTTATTCAAATCAGTGAAAATTGCCTGTCTGCCCACTTTGATGACAGTTTTCATGCTGGGAACCTGTTCGGACCAGGCTGAACTCTACTGTATCTGATGCCTGGCATTACCCACTGTATGTTGTCAGTGCAACATCTATAACCCAAATTTATTTCATTCTTGAAGTCACAGTTTTTTGCCTACTTCTATGCCCATTTTGTGCAAGTCATTTGTATTTTAAAGCCGTTTTTAACAGATTTACTTTAAGGACTGCTCACTGCAACTTTTTAAATAACTTTGGATAATGTGTCAACCAAATTTATTTATTTTTTAAAAACATATAAATGATAAATAAAAAAAACAACTTCAGCCTGGTAAACAGGTGTCTCAAGTAACAGCCCCGCTAAGTGTATTATGAGGAGAAAGCCAATGACGGGTTGGCACTGTGCTGTGTGTACACTGTGCCGGTACCGCCCCTACACTGGGCATCTCCAGCGCTGCCAGCAGCGTATCTGTGTCCACAAGGGGCGTGGAGAAAGCCTCCAGCCAATCAGCAGCCGCCCCTCGCCCAGGCCCGTGCACTCGTGTTGTTTGGCAACATTCTCGGGCAGTATAAGGGAGCTGACAGTGACTTAGCCGCAGGCAGCAGGATGGGGAGCGCCGTGTGGACGGAGTACGTGCAGGCCTGGCTGCCGGGGGCCGAGGATGCGTCCCTGCGGGCGCTTCTCTTCTACACTGTCCTCTTCCTGGGCTTGTACTGGCTCCTTAGTTCTCTATGGGCCTATTACCACATCATCACCAGGAACTACCCGCCCGGTCCTACTCCGCTTCCCTTCGTGGGTAACTTCGGCTTCATGCTGCTGCCCGGGTGGCTCTTCCAGCTGCTGCAGATCGGCGTAGACGGCAAGAAACTGATGAAGGTCCCGGCTGGAGCCATCCGGAGGGGTGTCCTCCTGTACCCACACGTCGTCCTCACCAACATGTCCAAGATCTACGGCAAGATCTATGGCATCTACATTGGCAACCGCCTCATCGTTGTCCTCAATGACTTTGACACCGTGAAAGATGCCATGGTGAACCACTGTGAGGTGTTCTCTGACCGGCCCAGTGTGCCCCTGGTCAACATCATCACCAAGAGGAAAGGTACAGGGGCTGGAGGCATGCTGCACCAGGGGTGGGCAACCTGCCACACTCCAGCTGTTGAGAAACTACAACCCCCAGCATGCATACTTCCTCTGCTCTTCTCAGAACTCTCATAAAAATCAATAGAGCATGCTGGGAATTGTAGTTTCACAACAGCTGGAGTGCTGAAGGTTGCAGGACCTCTGTTCTAGACAGAGGACATGGCCAGGACCAGAACCTACCTCTTTAACCCACCTACCTGCAGTGTCCTATGATCAGAGCAGCTGTCCCTGACATATGGTTTGGATCCCCTTTATTTTCTGCAGTTTTCAGATTGGCCTTAGGCTAGGGATACACGGCGACATTTGATATAATGTATTTCAGTGGCGTGTGATGACACGCTGCTACTACGAAGTGACAGCCACAAAAATACTTGACAGATGGATTTTTGTGACTGTTGCGGTACATTGCAGCACCATTGAAATACATGAAATGGTACGCAATAAATGTCGCCATGTAGCTGTACCCTTAAGGGCGAATCCATGGCGGATTCTTGGTAAATGGGATGATTGGCGTTTGGGTTTGTGCGCTGACAGGTTAGAATTTACCACTTTTACAGTATGTTAATTAGCAGGAGTCTGACCGCTGGGCCTTCTGGTGACACACGAACGTATGTATTTTGCGGTCCGCAAATAGTACGGATAAAGTCTTTGTGCATTCCGTATTTTGCGGAAAGGAACAGCTGGCACCCAATAGAACAGTCCTATCCTTGTCCGTAATGCAGACAATAATAGGACATGTTCTATTTTTTTTGTGGAACGGAAATGGAACGCAGTCATTTCCTTTGTTCTTTTTTTTTTTGATGAGCCATTAAAGTGAATGGTTCCGCGTATGGGCGCAAAAAAAATGCAAAGGACACGGAAACAACATGCGTTCGTGTGCATGAGTCCTTAGGGCTGAAATCAGCAACCTTCAGCACGCCAGCTGCTGTGAAACTACAACTCCCAGCATGCAAACATCCTATAGAAGTGAATGGAGCATTGTGGGAGTTGGTGACACCTGGATCTCCGTATGAACATACCCTAAAGCATTGATACCCAACCTGCGGCCCAGCAGCTGTTGCAAAACTACAACTCCCAACATGCCCTGATAGCTGTAGGCTATTAAGGCATGCTGATAAGAAAACCGTATGTCATCAGCTTCAAAATTCCATGCGGTTTATGACACGTTTTTTACATGTTTTTTGAGGCTACTCAAGTTTGGATGTGGATTCAATACGTTTTGTACAGGTCACAAATTTTTTTCACGCTGTGGTTTTTAAAACCGCAAGAACAAAAAACACGCCTTGTAAACCCCCGCGAGGTTTTCTAATTGAAATCAGTGGGAGGAGGATTTCCTGCGTTTTCTGTGTGTGAACATCCCCAAAGACTATCTGCACGCGTGAAACTCCCAAAATGCTCCATTCACTTCAATGGAAGTTACAAGGAGAGCTGAGTAAGTGTGCATGCTGGGAGTTGTAGTTTCACCACAGCTGGAGTGCGAAGGTTGCTGACCCCTGGTGTAGTTTATGTGGATTTTCCATGTAGATTTTTGTGTGGTTTTCACTGTGTTTCTGCACAAAATCTGCATTTATTACTTATGGATTTAGTTGCAGATTTGAACCCGGATTTGCAATGATCTCGCCCTCTGCACTCAAAATCCTCACAACAAATGACACGATGTGGATTTTAAAATCCGCACCACGGGTCAAGGTGTGGTCATCGAAGCGGAACAAACCGGATCCGTCACTAAAAACATTGTAAGTCAATAGTGACGGATCTGGTTTTTATGGGGGTCCTAAAAAGATCCGTCACACATAGACTTTCAATGTATTTAGTAACAGATCCGGTTTGTTCCGTTTCGATTTCACACAACCCCATCCTAGCGGAACAGTTGCATACAGATGTGTCATCAAAACGGAACCGTTTTGGTCCGGTTTTGAAGTCTTCTGCCGGATCTCAAAACCTGAAACCAAAGCGCAGATGTGAAAGTAGCCTTATACATTTGTATAGCGCTTACCTATTCCACGGTGCCGTACACAGATTGTTGTCACCCACTCCCTGATTCGGTTGCGGCTCACAATGTAAAATATCAGTATGTTTTTGGGGTGTGGGAGGAAACCCAACAAACACAGGGAGAACATCCAAAGTCCATGCAGATGCTGTCCAGGACCCCAGTGCTGGAAGGCTGCAGTGCTAACTAGGGATGAGCGAATCGATTTCCGATGCTTCATCCAAAGTCATAAAACTTCATTGTAATACAGTATGGAGAGGGAGACTTCGTGAAGTAATAACCTCAGCTCATGTGAGCCAATACATTCTAATACTGTACGGAGCGGGATTTCTCTTCAGTATTAGAGCAACGTTTTATGTGAATCGACTTTGGATGAAGCATCTGAAATCGAATTGCTCATCCCTAGTGCTAACCACTGACAAGATGCCCTCTCCTTTTGTTTAAAGGGGTTCTCCGGGAATTAAGAAAATGAAAATACGCAAATATTACTTTATTATAAATATATTCCCAAATTCCTTTTATTAGTTATAATAGCTCGTTTTGTCTGGGGAGCATTCATTAAGATAAACAAAATGGCCGCTGTTAGTACACACAGAACCTGTCCTAATAACACAAGTTACTTCACAGCACTGAGTTAAAGAGCTGCCTCATCTTCCTCTCTGCTCTGCTTGTCAGGGATTATGATCCTGAATACAGATAATAAGATGTTTAGCTGAGTCTCTGTAGGAATGGAGTTCATGAGGAGACATGAAGTACAGAGAGGAAGGACAGAATAGACTGTGGTAATGGAGACTGCATACAAGAGCTGCTGCTTATTACTCACATCTGCACATGAACTCTATTCCTACATAGATTCAGCTGAAGATCTTATCATCTGTATTCAGGATCATAATCCCTGAAAAGCAGAGCAGAGAGGAGGATGAGGCAGCTCTTTACCTCAGTGCTGTGAAGTAACTTGTCCTCCTGTGTGATTAGGACAGGTTTTGTGTGAACTATTAGGATGGCGGCCATTTTGTTTCTCCTGATGATTGCTCCCCAAACAAAACGAGCCATTATAAATAATTAAAGGCGTTTGAGAATATATTTATAATAAAGTAATATTTAAGTATTTTCATTTTCTTAATTCCCGGAGAACCCCTTTAAGGGGGAGATAAGTCGCTGCCAGTGGTGTCTGGGAGCATCCTTCTCCCTGTTCAGGACACATGCATGCTCAGCCAAGATATAAGCCTTCAGATGTATGGAGGGTTTGGGAGAGAGATATTAGTTCCCAGGGATGACACTGTACTTTACTTCAGTGTGGGTGAGATATCCATTCCTGTGAATCAAGCTTCAGGGCGAGTGTCCTCTGCTTCCGAGACACCCCATCACAGGTGCAGAACTCCGTTCTTACGAATCAATTCACTCAACTCTACGTCTGAAGTTACTTTCTGTGGGTGAACAAGAATCTCCAGAACGGTGCAGATGTGGACAACCCCTTTATGTTTATAAGGTCTATTGCTGTGATGGGTAATCTCCGGCACTCCAGCTGTGGTAAAACTACAACTCCCAAGATGCACATCCGCTTGGTTGTTCTCAGAACTCCAAAGAAATGAATGGAACATGCTGGGAGTTGTAGTTTCACCACAGCTGGAGTGCCTGAGGTTAGCCATCACTGCCCTATTGTCTATAGTAGCTGTCTCCTATATGTCACCTGCAAAACTACAGTAGTTCCCAGCATACATTGAAGGTGTTATAGTTTTGCAGAAGCTGGAGAGCTGCAGATTGGGGTCCCCATGTGACCGCTCTTTTTACTTGGATCTGATGTAATTTCATTGTGCCTTTCTCGCCTTTTGATCTTCATTTAGTTTTTTGTTTCGGTTCCTTCTATCATCTGGGGTTTATTGGTTCTCCTTTCTAGTGATATTTCTGGATTTTATATTAGCTCAAATTAATTTCTGTAGGCTGTGCTCACATCTATGTTCTGGTCTTCAAACACGGCAGATTATGTCGTAGAAAATCAGTTCCATTCACCTGAATGAGGCTTGTAGAAATCCATGTACTTCCCTCCAAAACAACCCCATTCACATGAGTGGAACTGATTTCCACTCATGGAAATTGACAAAATGTGCAATGTGTGAAGACTCTGTAATACAGTTTATGACCCCTCACAGATGGAGTTCTTAACCCTTTCAGTTCCGGAGGTTTTTTCGTTTTTGCGTTTTCATTTTTCTTCCCTATTTTCCGTGAGCCATAACTTTTTTTATATTTTTGTTCACATAGCTGTATGGGGGCTTATTTTTTGCGGGATAAGTTGTACTTTCCAACGCCACCATTTAATATTGCATATGGTGTAGGGGGAAGAGGGAAAAAAATTCCAAATCGGGTGAAATTGCAAAAAAAATGCAATTCCGCTACAGTTTTACGGGTTTTTTATTTACGGTGTTTGATGTTCATTAAAACTGACCAGTTACTTTCATTCTACTGGTCAGTACAAATCCAGCGGTACCTAATATGTATAGTTTTTCTTGTGTTTTTTGTATTTTTTTTTTGTCTTCATATCTTGACCCCTATAACTTTTTGGTATTTATGTGTATGGAGCTGTATGGGGGCTCATTTTTTGCGGGGCGATCTGAACTTTTTATTGATACCATTCTGGGGTGTGTATGACTTTTTGATCGCTTTTTATTTATTTTTTTTTTAGAAAATAAAGCGACAAAAAACTGCGAATCGGCTATTTTGACGCTTTTTTCCGTCACGCAATTCGCCGTATTGGAAATTTTTTTTTTAATATTTTAAAAGTATTGGCGTTTTCAGTCGTGGTGATACCAATGATTTGTATAGTTATTGTTATTTAGGTATTTATTTTTTAATTATACAGAAAGGGGGGTGATTTAAACTTTTATATTTTTTTATTTTTTATATATTTTTTTACATTTTTTTTAGATTATTTTTAGGCTCATATATAAGCAAATAGATAATGTTTTTTCTTTTTGAGCAATCAGGGATTTTTAAACCTCCATTTAAAATCCCTTTTACTCATTTCTTATCATGGCCTGCCTTCTAGTGGCCACAATAACAATTGCAGATTGAAAGCTGTAAACCTCATCAGCGAGGTTTACAGCTTTCAGATCGTGTGCAGACACCCCGGTAGACCACACGGGGCGTCTGCACAACACCTGGAAGAAAGCACTTCCGGGTTTTACCGATATTAGATACCGTGATCTCACGTGATCACGGCATCTAATTCCTTTACTCAGCCGTCGCCGATGGCTGTAGGTAGCGGCAAGTCTCTGCTGTTTGAAACAGCAGAGACTTGCCAGCCATGATGCCCGCCGCACGTGCGAGCGGGCGTCATGTTCCCACATCGCCCCAGGGGTGTAAGTGTAAGGGTTAAAGGGGTTTTCTGGGATTTTAATATTTTTGACCTGTCCTCAGGATAGGTCACCAATATCAGGTTGGCAGGGGTCCGACACCCGCTCAGTGCCAGCGCAGCTTTCCTTTCATTGTTTAACTGCTCACCATCGACATCGCAGCGGCGAGCAGGTGTAATTACAAGCCGTCCCATTCACTTCAGGATGGCTCCTTCCTATACACTGTCCCATTAAAGTGTATGATACACTCACCTTTTTCTCCAGCGCCGTTATCTGCTGTGCTGGTCCAATACCTCCATCACTCTTTGTTTTCAAAGAGCAGCAGTGGGCGAATGTATAATTTTTTCCTTTAAGACATTGTAGGGGATGTTTAAGTATCTCGGAAAACCCCTTTAAGGTCTCCATGTGCCCACGTTAAGGGACCATCACCAGGAAATTCAGTGGTAAACCAGGCACAATGCCTCATCTGAATGTAATGACACCTTTCCTTTACCGATCTGTTGCTTCATTCTGCTTTTAATCAATATGCAAATGATCAGTATGCAAATGAGCAGTTAAGTGCTCCAAGGGAGGGCTCAAGTTGTTCTGTGCACCCTTGCTCCTCCTGCTTGCTCTGCCAGCTCCTCTCTCTCATTGATTGACAGTACAGGTTGAGGCATAGTCATCTTGCCTGGTCCTGTCAGTCAGTAAGGAGAGGGAGAGGCTGGGAAAGGGGTTTTCTGAGATTTTTATACTGATGAACTATCCTCAGTAGTGGATGTTACAGCACTTAAACGTTCTCCAAATTAGCCTCACTTAGTTCTGCTTTCAAGAGCTAATCCTGAACATATGACTTGGCTGTCTGCCTCCTTCTACATGGACAGTTAAAGAGAGAGAACAACATGTTTGCTAAATCATTTGTAGGCTTGCATCCTTTTTTTCTACTGTTTATGAACATCATGAACATCATGGTCTTGATCCCATCTTCCTAGATGCCTGCATTCTTGAAAAAAAATTGATGTTATATGCAAATGACACCTTAGGAGCAATGATGGCAGTACCGTTGCACCTCGTTCTCCCCAGAGGCTCTGCTCACTGCGCTTCATGCTGCGCCCTTAACTCTAACTGCCAGGCCCTGAAGTCTTACGGGTGCTTGTTCAGCGCACGCGCAGCACAGGGTTGGAGGCATCTGTCAGTTGAGAACCTTGGAAAGTAGCACCCCAGATACTGGAATACATTAATACGTGTGTGTTTTGTATAGTGGATAGCGGTGCATATGAGAAGCACACTACTATGCTGAAATCCAGCCTGAGGGGAATATGAAATTGCTGTTGAATGCTGTCAAACTACATATTTCAGTTCAACACTCCTGGAAATTGTTATAACCAAGGAGTAATATTCTAGCAGTGAAACGTGCTTCATCCCCGCTCAGTTGCATCCATATATTTCGAACCCTTTTATTATGGCAGACTTCCTGTGAACTATAGGATTACATGAGCATCCCTCCTGGCAGCTCTTCCACACCCCTCTACCAAGCTCCAAATGTCCCACCATGTATAGAGTGCTGCTAAATAGATCATGTATGCCTAATCTAAGAGACCAGAAGTCCCTACAATAAGTCATTGCCTAACAATGTCAGTACTATCTGTATGTGCTGTGTGCAGAATCTTCAGTGTATCCTATGAGATGCTACTTAAAATGAATTCCCTCTCCTTTGTAATTGGTTAGCTCTTACAAGTAGGAGGCAGGGGAGACAAGCTCAAGCTGCAGTTTCACATCTGCCGTAATGGTATTTCCTCAGTTTACCAGATCCGGCCTAGCAGGATACTGCAGTTCACCGCTGGAGCCCATTTGACTATAATGGTATCCATCAGACATGTGGATGGTTTATGGCATGAGCCAAGACCAGCGCTCATGCTAAATCTCTGCAGATCCCATTATGGTCAACGAGCTTCGGCAGTGCACGGTCCAGTCCGGTTATGTTGGATATGTTGAACCCCGGCAGGCAGTTCCTCTGCCTTGACAGCTTGCTGGATACCTTTACTACATATGAAAGTAGCCTAAGGGGCAGAAGTTCTGTGCCCCAGTTCTATCACTTGCTGCCCCTACTACTTTGTACAATGTGCTGTCCTCCATCCTGATAACACCCCTCTGACCTCTGCATCCAGGTGTGGGACACATGGCAGCCATCATTCAGCATATAGTGATAGTATGGAGTAAACAGAGGGCACTGGCGTAGATGGAATTGAAAAAAATCCCAAAGTCTTCTTTTTTTAATTTTATTTTCCCATACATTCCTGGAAAACGTCATAGTTTCTACACATTCAGTACAGTGAGGAGATGCCTAAGTTCGGGCTTTTTATTTTAAAGGGTTTCTATCATCAGAATTAACCCTCTTAAACCTGCTGACATTAGCGATGTGCTATTATTATGTTTATTGAGGGCCCCCTTACTGCCGAAGTTCTACTTTTGTAATATGTAAATTAGCCCGGGGGGGAAATTGCACCGGCTCCTAGAGGCTCCGTTCTCATTTTTACTACTTTAAAAAAAATAAAAACCTGTAAAAAAAACCTAAATTGTCTTTGCATTACCATAATCTGACAGCTATAACTTTTTTTTATATATTGGCCTACAGAGCTGTATGAGGGCTTGTTTTTGGAGTAATGACTTGTATTTTTTATTGGTACCATTTTTGTTGTATGTACATCTTTTTGATCACTGTTATTTAATTTTTTCGGGAGGAGAAGATGACAAAAAAAGGCGAATCACGCATTTTCCATTTTTTTTTTCTGTTATGACGTTCACTGTACAGGAATTTTTAAAAATATTTTAATAGTTCAGACATTTTCAGACGCGGCGATACCTAATGTTTATTTTTTATTTTATTTTTTTTAATAAATATTAGACCCCCTAGGAGCCTAGTACATGTGATCTTTTCATCCCCTCTCCTATTCACCCCAATAGATCTTGGGGGGATTTTTACACTCTCCATTCTGAGCCATAGAAATGAATGGGTCCGACACGGCCATTGTTTTCACGGCCTGAAAACAACGGCTGTGTGAATGTAGCCTAAGACTGTGTTCGCATCGTGTTTTTGTCTCACATTTACCATATATGTTGGGGGTAAGGATGCAAAAGTGTAGTATATAGACCATGCTTTTCCGTCCAGCATGGTCTAGCAAAAAAAGGATACATTAAATGAATTATTTTTTTTCACAATGGAACCTTATGGTGACGGATGCCACAGCATGGAGCCATCTATTCAACAAATGTGGGACAAAAATCTAATGTGAACACAGTCTTGCTTTATGACAGAACTTTACAGCATGTTTGCCACACAGGTGGTGCATTGTCAGTCACGCCCCCTTTCCTGGTAAACCACACCCCTCTTCCCCCCGTTAGGCGACTAAAAGCATAATCCTGTAAATAACCTGTAACACATGTGTGCCATTTTTTGGTTCAGATGAAGCCAGAATTCTGGTGCCAGGCTTAGGCTAGTTTCATACGTGTGGTAAAGCTGTTCTTCAAGCTGTTCTGGCAGAGGACTAGCCGGATATTACCGTGCACCGACAGAACCCATTGACTATAATGAGATCTGGCGAGGATTCAGTTTTTGTCCAGCCGAGACCTGGCATTTATGTTGGAAACCAGCCAGGTCCCATTATAGTCTATGGGGTCTGGCGGTGCTCGGTAATATCCAGTTAGGCCAGATCTGGTGAACTCCGGCAGAGGATCAGCTTTACTGCATGTGTGAAACTAGCCTTAGTAAATCTTGCCTAATGGCTACATTATGACTTATATAAGATGTGTTCATAGCCGGACAAACCTGCCACGAAATCCACATGGATCCAGTTGTTGTGCCTCTCTGATACCAGGTCATCCTATCCTCTTCTCAGTTGTTTTTCTCAGCCATTTCCTGGCAAAGTCCAGGCTGCTGGAATACCTCCGAATGGAATTGCTGCAATGGAAGAGTCCCTTATCAAGTAGATTAGATGCCACAGATACCGGACAGAATAACATTCTTGTTTTTCATGCAGTTTGCCCTTCAGAGCTGAACTGTCCCCTTCCAGAGCGCCAACACATTTATTTAAAGGTTCAGTAACTGAAAATAGAAAATGACTGACTTAGCGGAAGGAATTAAAGAGGAGACGTCACTTTTCCGGCCATGTCTATGTTCTAACATACTTGTATGCCCCTTGACATGACAATTCTGGAGCATCTTTCTGCCATTCCTCTGAATAGGTTGACAGCTAGGTGTTACCATTCTCCTCCCTCCACAGTCTGGCATTTGCTGCAGTTGTTACTGACGGGTCATCTTAGGGGTTAAACAGGCTGGATGGAAGTTACCTTCGATCCTGGCTAGGTCAGTGGTATAACACAGAGCCCACTCCGTACACTTTCCTCTTGCACCTGTTGTGTACATGTACATGAAGGTGCCCAAAAGGAGTTAATACATTTTTAGTAGGAATAACAGGCGCGGCACAACACAGGGTTATAAGTAAAGATGCTCCAGAATTGTTTGTATTTGTCTTAATATCACATGCTTGGAGATCAAACAGGTCCCTTTATACTGTCTTATGGTAGAGAGACTTGTGAAAGTCGAGTTTTCTATTATGACTATATACAATGCATTTGGAAAGTCTTCAGACCATCTCACTTTTTTTCCAATTTTTTATGTTGCAGCCTTGTGCTAAAATTTAAAAAAATCATGTTTTTCCCCATCATTCTGCATGTTAGAAATTTTTGCATTGACATAAGTATTGAGACCCTTTACTCAGTACTATGTTGAAGCACCTGTGGCAGAGATTGTAGCCTCTATTGTTCTTGGGTATGATGCCACAAGGTTTGCCCATCTGGATTTGGGCATTTTCTTCTCTGCAGATCCTCTCAAGCTCTGTCAGGGTAGATGAGAACCATCAATAAACATTTTTAGGTCGCTCCAGAGATGTTCAATTGGGTTCAAGTAAGGGCTGTGGCTGGGCTACTCAAGAACATTCACAGAGTTGTCCCTAAGCCATTCCTGTGTTGTATTGGCTGTGTGCTTAGGGTCATTGTCTTATTAGAAATTGAACCTTCTGCCCAGTCTGAGGTCCAGAGCACACTAGATTACTAGATCATTGCTCCATTCAGATGTCCCTTAACTTTGACCAGTCTCAATGTCCCATCCGCTGAAAAACACTACTTACAGCATGATGCTGCCACCCCTGTGGTTCACTGTAGGGATGGTACAGGGCAGGTGATGAGCAGTGCCCGGTTTCCTCCAGACGTAACTAAAATGTGTCCATAAATTGAGGCCAAAAGTTCAATATTGGTTTCATCAGCCCAGAGAATCTTGTTTCTCAGTCTGAGAGTCCTTTAGGTGTTATTTTGCAAACTCCAGGTGTTATGTGTCTTTTACTGAGGAGAGGCTTTTTTCTAACCATAAAGCCCAGTTTGGTGGAATGCTGCAGTGATGGTTGAGTTTCTGGAAGAAATCTGCACACAGGATCTTTAGAGCTCAGCCAGCGTGACCATTGACTTCTTAGTCACCTCTCTAACCAAGGACTTTCTCCCTTGATTACTTAGTTTGGTGTGGTGACCTAGGTTGTTTCAAACTTCTTTCATTTAAGGATTATGGAGTCCACTGTACCTTTCAGTGCAGTAGACATTTTTTTGTAACCTTCTCCAGTTCTGTGACTCCACACAATCCTGTCTATGATCTCTACAGGCAGTTATTTCCTCCTCATGGCTAGGTTTATGTTCAGACATTCAACAAAGTATGTTATGTTATTACTGCCTGTTCACTAAGTCAAATTAGTTGCTGAAGTGGTCTGACTTGTACTTGAAAGTGAATATGGACCTAGTCAGTTTAAAGTGTTGTCTAGTTTTCTTCCATATTAATTTGCCTAATCAGTGGGGGTCATTTGTTCAGCACCCCCATCTCTTTGCCAGAGTGGATGTTAGTTACAAAGAACCTGTTTTGCTCTGGAGGACCTGTCCTGTACTGCAGACTTCTCAATGATATGAATGGTCACTGTGTAATGCTTAATTTTCCATGTTGTGGTGCTGCAGGGAAATTGAACTCTTCTGCCAGGTTCTTCAGTTTTTTTTTTGTCAATGAACCCTTTTACAAGTAGGGAGGGTCCAAAGCTGAGAACCGCTTTAATTATAGATGTCTTCCAAAGACAAGCTCTGTCCATGTGCCCAGATAGGGCATATGGATATCAGAGAGGGGGTTCCACACTTGAGATCCTCTCCTCTGGCAGACTTGAGCTTGTGTGGCCATTCATATAAATAGACTCCAAGTAATAGTCCACTGCAGTGGCTGCTGCAGGAGAAATGTACCGCTTATTGAATGAAATCCTGGGAAAATCAGATGTTTGCTGTGGGTTTTTACAGTGTAAATGGTGGCACTATTTCAATGTGAAAAAACAGGAGGTTTAGGTGGTTTTTGCTAACCAGATATATTCCTTGGATGTAGATTTAACAGTACTTTACTGCTTATTCTGTTTTTTAGGTATTGTCTTTGGAACATATGGTCCCATATGGAGACAGCAGAGAAGATTTTCCCATTCCACTTTAAGGCACTTTGGACTCGGAAAGCTCAGCCTGGAACCAAGAATTATTGAAGAGTTTAAATATGTGAAGGCAGAAATGCTGAAGTATGGTGATAAAGGCTTTAGCCCCTTTCAGATCATCAATAATGCAGTCTCCAATGTCATCTGTTCCATAAGTTTTGGCAAACGTTTTGACTATGAGGATAAGGAGTTTAAGACCATGCTGAGCATGATGTCCCGCGGACTGGAGATCAGTGTCAACAGCGAGGCCATCCTCTCTAACCTTTGCTCTTTGATGTACTATCTTCCATTTGGACCATTCAAAGAGTTAAGGCAAATTGTTATAGATATCACAGCCTTTCTGAAAAGGATAATCGAGGAGCATAAGCTTTCCTTAGACCCGGAGAACCCCAGGGATTTTATTGACATGTACCTTCTTCATATAGATGAAGAGCAAAGAACTCAAATAGAGAGTAGCTTCAACACAGATTACTTGTTCTATATTATTGGTGATCTCTTTATTGCAGGAACAGACACGACTACAAACACACTTCTCTGGTCTCTCTTGTATATGTGCCTTCACCGAGATGTCCAAGGTAAGGAGCATATGGAAGCCCCAATAGTTAATCCCTTAAAGGGGTTGTCCAGCCCAGGAGCCAACCAAACCAATGCCCTGATCTGCAAGTGATGATGCTGGCCTAGCTCCTGTGCTCTTTCCATTAAGCATTAATAATAGTACTAATAACGTACAGTTATGGTGCTAAGGGTTTATTGAGGTTGTCTCATCACAGACGCCCCCTTTCGTAGTGGAGCTACAGGTTAAGCATCACCAGAGCAATGAACAGTAGGCCTGAATGTAGTAACTAGTCTGCAAGTTACATGTTTGCCCAGGGTGGTGAACCTAGGTCAGCACGTGTGTAGGTGTATGTGTGTTTAGTCAAGTGCCCCTTGGTCTTCATATGCAAACATTACGTCTGAAAGAATGTAAGGTACAGTAACCATTTGCCAAATTACAATTACACAGATATTTAAAGGGAACGTGTGACTTGATTTGAGGCCCCTAAACCACAGTCACTGCGTGATAGCATAGGATATAGCTTTATAAAGCGACCTCATACTTAAAATGTAGAGTAACGTAGTTTAGGGTTAAACAGTGATAGGAGTGACAACCCTATCCCGAATAATCATGTAGTTCACCTTCAAACACCCCCTTTCATTCCAGCCTTGTTGACACCACCATGTCCACCGTTGTCTTGTACTTCCTACTCGCCCAGTGCTGCTCACAAACAGGAGGTACAAGACTATAGGCCAACCAAGAATGGCCGTTCTACCCTAGCTAGTATACAGCGCATGTTATATTGTAAGTTAACTATCTACACGGTGCTGTATAACGGTATAACCAGGGGTGGGATTCAAATTTTTAACAACAGGTTCCCTACTCAACGGCAGACATGTGGTGTCATGACATGTTTTACATATACATCACATATATGCAACACACATACACATAAATACACCATATACATGGTACACATACATAAATACACCTCATATACACTACACACACATACCAACCAACGTTTAAAAAGCCTAAGGAGCTAAACTATGGAATGGAAGCGCTCGTCTCCAGCTGCCAGCCGGATCTGTAATTTTAACAACCGGATCTGGAGAACCTGAGATAACTGGCTGAATCCCATGCCTGGGTATAACAGGGTGGTGACAGGTCCCCTTTACCAATCTTGTTTACATAGGTCATTCATGATAACCTAAAAGACTGAGGTTCTGTTCTTTACAAGAACATCCACAAGACCGCTAACTAAAATGAATAGGAATCTGGGACACGCACACTTGCCCACCCATCTCACATAACTCAGTGTCTTACTAGTGGGAATGGGCACCCCTCCTATCTCGAATGAGCTTTGTCCCAAAGCTGAGGTTGGCCAAGGTAGAAGCTAAATTAATCTGAGATTCTCTAATCAATACATCTGGCCTTAAGCATATTATTACTCATTACAGGGATTCTCCAGTTAATTAAAGTCCATTGCCCGATAATCTCAGTGCCAGTAGATAATTTCTAATGCTTTAATTGAAGAATTTATATGGTAGGCACAAAGTGCACAGTGTGCCCTCTAAAAACCAGTGTACTCTGCCCGTGTCTGTCTGCCTTGTGAATGACCTCAGGGCCAGGCCAGATAACTGTTAACGTGGAACAGGTAATCAGTGTTTATTCCCTAGAGAGCAAAGTTTTACAAGGTTGTTGAAGGGGTTCTACGGGATTAAAAAGAAATCATGGCCGCTTTATGGAGCACCGCTCCTGTCCATGGGTTGTGCCCGGTGTGGCAGTAACACTCTATTGCAGTGAATGGGACTGAGCTGCAGTACCAGTGACAACCTGTGGACCCATCTGGCCCTGTTTTTGGCCACCACTCGTAAGAGTGGGGATCCTGTGTCCCCCGTTTGAATGGAGCAGTGGTCATACACTGCTCCATTTAGTCACTTTAGGACTGACAGACATAGCAGAAGACAGCGCTCAGCTACCTCAGTCAGGCCCATAGAGCTTGCATGACTACTCCATTTAAATGGGGGACATAGAACTGGAGGAGGGCCCGCAGGGATCATTCATTTATCACCTGTCCTGTGGTTTCATTGACCATCCCCTTTAAGCTTTAAACATAAACATAAACAACCTCTTTAACCCCTTGGTGCCAATGGACGTACCAGTACGTCCAGGGCGCGAGGTAGTTCGCGCTACAGGGCATACCGGTACGGTACGCCCTGCATGTAAACACCCGTTGCGCAGTGTAGCGGGGTTTACATGCTCTGATGGCGGCTGTTAGCCACAGCCAGCCATCTGTACTGAAGGCCTCGGGGGGAGCCGTGCCCCCCCCCATAATGGCGATCGCTGTGAATGGCTGGTCTATTCAGACCAGCCATTCACAGCAGGCACCGGGTACTCGGCGGGGATCGCGCTATTCTGGCGAATCCCCGCCGAGTGTCAGGGGTTAGGGGGGGGTCAGGGTGTCCCCCCCGCGCCCCCCGATCGGCTGTGATTGGTCAGTGACTGGTCACTGACCAATCACTGGCCAAAACGTGTATGGGCGGCTGCGGCGATGTGCGGGCGGCTGCTGCGAGAGTGCCGCCCGCAATAATTGTTCAGGATGGCCGAGCGGTTTTCAAGCAGAGTATCAGCATACAGCTGATACTCTGCTTGAAACTGCTGACATCGGTGCTGGCACCGATGTCAGCAGTTTAACCCCTTCCATGCCGTGGTGCGTAGGGACCGCTGTATGGAAGGGGTTAACAGGGAGGGAGCTGGCAGCGCCGATGGTGTGGCCAGATGAGAGGGAGGAAGCTCCCTCTCCCTTCCATCGGGACGCTGCTCTGCTGTGGCAGCGCCCCGATGGTTACCATGGCAACCGGACACTTTCAGAAGCGTCTGGGTTGCCATGGTGTAGGCTAAGCCTCATTAGGCTCCTGCTAAAGGCAGGAGCCTGACAAGGCTTGGCAAGAATGAAAATACACTGCAGTACACTATACAGTGTACTGTAGTGTATTATAGAACAATCAGACCCACTGGATCTTCAAGAACCAAGTGGGTCTGAGTCTAAAAAAAAAAGTGTAAAAAAATGTAAAAAAAAAAAGGAAAACAAAAGTTTTAAAAAATCATATTTTTCCCCCAATACTCAAATTTGAAATTGGTAAAAAAAGAAAAAAAATACCCCAAGCATGTTAGGTATCGCCACGTTCGTAACAACCCACTCTACAAAAATATCACATGTCCCGACCCCTCCAGTGAACACCGTAAAAAAATAAAAATAAAAACTGTGTCAAAAAAGCCATTTTTGTCACTTTAAATCACAAAAAATGTAATACCAAGCGATCAAAAAGGCATATGCCCCCCAAAATAGTACCAATCTAACCGTCGCCTCTTCCCGCAAAAAATGAGCCCCTACCTGAGACAATCGCCCCAAAAAATAAAAAAAACTACAGCTCTCAGACAATGGAGACACTAAAACATGGATTTTTTTGTTTCAAAAATTATATTATTGTGTAAAACTTAAATAAATTAAAAAAACTATACATGTTAGGTATCGCCACGTCCGTTACAACCTGCTCTACAAAAATATCACATGACCTAACCTGTTAGATGAACACTGTACAAAATAAAAAATAAAAACTGTGCCAGAACATCCATTTTTGGTTACTTTGCCTAACAAAAAGTGTCATATAAAGCGATCAAAAATCATATGTACCCCAAAATAGTATCAATAACACTGTCACCTTATCCCGTAGTTTCCAAAATAAGGGCACTTTTTGGTTGTTTCTACTGTAGGGAGCTTTAGGGAGGCCTCAAATGGGACATGGTGTCTAAAAACCAGTCCAGCAAAATTTGCCCTCCAAAAACCATCTGGCGCACCTTTTCTTCTGCGCCCTGCCGTGTGCCCATACAGTAGTTTACTACCACATGTGGGGTGTTTCTGTAAATCGCAGAATCAGGGTAATAGTTTTTGAGTTTTGTTTGGCTATTAACCCTTGATGTGTTACAGGAAAAAATGGATTAAAATGGAAAATGTGCCAAAAAAAGTGAAATTTAGAAATGTCATCTCCATTTTCCTTTAAATCTTGTGGAATACATAAAGGGTTAACAAAGTTTGTAAAATCAGTTTTGAAAACCTTGAGGGGTGTAGTTTCTAAAATGGGGTAATTTATGGTGGTTTCTATTATGTTAGCCCCACAAAGTGACTTCAGAACTGAACTGGTCCTTAAAAAAATGGTTTTGGAAAATGTGTTAAAAATTTTAAGAATTGCTTCTAAAATTCTAAGCCTTCTAACGTCCCCAAAAAATAAAATTACATCAACAAAATGATGGCAACATAAAGTAGACATATGGGAAATGTAAAGTAATAACTATTTTGTGAGGAATCACTATCTGCCTTAAAAGCAGAGAAATTCAAAGTTTGAAAATTACAATTTTTTCCAAATTTTCTGTAAATTTAGGATTTTTTTTAAAATAAAGGTGATTTATATTGACTCAAATTTACCGCTGTCATGAAGTACAATGTGTCACGAGAAAACATTCTCAGAACGGCTTGGATAAGTAAAAGTGTTTCAAAGCTATTACCACATAAAGTGACACATGTCAGAATTTAAAAATTTGGCCCAGACATTAAGGCCAAAATGGGCTCTGTCCTTAAGGGGTTAAAGGGGTTGTGAGAGAATGGGGGGGGGACTTGACAGGTTAAGGGAAGATTACTTTCCTGCTTCCTGGCGCTGGCTCCCCGCTCCTTCTCCTCCACGACTGCGATGCTCGATATAAACATCCGGTTTGACATTGCCTGCAGCTAATCACTGGCCGCGGTGGAGACTAGGTCCCTTTATGTAATGACAGGTGGTCACATGGTGCAAGAGGATCCAGTGACCACCACAGCCAGTGATTGGTTGCAGGCGATATCAGACCAGATGTTTATATCGAGGGAGCCCAGCGAAGCAGCCCAGGAAGTTTGTCCAAGAGAGTAGAGTTGGCCATCCCCCTCCCCTTTTCCACATTGTTGCACAACCTCTTTGAGCTTTCAAGAAAATACAGGTACCAAACATAGCAAGACACAGTAATGCTGGCACCACACACGGGCTGCTTGTCGTGTAATACTTGTGATAACTTTTCAAGGGATGCTCCATACATAAATGAATCGCTGGCATCGACACAAGCTGCTCGAGTTCACGGTCATAAAATTTCCTTTACTTAGGGCTGACGACTTTGTGCCACAACTTGCTATGGCCAATGCATCCATCAAATTATACAGAGTCTGACTTGTGGCCTGCAACAGTTGATATCCAGAAGAAGTGAATGGGGAATGCCCGGTGTACCATCTTCATGTTAAATCCTATAGAGCATGCCTGTAGTAAAACACAATCCATACCTGTTCTTTTTATCTTATTTACTAGAAAAAGTCCAAGCTGAAATTGACTCGGTTATAGGACGTGAGAGGCCTCCATCCCTGACCGACAAGATTCAGATGCCCTTTACAGAAGCCACTATTATGGAGGTGCAACGAATGACTGTGGTTGTCCCCCTCTCAGTGCCACACATGGCGTCTGATAGTACAGGTAAGCCACAACCTTTCTTCTCAGTACCCTGTTTTCAGTGTGGAGGAGGTGAGGAACCTATTGTAAACTGAATAAGAAGTTCTCCCTAGGCAAGGTATGTGAAGCTCGGTATCTCTTCAAAAGGCGCTTATGGACGTAAATCAGCATTATGTTAAAAGATGGGCAGTCACTTTTAGTAGATTAGGGCTGTTGTATGAATCTGCATATATCAGAAATATGGTGCCAAATATGCCAATGCCAACAGCTCAAGAATGACAAAGCTAAACAACAGGAGGGTAGACCTGTCGGGCAGGCCTCAGGCTGCAGCAGATGAAGTGTTGCAGATGATGCTACTTTCAGAGCACAGCTAGATACTTCTGGTCCAAGAATGCTTGTATTTCATTAAAATAAAGATGAAATGAATGGGTAAGACTGAGCAGTGAGCTAATTGAAACATTTTAATTTAACTGGTTGTCCAAGATTTTGATATTGATGACCTATCCTCAGGATAAGTCATCAATATCTGATCAGTGGGGTCCGGCACCACCACCAATCAGCTCTGGTGAGCGCCAAAGCCTCTTCCTACACTAGTGACACTACGTTCAGTCCTATTTAAAGAAGAACTCCTGCAAAAAAATGTATTCTCTGACCTGTTAGAAAGGTGCATGATGTAATTTGTAGGGAATGTAATCTTCTTATCAGAGACTGTAATTGTGAGTAATAACCTCTCTTCTTATTGTAGCTGGGTCATGTGACCAACTCTCTGACCTCCAGCTGACCCAGGACAGAAAGCCAGTTACTGCTCTATTCATTCCTATGAGACTGAAAGTGAGGCTCCCATAGGAATACATAGAGAATTAGACTTCGTGTCCACACATAAGTCTATGTGTGAGTTGGTGGGTCTGATGCCTGGTCACATGACACAGATGAGAAACATCAGAGAGATATAACTCAAAAATTCAGCCACTAGTAAGAAAATGACATTCACTACAGATTACATCATGTACATTTCTAGCAGGACATGGAATAACATTTTTTGCGGGAGTTCTTCTTTAAGCACAGCCACTATACAATGAATGGCATTGTGCTTGGTAAGCTTGGAGCACTCACTGGAGCACCTCAGGCCCTTCAGACAGTGGGAGTACGGAGAGTAAGACCACAACCAATTAGGTATTCATGATCTATTCCAAAGATCGAACCATCAACATCAAAATCCTCCCCAAAAAAACCTTCAAATGCATTTAAAAAAAAAATGAAAATAATGTTGTAGTAGAATCGATACCCACCCTATCATTCCCCAGCAGCTTCAAGTGCCTACCTCATGCCAGCTGGTCTTTACTGCCTGGTCCTGTCTCGACACACAGGAAATACCCTCTTAGCCAATCACTGGCAGAGGGGATTCACTACTAAAGCCAGTAACTGGCTAAGTGGGCATTTTCCTGTGTGTTGTGACTGGAAAGGGATCGGAGAGGAGACTATCGCTGTATCATTTTTGGGGTTTTTTCGTTGTTTTTTTAACACCCTCTGGGGCTTTGCCAACCTTCATTCCCTGCTTTTATTTTGGACTGTTTTCCTTAAAGAGGTCATCTCACCTCAGACATTGGTGGCATATCACTAGGATATGCCACCAGTGTAAGATAGCTGCAGGTCCTCCAACTGGGACCTGCACCTATCTGTAGAACAGGGCCTCCAAAGTGAATGAGAGTAATCTGCGCATGCGCAGCCACCATCCATTCATTTTTATGGGAGTTCTAAATGCTTGGCTATTTCCGGCAGTCCCATAGAAGTGAATGGAGCAGTGGCCGGGCTTATGCGGTGCACTCTCCATTAATTTGGGACTTCCAAAATGGAGTGCTCGCTTGGCTACTTTTGGAAATTCTCATGGAAGTGATTGGAGAACACATGTGCGGTGCACACTGGTTTACTTTTGGGAGCCACCACTGTGTGAGGTGACACAACCTCTAAGGGTCTCTACCTATACCAGTGAGTTTTCCACCCTTTCTTATCAGGTCTCCACAAAGGCAGACTAACAGAATTTTTCTGTATGTTTTTTTTCTTTCCAGTGTTCCAGGGATACACTATTCCTAAGGGGAGTGTAGTAGTGGCAAATCTCTGGGCAGTACACCGAGATCCAAAGGTGTGGGAGAAACCAAATGATTTCAATCCCAGCAGATTTCTGGATGAACATGGACAGATCCTGAAGAAAGAAGCTTTTATACCCTTTGGCATTGGTAAAGACATTTAATAGTTTGCAGTGACTTGTGTGTGTCCCATGCCATAGTGCCTCCTATGGAGCCGCATTGTGGTGGTGCAGTACAAGTCAGCCTCATCTCCAGCAGAGATCTGTAGAGGAAGAATAACATTGTTCTCACTTTACTACTATATACTTACCGCTCTTTCTACTTACACACCTCAGCTATTACACTTGCTCTAACCAGAAACCCACACACACTGTCACTAACCACTGGATTGGTGATAAAAACTAGATCGGTGGGTGCCCAACTGCTTGAGTCCTTTTTCCTACTTTCTTTGGAGTTTGTCTATGGCCAGCAACCTTCAGCACTCCAGCTGTTGTGAAACTACAATTCCCAGCATGCCCCATTCTCTTCTATGAGAGTTTGGAAGAGCAGTGCAAGTATGCATGCTGGGAGTTGTAGTTTCACAGCTGGAGTGCTGGAGGTGGCCTACGCCTGCTCTATGGCATTTTGTGGCTGGGGAGAATGGAGGCTCCTAGATTTAGGCTGCCAAACTAGCATTTATCTTCTGTCCAGTGGATATGTGATAAATGCTTCTGGCTGGATCACCCCTTTAACATTTATTTCCATGGTGCTTCGGTTCTGAGGTACTAGTCGGAACCAAAGCAGAGTTCGGTTTCAAGTTTTAAAGTGGTTTTCCACTTTAAGAATCAAATACCAAAGTTATTCAATGAAGTAACGCGTGACTTTGTGAATAACTAACTTCGGCTCATCGGAGCCCATACAATCTAATACTGTACGGAGAAGAATCTCCAAACAGTATTAATCCGAAGTTTTGAACAAAGCGACTTTGGTTGAAACATCCGAAGCTCACCTCGCTCAACTCTAGTCACCATGCCTCCATTGTATATTCTATTGATATGCCACAAATTTTGAGATGGAAAATCCCTTTAAAAAAGGCCCTGTCACCTCTCCAGACAATGCTGTAGTAGTAGTGCTTACAGTTGTGGAGCATCTATTCTTATCAATATGTTTTGTTCCATTCCTCTGTTATTTTTACTAGAAGTTTATGAATGCAGCTTGCAGTAAAGGTACAGATGGGTGTTACCATTTGGGGGTGTGTTCCTGCACCGTCTGACTCCAGCAGCACTGATTGGACAGACCCACTACTGGTAACACTCAGCAGTACCTTCATTGCACACTGCTGGCAGTTTATTTGTAAACTTCTATCAGGAATAATGCAGAAATGATACAACATACTTCAGAATTGCTATTACGTGAGGAATAGAAGTAGTTACTATGACAGCCATGTCTGGAGAGGTGACAGGTCCTCTGTAAATCTCTCTCAGTTAGGCCCAGTAGTCATGTGCGTGGTCCTAATCAGTGTCAGCCTTTTCTGTATGACCGTGCATACACAGATGACCGTCAGTCACAGTAGGACCCCTCAGACTGTGACAGGTTCACTTATGAAAAATCTATTATTTGTGTCTTACAATATTTTTTTTTTGTTTTTCAGGTCGTCGGGTCTGTATGGGTGAACAGTTGGCCAAGATGGAGCTGTTCCTGATGTTTGTCAACCTGCTGCAGTCTTTCAGTTTTTCGTTTGCAATTGACACATTTAAGCCGATGCTGGAGGGACGGTTTGGCTTGACTCTTGCGCCGTACCCATTTGATATCAAGATTGTTAAAAGATGATTGAAACCAGATATATCATCCATACGATTATCCTGAGGTTTTTAGAAAGCTTGGTCCAAAACATTACAACTACGGTCCCAGGACAACCGGAGGTTGGGGAATTCTTAGTCTTGGCTCATACGACCTTATGTAGCATGCACAGTTATTCCCTTAGCAGTACGTGGCCTATTCTGCGGTTCAGACGCATTCAGCCTTTTATAATTAACGTCACTTGACTTCTGGGCCCTTCTGCCTCT
The DNA here is from genome assembly GCA_900303285.1 of Rhinella marina. Lineage (NCBI taxonomy): Eukaryota > Metazoa > Chordata > Amphibia > Anura > Bufonidae > Rhinella > Rhinella marina. The sequence goes on along the minus strand of ONZH01023680.1, from coordinate 158,190 downwards.
TGAACAGAGCACAGCACTTTCCTTATTGACAGAATAGCCCCTTCAGTGTCCTGATGACCTCCTCCAAACCGTAAATGAATCCAGGCCCTTAGCCCTTTAATGACCCTAGGGCTGTACTGTATGAACACTTGACCTGCTGTTAGGTCAGGCTACTTACTAATCCGCGGCATAGGATCCAGCAGGAGCCTCCATCACAGATCCCAGAAAAAACAAAGGATGAAATACTGCTGCATATTTGCAGCGGTATTTAGTCTGGAAAAATGCCTGTACTTAAGCTGGAACCCAACGGACCGCATTATCAGTGGTTTACGGCATATCCTGGATCTAGCGATTTCAGTATTTTTCGGTATCTCAGAATCTAGGTACAAGTGTGCACCTAGCCTAAGGGGGAATTTATTAAGCAATTTATGCCACTTTTCTGGCATATACAAGTTTTAAGTTTTGGTGCTTGCCGTATTTGGGCCATTTACTATATTTGGGGAAATTGGTGTAATCTGTAGCAGAAATCTTGCAATTTCGTATGGGCAGACAAAGATGCAACTAATCTTTTAAGAGGGTGCTCCACTAATAGATTCTGTTTTAGGACTGGCTTCTGAAATGCCAGCCTCAGTAACTTTTCCTCATTTCTTTGCTAACAGTAGCCTGTATCGTGGTTACACGGAGCATATTGTACTAGCACAGGGATGCTCAACCTGCGGCCCTCCAGCTATTGCAAAACTACAACTCCCAACATGCTCTTCTATCTGTAAGCTGTCCAGGCATGCTGGGAGTTGTAGTTTTACAACAGCTGGAGGGCCGCAGGTTGGGCATCCCTGTACTAGCATAAAGGAATATACTAAGAAATTATAAGCTTAAGCTAAAGATATAAAATGGTAATCCTTTAATAGGATTTTAAAAATACATTTTAATGAAATAAAAATATATATTTTAATAAAATAAAAAATACATTTGAATAAAAATAAAAAATACATTTTAATAAAACAGAAAATGTAAAAAAACATGATTATTTAGTGCATAAGTACATTCTCTTCCGCTTACATTAAAACAAAACCACATTAACCTAAAGGATTTATCAGGTTATTCAGTGTGAAACGTGAACGGCAGAGTTTTTTTCTATATTTGTGATTCAAGACATAATTACATAGTCATTTCTATGTATACCCCAAACAACTGAAAAAAATATATTTCTCCTGCAAACAAATTGACAGAAGGATTACCTTTAAAATGTGCCCTAGATATACCCTCCCTATAGACAGAACATCCGCGCTGGTAAAGGTGATCCCACACAGGAACCTAAACTGTATGGCCCTGTGTGAACCCCAGTAGAGACATTGCCATCAGACCAACAGAAGATGTCAAGAAGTAAATGTCTCCCGCTTAAACCAAGGCCTGCTGGCTGCTCAAATGAAGAGAGACAAAAAAATAATAAAACAAATTATCTGGCCATTAAGGCCCAAAAAGGCCTGGACATTAAAGGGGTTAGCCACTTTATAGAGAACCTCTACCATCCCAACCTAGTGGGTATTATAGTAGTAAACCCCAAGCTCCCTCATGACTTAGCTACTTACTTCAGCAACCCATTTCGGTGTCACCAGCAGTCCATGGTGTGTAAACAGTGGATACTGGTGGCCATCGTGTCCATGGCGATCAAGATGGCCATGGTCACAATTTACCGACGTCACCGCTGCCCTGGACACATCCTCATCTGTGCTTGCACTTAAGGTATTCAGATCATGTGCAGATACAGCAACACACGTGCAGAAGAGGATGCATCCAGGGCAGTGGTCACATGGGTAAATCATGTGACTGTCATCTTGGTTACCATGGACATAATGACCACCAGCATCCGTGACGGCTGCCGACAGTGACTACCTGGAAAACTGCCACTTTAAATCGGATCCCACCAGATAAGCTTGTACCAAACAGAACAATGAAAGAAAAAGAATGAAAAAATGGACTCTCGATACCAGAATAAACCAATGTCTCTGGGATTCATGGACATGTATCTTAACGTTTCTTATATACCAAAAATATGTATTTTTGTAACTATCATTTTGATATGATACACTCATGTTCAGTCTGTTATGTTCTTACTGTTCATTTTAATATGGGTTCTTCTATCTTAACTGTCAGTATGATCTAAGAAAAAATGTCCATGGTCCACGGTCAGGTATCAGTTATGGATGTGGCCTTTTGCCAGCTTGTTTACTACATTATCTCAACTATGCAACTCTGGAGATACGTGAATTATGAGCTTAGGCCGTGTACTGGCTCTCCTTTAAGAAACCAGTCCTGTACAGAGACTTGATGGCAATGTTTCACGAGAAGATAACACGCAAAGAGGTATCTCCCAGGGAAAGAGAACCATCTAGCTAGATCCACCTTCTGGATGTGGATCCCTATGAGTCAAAGTCAGACTTTTTAGTCTGGGGAGGACAGGGCATTGGAAAATAGCCAATCCAGAAATCCACCCGTAGATATCTTCAAGCATTGTCATTCACAAATGTACAATTTTCATGCCACGGAGCAGAATTTGCACAATCTGGCCTGCATTATAGCCTGCTCACACCTAGGAGGCTACAGTGTAGTAATATAATTGTGCATTTTCAGTCAAAATACTTGATTTAGGAGTAATGTCTGAAAAATCCTAGAACATGACAATATGCAGGTTTCAGTGCAATTTTCAAAGGACGTAATCCTGCTACAAAATATAAATTTTCTAAGAATTGAGAAGATATTTGAACTACCTGTGGAAGACTCCTCATTACCAACTCCGTCAAGTACAGCACTGCTTACATCCAGCTTCTCTGCAGTGTACTGCCCGACGTATAATGTAGACAGATCTGTTGTATGTACCATGATAGTTGTATGCATTGTCTGCACTTCTAAGTTGTAGTTGACATTAAGCAGATAAATACTGTCTGAAAGCACTTGGACAATCCTTCATTTACTTAAAGGTGTTCTCTGGTTTCATAATGCTTTTTTACTCCACAAACATTTCATAGTTTGCCCCATACACATGTAAGCACTTTCCTTTCCCTGTTTTCAGTATCACTGCATTCTGGTAGGATGTTTACATGCAGAACTTCCTGTTTTCATCTGCTTCCTGCTAGGTTTTCTAACTATACCCAGCATGCTTTGCTCTGTAATGTTCCTCAGGGCAGAGGAGAGGTGTAGGGGGCTTGAATACTGAGTGGCAGGCAGTGCGAATCATCCTGCCTAGATGAAATGATGCAGAGAACAAGGAAAGGAAACTGCTGATATGAAAGAGGTATATGGGGCAGTCTGAGCAGATAAATTCATTCTGAAACTGGAGAGCTCCCCAAAGCTGGACATACACATTAGATTAATGTTGGTTGAACTCTCCAATCGAATGGGTATGGAGGTGTTCTGACTGTTGGAAAGAAGGATCGGGCTGTTGGAACTCATCATACCTATACGTTTTGATCTCGAGTATGCCCAACCGAGCTGAATGTGCATGTACGCAGAGGTTGAATAGTGTGGTGGTCGAGCATGTGCAATGCCACCCCATTCAAAGTCAATGAGACTGATAGAGGTAGCCAGGAATCAGACTCCAACCATAATTGTACTTCCGATCATGCCTCAGCCTTACAGCTTTTCTGTCAGTCACTTTATCTCAATATATACAGTAATATAACTGGAGTAAGACTGAAACCTTGCACTAAAGTAATAATGCTGCTATGAATAACATGACCCCTGACATATCAATGCAAAGAAATGACCAAAATGATTGCTTGTCTCTCACCCGCCTATGCTGTGGATAACCGGTGCGTGTACTTAAGTGTATGAGTTTCTACTGCTTTTACAATGGTGTTTCCTTTTGTAATAATGAAAATAAATATCATTAATAGACGAGTGAGGGGCGTTCTTATTGGCATGTGTTCACAGAGGGGGGGATTAATGAGGCGGTCTAGAAGAAGAACCGTTTTTGTTGCCCATAGCAACCAGTTCATTTCATATTCTGCTCTTGTAAAATGAAAGCTGGGTTGTGATTGGTTGGTATGGGCAACAAAGACGGGTTTTTTCTTCTAGACTTTTATGAATCTGCTCCATTATATGTTTCCTAAAGTGTTTGGTGACTTGGCCCTAAAGAACATGTTAAGAATATGAATTCCCTATGTAATCAAATCAGATTTTTTCTAGTGCTTCTGCTCCACAATAAGGTGCCCAAAATGACGCATTACTTACATTGCATAGTGAGGTTCTGTAAATTGCACTTTCCTTTAGAAACACTGTAAACAGTGCTGCGAGGGTCAAATCTCATCTTCTATACAGTACCAGACTGAGTATGCCAGCGTTTTAGACTGGCGGTAGATCCGCCAAAGTTATGAAGAGGTGTCGGCCTCTCCATAACTTTGGCGCATCCAGTGCCAGTTCTAAATGTAAGACTGCTTCCGAGCTGTCTTACATTTAGACCTTTTTCTACGCCTAAAACAGGTTTAGAAAATGATAAATCTGACAGGCCCACCAGCCTGTCCCCTTCCCCACCCACGCCATATCCACAATGTTAGAACTGGCGTGAGCGGGGCAAAGTCACAGATAGCGGAGCAACTAGCTGTTGTGCCGCTATCTGCGCCTGAAATACGCCTAATTTAGGCGTATTTCAGCATAGTAAATAACCCCCATGGTGTACACTGTCCAGGGGAGATGCACGGGGACATACATCAATTCTCCCATGGTTTACTGCAGGTTGTCAAACACAGTGGTCTGCTGCTAACTCTGCAGGGCAATCTAAAATTTCCTGCACCCCTGGCAGAAATGATCCAGTGTTAAGGCGGGTTTACACTGCACAATGTTACAGCCGATTGTCAGGAAGGAAGAATTCCTTCCTGAAGGCTCATGCATACGACCGTATGTATTTTGCGGTGCGCAAAAATGGATCTGCAAAAAATACAGATGATGTCCGTATGTATTCCGTATTTTGCGTAACAGAACAGCTGGCCCCTAATAGAACATTCCTATCCTTGTCCGTTATGCGGACAATAATAGGACATGTTCTATTTTTTTGTGGAACAGAAATACGGACATGCGGAAACGGAATACATATGGAGTACCACCGTTTTTGTTTCCACATATGGTCCGCAAAAAAAAACGGAATGGACACGGAAAGAAAATACGTTCATGTGCGTGAGCCCTGACACTCGGCTGCTCGCTGGGTGAAGGAGACCTCTGCATTTACATGCAGCGATCTCCTCCACAGTATGAGGATGAGGGATTGCTACGGAGATCACTCATCCTCATACAGAATCATTGTTTCTGGGCAGCAGATTGATGTTTAGACAGCATGATCTGCTATTCAGAAATGATGATTGGTTTCGCAATGATTGCGTTTCGCTCGTTCATCGGGTGATCGACGGCACATTTAAATGGGCAGATTTTCAGGAATGGAAATTCCCAATAATCTGCCTGAAAATTAGCCAGTCTAAATCCACCTTTTAGGGGCCATTCAGACGGCCCTAGTATTGCGGATCCGCAATACCACGGATGCCGCCCGGCGTGTGTTCCGCAATTTGAGGAACACACGGCTGGCCGTCCCGTTCAAAATGCCTACATGTTCTATCCCGTGCCGGCCATAGAAGTGAACAGGCCCGCACCTATTCCACAATTTTTTTTTTCCACCCTAAAGCTGATCAGCTGCTATAATGTTACACTGAATTTTCCACGTGCTCTGCATTGTTTTTAAGAGCCATTCACACAACATTTTTTCACATATTTTCTGTGCGGAATCATTTCAATGGGAGGCAGAACTTACTTTTTTTTTCCACACTGAAAAAAAACAGCATGGAAAAAAGAAGCAGCATCTTCTATCTTGGAGCAGAATCAACGCTGATTCTCCCATTGAAATGAAAGGGAAGCTGAAAATAACCCGCCAAAAACCTGCATAAAATCATCGCCGATTCCCTGTTAATTTTTTCAGCACATTTTGAAATTCAGTCATGTGAACATCCCCTAAGGGTTTGACTGTGCTTCCCGGCCTGCACACAAACATTCATTAAAAAGCTAAACCCAAGGAGAAGATGGCCAGAGCCAGGGGCGGACTGGGAACTTAAAGTGGCCCTGGAAAAAATACAAGAAGTGGCCCCGTTTTGTAGTCAGGTCCAAAGTGATGGAAAGCAGAGCCAGCAATACCATATTGTAACACATCATACCACCCCAACAGAGGCAAATACCACAGTCCATCACAAAATAGCCAGCCAGCAGCACAAAATACACCCCCAAAAACTTCAACTGGCCGGTCATGAGGAGGGCTCAGGCGGCCCACTGGGAATCAGCCCACCAGGAAATTTCCCTGTAAGGTCTATGGCCAATCCGCCCCTGGCCAGAGCAGAGAACTATATGACCATCTGAAGCATAGACTTGTCCTCGCCTCCTCTAGGAGTGCCAGGTCACAGCACCTCTGTAACAGATCTGCTGCTTGTGGACAGTACCTAAGTGATACTGCCATCTTCTGGTGATATGAATTATGTCACCTTTAAAACGACGCAATTATTACAGCTTCTTATGTTGGCTCAGGAAGGGAGGAGAACAAGGGTCTGCATGGTGGGAACTGCAAGCCATCGGTTGCCCTTTCTGCTTTTGTTTAATTTCTCTGTATATCACTGTTAGGGCCCATGCCCACCAACGTATGACCTCTGTACTCATGTAGCGGGTCCACAATATATGGGCACCGGCCATATGCACTCCCATTCAATTCAATGGGTCTGCAGCATGGAGTGCACATGGTTGGATCCCTTAAGGAGATAGTCTCCTACAAGAAAGTCTGCTGTGTGAATAACTACTGTAATGACCGCAGAACGACTCATAATTCCTTTACTTTTGGGTCATTCAGTAGTTTATAAACTTCCCTTTCATATAGCTATCTTTCAAGGACAACTACTGAACCTCCCTTATGTGTAATTTATTATTATTATTCCTCAGTTATAATAATAACCTTTATTTATATAGCACGAACATATTCTGCATCACTTTACAGTTCAGGGGTTCATGTACAAACAGTGATAAATAACATAACAGACAAGTCCATTATTACAACAAGAGGAATGAGTGCCCTGCTCACAAGAGCTTACAATCTATGAGGAGATAGGGGTGACACAGAAGGTAGAAGTGCTTGTTTTGTACAATGGTCCAGCCATCTTGGGAAAATAGGGGAGCAGATATAGAGCTGTTGTATGAGCCGGTCAGCAGCCGATATATAAAGTGCTTCTGGGTGCGGTGGAGAGTTTGGTGGAGGATCAGGAAATGATAGATGGTCTATATATGGAGAGGAGTTAGATCAGGGGAGGTGATCAGCCAACCTAAAAAGATGTGTTTTGAGGGAGAGCCTAAAACTGTGTATATAGTGATTTAACCTACGTTCTTGGGATAGGGCATTCCAGAGAACCGGTGCAGCTCGGGAGAAGTCTTTGAGCTGGGATTGTGAGCCAGAGGAGATGCGAGGGGGAAAGGGGATCGTTCACAGTGGCTATCAGCTGATTTCACAACGGATGTTTTTTATTTTCTCTCTGTGAAATAGGTGGCCAGATCTTCAGCACAAAGGTCTGTGATAGGCCCCTGCACCTTAGGACTGAGGAGGCAGTGAAAAGTGTCAAAGAGTTTTTTAGGGTTGTTGGACAGTGAGGAGATTAGGGTGATGAAGTAGGTCTGTTTGATGAGGTGGAAGGTGGAGTTGTAGGTTCTTAGCATGAAATTGTAATGGAGGAAACTAGTTGTCTGAGATCTCTCTCAATGAGGTTCTGAAAATCATCCATTGTGGGTGTGCGGCTCTGAATAAGATAAAAAGATTGGCAATATGCACAGCCGGAATGGAGGAGATCAAACCTTCGTCTGCAACATATAGTTCATTTTTTAGAGTTTAATTTGTTCATCAAACATAAGACTAGTATATTCATTAACAGGGGAACATACAGATTGTTTCTGTTGATGGAGTGTTTCCACGGTAACTGGATAGTTCAGTGACTCTGGTGTGTCCCAAAAATGTTTCTTTATAGTAAAAAGTCTGACATTTTCTTGTGGTCCTGTAAGAACACATGCAGACATAGTTACAAAAGTAATGTCGTTATTTTTCCCTCCAGGAAAATCTTGATTTGAACATGTAATAGGTTTTATTTCTGCTGTTGGCCTCAGGTGTGGTATCTCCGATATGGTGCGTTTATGATTCCTGCCTGCCTTTTTGTATTTTGTCTGTCTCTGTTCACATGGGATGGCGCAGGAGCAGTTTTTGAGTAAGTTCTTTTGCTGAGAACCTCTTGCTTTTTATTACCATTACTGGAGTCGATAAATCGGTTCCACCATCTGTGCTCTCAAACTCAGATGATGAGAAAGAAACGTCATTTTTAAAAATTCTTTCTTTTATTTTTCTTTGTCATTATGGAGCACATTCTTATTTGGCCAAACATGAACAGTATCTGTAGAGTAATCCTTAAGATCTTGCAGGGGCGGACTGGGAACTTAAAGGGCTTCTCCAGGAATTAAGAAAATGAAAATACTTAAATATTACTTTATTATAAATATATTCTCAAATACCTTTCATTAGTTATAATGGCTCGTTTTGTCTGGGGAGTAATTATTAGGAGAAACAAAATGGCCGCCGTCCCATTAGTTCACACAAAACCTATCCTGTTCACACATGAGGACAAGTTACTTCACAACACTGAGGTAAAGAGCCATCTCATCCTTCTTTCTGCTCTCTACTTGTCAGGGATTATGATCCTGAATACAGATGATAAGAACTTTAGCTGAATCTCTGAGGAATTTAGTTCATGAGGAGACATGAAGTAGAGAGGACAGACAGGACAGACTGTGGTAATGTGTTGCTGTGGTAATGGCGACTGCATACAAGAGCTGCTGCTCATTAGCCACATCCCCACCTCCTCTCATGTCTCCTGAGCTTCTCCATTCCCACAGAGATTCACCTGTACTCAGGATCATGATTCCTGACAAGCAGAGCAGAGAGGAGGATGAGGCAGCTGTTTACCTCAGTGTTGTGAAGTAACTTGTCCTGCTGTGTGATTAGGACAGGTTTTGTCTGTACTAATAGACGGCGGCCATCTTAATTCTCTTAATGATTGCTCCCTAGACAAAACGAGCCATAATAAGTAATGAAACTTATATGTGAATATATTTATTATAAAATAATATTTAAGTATTTTCATTTTTTTAATTCCTGGAGAACCCTTTTAAAGTGGCCCTGGAAAAAATAGTAAAAGTGGCCCCGTTTTGTAGTCAGGTCCAAATTGATGGAAGGTAGGGCCAGCAATACCATATTGTGGCACATTGTACCACCCCAAGAGAGCCAAGTACCACAAAATACATCCCCAAAAACTTCCACTGGCCGGCTGTGAGGAGGTCCAGGTGGCCCCCTGGGCATCAGCCCACCAGGAAATTTCCCTGTAAGGTCTATGGCCAATCCGCCCCTGAGATCTTGAGTAAAGGTGTGTCTTTTGGGATGAGCGATGCTCTCTTCCATTTTTTGGGATATTAGCAGTAATTTTGACCATCAGCCCACTTTTGATTGATCATTATATTGGCGGGTTTTACTTTCCGTTTCCACAATTGTCAAATCCAGTTGACTGAGTTTACTTTCTTCTTTTGGTATAATCAACTTGATTTAGCTTCAGAGAATACACAGTAGTACATATACAGTAGTTAATCCTCAGACCTCTGGGTATCATTTGTTTATTGAGATATGATGTGAGTGTAGTGTAATCTCACCACACTGTTAGTTGTTGGATCAATTGTTTTTCTAGATCCCGTAAAGCACATACAAGCTTCATCCAGGTCATCGTTATGGAGATCAGAAAATATTTTGGCTGCTTTATGGAGCCTTTCTGGTACATCCAGGTGAAAAAGTTCTTTCTGTGCAATATTGTGATCTAGATTAACCATATTGTCTGTGTAAGGCTACATTCACACGAACGTTGGATACTGGCCCACGTGCGTTCTGCAATTTGGAGACCCCACATGCCGCGGCTATCATAGAAAATGCCTATTGTCCGCTTTTGCGGCCCCATAGAAATGAATGGGTCTGCACCTGTTCCGCAAAATCACTAGTTCACCACTAGTTTTGAGCCAAGTTGTGTCTTCAAGTTCGCATTCAGGTTATTTAGAAATCCCGTTACGGATTCCGCTACCACGGACCATAACAGAATTCTATGACGTCATACACTGTGGCCAGCATAGACTTCTATAATGACAGAATGCCTCTTATAGACTTCTGTGGTGCATGCCGTCATAAAATTCCGTTATGATCCGTGGTAGCGGAATCCATAAGGGAATTCTTGGATAATCTGAACCCTGGACGCGGAACAGAAAACACAAGTTCGCTCAACACTACTCACCACACCTTAGTCACCACAAACAGGGAATCCAGATGGTGCTAAGGCCACTGAGGCTGCAGAGACAGCATTTCAAAATGGAATCCAGTACAGCGTCCAATATAAAAAATATTTCTTTATCACTTAAAATCCATAAAGTGCATACAAAAAGCTACGCGTTTCGGATTAACCCATGTAGTCCATCATATAATGGAAAATGCACACATCATATTTAAAGGAAAAAACACAGGTGGATTCGATAAATTGGAAAAAGGAGACCCCCCCCCAATCTAATTTCATCGAATTAATTTAACCCTTTGTTATATGAAAAGGACCATGTTTAAATTGGGTTCTTTCAAATATGCTAATGAAATTGGACGGGGGGTGGGGGGGGGTGGAGAGAGTCTCTCCTCTTTCCAATTTATTGAATCCACCTGTGTTTTTTCCTTTAAATATGTTGTGTGCACATTATATGCCATGAGGAAAGATGACATGTCTCCATACAGCATTCAAATGCATGAGAACTTCGGCATTCGATTATACTTGACAACCATTTTAAAAGTGCAATAAGCCGACTTCGGATGCCAGTTTTAAATTTTCAAGTGCTGAAGTTCTCCACTGAAGTTTCCGATGAAGACTCCGTAAATCCCATACATTTGAATGCTGTTATGAGGCAGATCTCCATACAGCATTCAAAGTTTTGAATGAAGCAACTTTGGATCTATGATCCGAAACGCACTTTGCTCAACCCAAGTATATACTATACACTGCAGTACATATGCACTCATTTGCCATGACATGCCATGCCATAAGAGAATCGCTCGGTCACTGCTGGTGACACAAGACATAGGTCTGCTGCCTTCAGGGGACAAGAACCAGCTCCCTGGGCAAGAGGAGGATGGGGCTGCTGCTGTTGTGATGAAGAGGGTTATGCGCTGAAGACAGTCTACCTCCTGTGTGCAGCTGTATGTAGCACAAATCTCTACCCCCACCTCCAACACTCTCCGGTAGAAGCGCAGGCTGCAACTGCCTATCCTTATGGAAGGAGCTTTCTACTACATAAAGCCGTGTCTGTTTCAGTCACGTGACTCAAGAATGTCACGTGACCGGGTCACGTCAAAAGGTCCTTAGCGCGCATGGGATGTAGCCAGTAGCTTGCCTTCTTCCCTGCGCCCTTTCCAGTCATGTGACCTCCTGTACGCCCCCTCCAGCCTCTGTCCTCTTTTCCCGGCGCTTTCTAATGACGTCACTGCTGTCAGTTCCAGCATCAGGCGTGTGTCCTTCAGCTCCCAGGTGTATTAGCAGACATGGCCTCCGGTAGTCGGCAGCTCCTTGCAAGATGTATGTCATCCAGCGCCGCCGCCTCCGCCAAGAAGCTCGTCATCAAGCACGTAACGGTGATCGGAGGGGGCCTGATGGGAGCTGGGATAGCACAGGTGAGTCATGTGACCTGCCCCCCAGTATGCCAGTACTGCTCCCACCTGACAAGGCAGTATGGGCACCCTATATATATATATATATATATATATATATATAGGGCGGCGTCAGCAGAAAGTTCTGTAGAAAGTTATCACGTTCACACATGGGCGATTAGTTGTGCAGGTTCTGCACCGACAATGTGCAGGAAACAAGTACCAATGTTGTTGTAGCTTTAACCCTTCTGGAGCAGAATCTGTATGTAATGAGTGTGAGCTCTGCCGCCCCCTATAACAGTGAGCAACAGAGCGCTGTCTGTGCAGATGGTCAGTGCTGATCTTAATGTGAAATCCAAGTGTGTAGGTTCTTTAAGTAAAATGGTCCTTAAAGGCGTTCTCCGTTAATTAAGAAAATGAAAATAATTAAATATTACTTTATTATAAATATATTCCCAAATACCTTTCATTAGTTATAATGTCTCGTTTTGTCTAGGGAACAATCATCAGGGGAAATAAAATGGCCACCGTCCTATTAGTCTACGCAAAACCTGTCCTAATGACACAGGAGGACAAGCTACTTCACAACACTGCCTGATCCTCCTCTCCTACATGTCAGGGATTATGATCCTGAATAAAGCTAATAAGCTCTTCAGCTGAATCTCTGTAGGAATAGAGTTCATGAGGAGACATGAAGTACAGAGATTAGGTGGGGATGTAGCTGATGAGCAGCAGCTCTTGTATGCAGTCTCCATTATCACTGTCCTGTCCGTCCTCTCTGTACTTCATGTCTCCTCACAAATTCCATTCCTACATAGATTCATCTTATCAGCTGTATTCAGGATCATAATCCCTGACAAGTAGAGCAGAGAGGAGGATGAGGCAGATCTTTACCTCAGTGTTGTGAAGTAACTTGTCCTGCTGTGTGATTAGGACAGGTTTTGTGTGCACTAATAGGATGGCGGCCATTTTATCTCTCCTAATGATTGCTCCCCAGACAAAACGAGCCATTCTAACTAATGAAATGTATTTGACAATATATTTATAATAAAGTAATATATAAGTATTTTCCGTTTCTTAATTCATGGAGAACCCCTTTAATATGTTATTAATCTCCATTAGCAACCCGGGGCTAGAGCACTAGGGGGCATCGCAGTGTCTATAGTGGCCAGTAATGTCTATGAAGGACTCATCGGTAAATTCCGTTAAGTATTGAGTGCATGGACCTTCTTCCCATCAGCATGTTATATTGGAAGATTTATCATTTCCCAACGCCGTGTTTTTGGTGTTAAACAGTTGCAAAACCCGGTTTTGTGACTTTTTGAACACCATTGCAACTAAGTCTAGTCAAAACTAGTGACCGAAAAGGGGGCTTGGTGTGAGCAGGGGCCCGGGCCCCAACACCTTTAGGCCCCTTTCAGACGAGTGAGTGTCATGCTTCTGACTTGGAGTGCAGCACCCGTCCTGAACTCCCAGCACTGCCGGGGGTCGCATAGCATTATATTGATTTATGATGCTATGTAACCCTTAGAGGTCTGGAATGTATTAGATGACACTGACATAATACTGTTAGTGTTATCCAATACATTCCAGAACGGATAGATGCAGGTCTCACCACTAGATGACCTATCTGGTGAGGCAGCCGCCATACACTGCATCCAGTTGGAGAATGTATGGTGAGGTGTTGCATCTCTTTCCCATCATTTCTATGGGAGTTATGGACACGGATTCTCCACCTGGATGCGCCAACCAGTGGCTTCCACATTAGATGTAGGGGCCTCCTATCTCCACATAGGTGCAGGTCCCAGTGCAGGGCACTTATGGCACATCCTGTGCATTTCACCTCCCCGATATATGATATTACACCAGGCCAGGTCCGAGATGGTGGTGCTGATCCAGCTTCCTTTATAGGGTTTGTCCCATTAAGACAACTTATCCCATAGTCACAAGATCCGCAAGAATGTCCTCTGCGCCATTCAACTCTATAAGATGGGTACACGCGCTTGACTATCTACGGAGGCCCTATAGAGCGGAATGCTCTAAGGGGGATGGGTCTCCTTCTAGTGAAAATATTTGATTGGTGTGGGTCTGACCACTGGAGCCTCTACCAATCAAATATTTCCAAAGGATAGGGGATACATTGTCTTAATGGGACAACCCCTTTAAAGGGCACTCCAGGCCCCCCATTCTCCTGATTGGTGTGGGCCCCCCACAGATCTAGTAGTTCTAGAGGATAACTAGATCAGGGATCCGCAACCTCCGGCACTCCAGCTGTTCTGAAACTACAACTCCCATAATCCTCCTTTCACTTCTATGGGAGTTACAAGAACAGCTGAGTCGGTGTGCATGCTGGGAGTTGTAGTTGCACAGCAGCTTGAGTGCTTAGGGTTGCTGATCCCTATTCTAGATGCACATAGACATATCTGAGCATTGCAAACATAGCACTAGTGTAAGGGGATGGAGACAAACCACAGGTCCCAGTAAGCTCTGTGCAGACGCGGCTTTCTCTGATGGATCTGGTTAATGGTTAATATGCTGACCTTGACAATACTGTAAATTACTGGCTGGTTCTGTCTCCAGACTTCACCTTTGGTTCAGTGTTGTCACTGATTGTGTACTTGAGGTCATCTTACCTCCCAGAATTCCCTATTTAAAAAAAAATCTTCTTTAGGTGAACGATTTGTTATGGATTTTAAGGAGAGCATTTTAACCAAAAATCCTAGAAATTAGTGAATGAGATTTTCAATACCACATGAACGCACAGGGGAAAATATCCATACACTGCATTTGGAGCAGACGGGAAGTTGTGCCTGAGATTCTCTCAGTATGTCGGCTATATGTATGTGTTGTTAAAGGGGTTGTCCAGGTTCAGCTCTGAACCTGGACAACCCCTTTAAATACATCTCTGCTGCAGAATGTACTTTGTGTGATGATAGACAGTAGTAGGTCAGAGCACCGTTCAGTGTGTAGTGCTGTGGTTATTCACTTTTCGGGTTCCCTTTGCATTTTTTGCAGGTGGCTGCAGCAACCGGACACACTGTAGTATTAGTAGACCAGACGGATGACATCTTGAAGAAGTCCGCCAAAACTATTGAAGACAGCCTGAAACGAGTCACCAAGAAGATGTTTGCAGACAAACCTGAGGTGATATTCTGGTATTTTATTCCGCCTTCATATATTTTCTGCAGTATGTGGGCTCTAGAGACTTCTAGATGAGCTTATGTCTCACAGCCTAGAACCACAGTCAGTCTTAACAATGCCCTTTATTTATAAGGGGTCAGCTGGTACCTTGTCTGTTTGATGTTCTGTCTGCTGCTTCTTCACTACAAAGGACTATGGGGGTCACTTATCAAACTGGCTTAGTTGCCCATAGCAACCAATCAGATTCCTCCTTTCGTTTTTCACAGCTCCTTTGGAAAATGAAAGGTGGAATCTGATTTGCTGCTATGGGCAACTAAGCCAGTTCTACTTTACCCCAGTTTAATAAATGACCCCATATGTTTTACTTTGAGAAGCTGCAGGAGAGAAAACCTGTTTTTAAAAAGAGCTGGGCGGCACCTTTCAGTCAAGCATACTTGGTTGGGGACAGCTCTTCTGGTGCCTGGCTGTTTTTTTTTTTTTCTCTCTGAAATGGGACAGCATTTCACAGTTAGGCCTCATGGACACAACTGTATTTTTTTTTCTGCATCCAGTCTGCGATTTTGTGGATCGGATGCAGACCCATTCATTTCAATGGAGCTTTATCTGTCTGCGTCTGTATGTCCTTGCGGACGTTCTGCAAAAAAGATACATGTCCTATTCTTGCCCATTTTGTGGTCAAGAATAGGCAGTTCTACAGTAGGGGCCGCGGAAAGTTGGGGATGCGCATGGTTTGCGGATTCACGGTTTGCGGACAGTAAAATACATATGTTTGTGTGCATGAGGCCTAAAGGCATATTTCTTTGTAAAGCTACTTTCACACTTGCATTGTTATTGAGGATCTCAATACCGGAATTGTAACGGATCCATTTTGATTTTGCACACCAGGATGCATCCGTTCCATTAGGATGTGGTTGTGTGAAATCAAAATTTAAAAAAATGGATCCGTCACTAAATACATTCAAAGTGAATTTCAAGCTTGCTTGCTGCGGTTTGCTCTCCGTAATGGGAACACAGCCAAACGGAACAGAATGCATTTGGAGCATTCCATCTGTTCAGTTATGTTTTTTTCCATATTGAGACCCTATGACGGATCTCAGTACCGGAAAATAGAGACGCTAGTGTGAAAGTAGCCTAACGTGTACCTGCACTTTTACAACTCTAACTGGTCATTAAATAGAATTTCTCACTAGGACATCCCCCTTTAACATGGAACATTGAACACTGTGCTTTACAGTGAAGCTCCTCTTCACATAAGTTGGAAATCTGGATCCAGCCTGCAGACCTTTATAATGATGGGTATAAGTGGAGGTCTTTGGAAATAAATGGAGTTCCTGCTAATTAAAGCGGAGGCCCCAGCAGTCAGACTCCCACCGATCAGGCACCGCCACAGGATAGGAGATAAATTGCCTTAATGCAGGGGTGCACAACCTTTTCTGGTTAGGGCCACATTGTCAGACTGAAGGAATCCCAAGGGCCAAAAATAAAAGTTAAAGGGGTATTACCAACTGAAATACTGTATTTATGGCATATTGTACATACAGTATATACTATAAATGTCTGGTTACACCTCCAGGATTCCCATCTAACAGGAGAATACATGAAAAATGAGCAGCCACAAGACAAAGACATACATATCTGTCACCAGATGATTGGGGGCCACACAGAATGATATTGAGGGCTGTATGTGGCCCCCGGGCCGCAGGTTGTACACCCACTCCTTAATGGGACACGGCATTCCGGGCCCCCTGTTTAAGGCAGTGCTTATAATGTGTGCTGAAACAAGCACTGTGAATCCCATGAGATGAATACTTTGCTGGTGTAGCTCATTTTCTCCTTTACCTCTGTGTTTTCCAGGCTGCTTCTCAGTTTATTGAGAAAACCCTGTCACAGTTCAGCACCAGCACAGATGCGGCGGCCGTGGTACATAGCACGGATCTAGTGGTGGAAGCCATTGTGGAGAACCTGGAAGTGAAAAACGAACTCTTCAAGAGACTGGATAAGTTTGCCCCAGAGTAGGACACCTTACTAAATACTTATTCAATAGCATAATATGTTCTCTCTTCCAAGGCATGAGATGTGTTAGAGCCTTCCCGACCAAGCATTTTCCTTCCTTTTTTCATTGTTGCCTTCCAAGACCAATAACTTTTTAGATTTTCCGTCTATGTAGCCTGTTTTTTGCATGACAAGTTTTTATTGCTGCCACTGAGTTTTTACGTTATAAATTTTTCTGCGTTTTCATTTTTCATGAAATCTTTATCCTCTGGGTCAGTACGATTACAGCAATACCAAATACGTTTTCCTACTTTTGTGCAATAAAACCCTTTTTTTTTTAGCCGCATGCTAAGACCCTTGGCTTTCTTATTTGTTTTTCTATGGAATTGTGTGAGGGTTTTTTTTTTTTTTTGTTTTTTTTTACTTTTTTAACCACTTAATAGACCCACAGATCCCTATAGTGCATTGCATTTTAATGCCAGTGCTATACTGACATTGACCAGAGAACACTCAAGACAGGCTTGGGGCCTACACCAGGCCCCAGCCTGCCTATACACACACCGGCACCCCGTGATCAGATTTGTGGGGTGCCAATGGGAGACAGAGGGAGTCCGCTCCCTCTGTCACTGATTACATGCGCTGGGCGCCATGTAAGGGTTTAAACAGCCTGGATTGGCACTCCTCTGCCGGTCCAGGTTGCTAGAGCAGGAGCGTGGCTCATTTTTCCATCACATTATACATTGATCATTTCCAGTGGATACGTCCACCCTGTAATCCAGCAGTGGTGGTCGTGCTTGCACACTATAGGAAAAAGCGCAGTCTCAGTGGTGGCTGGGACTGTGGAAATACTCATAGGCACGCATGCACAGCAGCTCCTGTCCCAGTCACCTCATATCTGCTCTGCTGCAGTGGTTGTAACCATGGAAACGAGCAATGCTTAATGTGATGGAAAAATGAATCCAGCCAGCAAAGGAGACAATATGGATAATAACAATACATTAGTAAGTGCCTTGTATTAACTTTCTCTACGTGATAATTGTCATTTGCTGATGTGAAACAACACCCTTAAAGGGGTTATCCCATCTTTGACAATGGGGGCATATCACTAGGATATGCCCCCATTGTCTTATAGGTGCGGGTTGAGAACGAAGCGGGGGAGCTCTGAGCCTGGAGGACCCCGGGGTTTCCTGGGGTCTGACCACTGCCAGGCGCAGCTCCCCCCGCCTTCCCCCGCTGCGCTCAAGGAAACGAATGGGAGCGCACCACGCATGCGCGGCCCGGCTCCCATTCATTTCTATTGAGCCGACGCTCGGCTATTTTCAGCGGTAGCATAGAAATGAATGGGAGCTTCCTATTCGTTTCTATTAGCGCAGCGGGGGGGGGGGGGCTGCGCCTGGCGGTGGCACAAGATGGGATAACCCCTTTAAAGGTGTATTAGAGCATTCAATGCAATTTGCGACAGCTCCTTTTAAAGCTTTCTGCTTAGATATGTCCTCCATTGTATTTTGCCTTACACTCCCCATACACTCATTTGGCCAACAGCCATTCCTCTGTGTCCCCATACACATGCACACTCGGGAGTGTGCATGTATTGTGATAGGGATGGGAGAGGCAGTAAGCCACTACCAGTCACCTCTGACGGCAGCTTATGTCCTCTGAGAATAAAATGATCAGGCATCTACTTAAAGAGCACCTGTCAACAGGACCAACCATATTAAACCAGGCATTCTGACTGGTAGGGTTGATCCTGCCGATTAAAATTTATTAAAATCGATTGCGACGTTCCCAAGTATAAATACTTTTGTTGTGCAAATGAGGGCTTCAGTTCTTTGGGGAATAAACCACCCCACTCGGTGCACCCTAAAGTTTCCAGTGACGTCCATCGGTGCACTGAAGCCCTCATTTGCATTAAAGGGGTTCTCCGTTAATTAAAGAAAATGAAAATACTTAAATATTACTTTATTATAAAGATATTCCCAAATACCTTTCATTAGTTATAATGCCTCATGTTGTCTGGGGAGCAATCATTAGGAGAAATAAAATGGCCGTCGTCCTATTAGTACACACAAAACCTGTCCTAATCACACAGGAGGACAATTTACTTCACAACACTGAGGTAAAGAGCTGCCTCATCCTCCTCTCTGCTTGTCAGGGATTATGATCCTGAATACAGCAGATAAGATCTTCAGATGAATCTCTGTAGGAATGGAGATCATGAGGAGACATGAAGCACAGAGAGGAGCGTGGGGGTAATGAGCAGCAGCTCTTATATTCAGTCTCCATTACCACAGTCTGTCCTGTCCGTCCTCTCTGTACTTCATGTCTCCTCATGAACTCCATTCCTACAGAGATTCAGCTGAAGATCTTATCATCTGTATTCAGGATCATAATCCCTGACAAGCAGAGCAGAGAGGAGGATGAGGCAGCTCTTTACCTCAGTGTTGTGAAGTAACTTGTCCTCCTTTGTGATTAGGACAGGTTCTGTGTGCACTAAGACGATGGCGGCCATTTTATTTCTCCTTATGATTGCTCCCCAGAGAAAACGAGCCATTACAACTAATGAAAGGTATTTGGGAATATATTTATAATGAAGTCATATTTAGGTATTTTAATAATTCCTGGAGAACCCCTTTAAGAATAAAAGTGGACTGGACTCTGTGCCATTCTATCACTGAATACAAGATGGAAGCCTAGTATATATCTGGGTTGACTGTTCTTTCATTTCTTACAGACATACCATATTTGCCAGCAACACCTCCTCATTGCCAATCACTGACATCGCCAACTCCACAACCAGGCAGGACCGGTTTGGAGGGCTGCATTTCTTCAATCCGGTTCCAATGATGAAGCTGGTTGAGGTAAGCTAAACCCTGTATGTATGGTGGACAGTGAAATAATGACATTGTACTGTAAGCCACAGAGTTGCAGCCTTAGATATAAGAGCTGATGTGTTTTTTTTTTTTTAATTTACTGACCCTTTCCTGTCTGTTACTTAAAGGGGTTCTCCAGGAATTAGCATGAACTCCATTCCCACAGTGATTCAGCTGAAGATCTTATCATCTTTATTCAGGATCATAATCCCTGACAAGCAGAGCAGAGAGGAGGATGAGGCAGCTCTTTACCTCAGTGTTGTGAAGTTGTCCTCCTCTGTGATTAGGACAGGCTTTACATATACTAATAGGACGGCGGCCATTTTATTTTTCCTAATTACTCCCTAGACAAAACGAGACATTATAACTAATGAAAGGTATTTGGGAATATATTTATATATTTTATATTTCTTAATTCCCGGAAAACCTTTTTTAAGACAGAAGCAGGTATGGATGATTTCTCATTTCCAACCCAGGTTAGGCTGTCTCTTTAAAGGGGATGTCTCATTACTACCATATGCCGCCAGAGGTAGGACTCAATCCCATTTTGCGAATAGCCCCCCCCCCCCCGAAAGTGAAGGCTTATTTCGGGGTCCTGTTGTGGAGAGCCAGGAACTATACTTATCTGACATTGATGGATTATCCTAACAATATGCTGCCAATGTCTCAGATGAGACAACCCCTTTGAGACCAGCTATGCATGGAGACTTGTGGCAATGCTCCATGGGAAAATAATATACAGAGAGAAGCGCCTCGCTAGAACGAGACTTTGGAAGGGGCTCCCTATGAGTCAAGGTCCAACTTTTTAACAAGCCTGCGGACATAAGGGAAAGCCAAATCTCTTTTTGAATGTTCACAACCTATTACTATACAGAGATGTTACCTGGGGGACAATGAATACCTGAGTAATAATGCCCTGCTCCTCTATGCTGCTGTAGTCTTTGCTTTTACAAAATTTTTATAAGGTTCATAGATTTTCTTAAAGGGTTATTCTCATCTTAGACAATGGGGGCATATCGCTAGGATATGCCCCCATTGTCTTATAGGTGCGGGTCCCACCGCTGGGACCCGCACCTATTTCCAGAACGGAGCCCCCGAACTGAATGAGGGCGCACTGCGCATGCGCAGCCGCCCTCCATTCATTTCTATGGGGCCGCCGAAAATAGCCGAGCGTTGGCTCGGCTACTTCCGTCGGCTCCATAGAAATGAATGGGAGCGCACCGCACATGCACGGCCCGGCTCCCATTCATTTCTATGAGCGGCGCGGGGAGCTGCGCCTGGTGGTGGCCGGACCCCCGGAAACCTGGGGTCCTCCAGGCGCAGCGCTCCCCGCTCCGTTCTGGATATAGGTGCGGGTCCCAGCGGTGGGACCCGCACCTATAAGACAATGGGGGCACATCCTAGCGATATGCCCCCATTGTCTAAGATGAGAATACCCCTTTAATAAAGTCTCTGGGGTTTTTAATGAACGTTTTGCCATGATACACAATAGTTATTTTATTTGGAGTGAAAATCACACAGATCTTTATGATTTCACCTTTCTCCTCTACAGTCTTGCACAACAAAATATCTCAGTATATTGATATGAATGTTAATGTAGTTTACCTAATGTGCTTTTTCGCTCTTGCCCTGTCTTCCAGGTCATTAAGACACCGATGACCAGCCAAACGACTTTTGATTCTCTGATAGATTTCAGTAAAGCACTTGGAAAGACTCCTGTGTCGTGTAAGGTAAAGTGGCGCTGTAGACTGAACTCTGATACCAGATAAGAATGTCACCGTTTTTTTATAATCTTTGAACATTACCACCATAATGCCTCATTCTTCTGTATCTCCATACTCTTGGTCATATGTTAGCCATCATATATAAATATACGGCCAGCGTTCCTGTCACTTATACAAAAATGAATATTCTGCTTTCTTTTTCAGGACACCCCTGGGTTTATTGTCAACCGTCTCCTGGTGCCCTACCTAATGGAATCCGTCCGCCTTCATGAAAGAGGTATGTCGCTGCACAGTTTGCAGTTTCTCCTATCACAACATGGTGGCTCAGTGGTTAGCACTGGTGTTTTGCAGCATCGGGGTCCTAGGTTCAGATCCAACCAAGGATAGCATCTGCTTGGAGATTGTATGTTCTCCGTGTTTGTATGGGTTCCCTCCCACACTCAAACATACTAATAGCTTAGGCTACTTTCACACTAGCGTTATTGTTTTCCGGTATTGAGTTCCGTCATAGGGGCCGGAATAGGGCATAGGGCACCGGAATAAAACGCTTCAGTTCTGTCCCCATTCATTGTCAATGGAGACAAAACTGAACTGAACAGAACGGAGTGCTCCAAAATGCATTCTGTTCAGTTTAGTTGCGTCCCCAGACCGGAGAGCAAACCGGAACATGTAGTTTGCTTGCCGTCCTGGGGATTCTGAGCGGATTCGTCATGACACACAATGCAAGTCAATGGGGACGGATCCGTTTTGTCTGACACAATAGAAAACGGATCCGTCCTCCATTGACTTTCAATGAAGTTAATGATGGATCCGTCCCAGTAATGTTAAAGATAATACAACTGGATCTGTTCATAACGGATTCCGATGGTTGTATTATCAGTAACGGAAGCGTTATTGCTGAGCCCTGCCGGATCCAGCAAAAACTCCAGTGTGA
Source organism: Rhinella marina (assembly GCA_900303285.1). Lineage (NCBI taxonomy): Eukaryota > Metazoa > Chordata > Amphibia > Anura > Bufonidae > Rhinella > Rhinella marina. The sequence continues at coordinate 135,783 of ONZH01023680.1, read as the reverse complement.
AAGTAGTCTTAGTCTGGAGTATAGATTTGTGAGCTGCAATGGGGAGAGGTTCTAATATGAGCGATGACAATCACTGCATAACACTGCCAAATATGTAAGCACTATATAAATGTATCCAGCAAATAATCTGTGTATCAGAAGAGCAACCAGTGCGATGGACATATTTTCAATTATTTGGCTTGGCTGTTTTCCCTTGTCGTGACCTAACGCTTGTTAAAAAGTCGGATATTGATTCATAGGGGCCACTTCCACAAGGGGGTGCTAGGGAGATGGTTCTATTTCCTTGGGAAATACATCTTTGCATATTATTGGGGTCATGTATCAAACTGGTGTAAAGTAGAACTGGCTTAGTTGCCCATAGCAACCAATCAGATTCCACCTTTCATTTTTGACAGCTCCTTTGGAAAATGAAAGGTGTAATCTGAGTTCTACTTTACACCAGTTTGATAAATGACCCCGTATGTTCCCGTGGAGCATTGCCTATAAGTCTGCATACCATGGAGTACTCCCAACAAGTCTCCATACACAGAGGATCCAGCACCCTGCCTTAGCTGTAATATGACCATTCACCTAGGGTCTAATGCATCTTTTATTTGTGTCTGTATCCTTCCATGTTACCTTTAGGCTTGGAGCTGTGCAGGAGACATTCTTAGATTATGGAGGAGATTTTGCCAGTATTAAGCCTCATTCACACGTCAGTGTTTCACGGACGTGTGCTGTACGTGTTCTCCACGGACAGCACACGTCCCCATTTATTTCAATCTGTGTATTCAGACATCAGTGTTTTAGCACGGTCCGTGTTTTTAGCACGGATGCATGTCCTATATTGATCTGTGTTCCCGGATCCCTCACGCCCATTATATTCAATGAGTCCGTGAAAACCACGGATCCCTCACGGATGTCATCCGTGTTGCATACGTGTTTCACGGATCATTAAGAAGAGATGCTTTGAAAATTATTTTTCAGCTGTTCAGTGTCAGTGAAACACTGAGGCAAAACACGGATCCTTCACGGACAGCTTCATGGATGCCTCACTGACCACCTGCTCACGGATCAGAGCACGGACATGGACGTGTGAATGAGGCTTTAGGGTTGTTTCACACAAGTGAGTCCATTGCAGGAATCACGCTCTGTGTGTGAGCGTGACCCTCCATTCTGGACTTACAGGAGCGCACAGCATTATCATGATTTATAATGCTGTGTGCCTCTGCTTCACCTTACTTGTACAGGATCCTACTGACAGCTTTATGTCACTATCATTCTGTAGAAATAAGGTCAAGCAGAGGCACACAGCATTAAAAATCATGATAATGCTGTGCGTTCCTGCAAGTCCAGAGCGGAGGATCACGCTCACACATGGAGCGTGATTCTTGCAATAGACTCACTGTTGTGCAACAACCTTTAATCAATGCTGCGCAAGCGTGAAATGCTACACAATTTTAAAGAGGCGCATACCTCCTAACAATTGTGGCACCTGTTGGGCAATCTGTGCGCCAGTACTGAAATCTACTCCAGCCAGGAGCTGAATTACATTTCCGGTGCAATGTGTGTCGGTTTTTTTTTTAGCGCACATGTTAACTGTTTCTGGCCACAAAGGAACAACTGGCCCACTTTTTACAGAAGTGGCAACAGTGTCGTAAACGGGCAAAAACAAAATCACAATTTAGCACTTGTGTATGAACACAATAAATCTCCCACTTGGTGTTTGCTGCCATCTAGTGGACACATAATAAGCAGCAGGTCACTTGATATTTTTTACCTTTTTCTTACACACAAATGAATGCAGCACTCTGTGTGCTCAAGGTTCTCAGCTAGCACTGTTTTGTATATGGACATATTCCATACCTGCCTTTTATATTTATGCTGTTTTATTAAAAAGCAATGCAACTAGTTTTTTGCATCAACTATTATGAGATAATTGAGTATCATTGACCGAATGTCAGAAATGCATGTATTGAGTCTTTCTTCATTGGGCCAGCATGAAGCAATGGCAGCTGATGCTGAACATGAGCCAAAGTTCTCATTCAAACTGCAGTTTTGGTTAATTTTTTATGTTGTGAAAAAATTACGTTTTACATTAATGGAATGTATAATCATGTCTTTAGGTCATGCATCCAAGGAAGACATTGACGTGGCAATGAAATTGGGAGCCGGTTACCCAATGGGTCCCTTTGAACTCCTGGATTACGTTGGTCTTGACACTAGTAAATACATCATTGATGGTAGGCTCAGTAATGTATTAGAATTAGCAAAAAATATGCTAAAGTAAAGGGAATTTAGTAGGAATAGCAAAAAGAGTCTGCTGTTTTTCCATCTGTATCTGCAGTACCATGGACACGTGGCGCTGTTTCTGGATAAACAATAGACACTTTTTGCTAGTCCAGGACAACCCTTCTACTACCTCTCAGATGGTATAGATGCTGGCATGTAAACCATTGCTTTCTACAAGGATACAGCAAGCTGATGTCGTCTGTAGGCACTTTGTTAATTCAGTGCACCATGATTTCCTGCTCCAGTACATAATGGCACAGAGCACTTGTGCTCTCTGAAGACTTCATGCATATGGTAGGTCTGTGTCCTGCTCTATGGTGTAAAGTAGAACTGGCTACAATTAAAAAATACAACTTGTCCTATAAAAATGAGCACATCCCACAAAAAAAATAAATAAAAAAAAAATGGCCTTACAAGGTGGGGAGATAAAAGCATAAATGTTGTTGCCAAAATTGGCCTGGCCCTGAAAGGGTTAAAGCAGTTTCTACCTGTTTGTAGTATCTTGAATTCTGCTAATGCTGCCTTTCCCCCCCAGGTTGGCACCAGATGGAGCCTGAAAACCCCCTTTTTGCTCCCAGTGAGTTGCTGAATAAACTAGTTGCGGAGAAGAAACTGGGAAAGAAGACTGGAGAAGGCTTTTATAAGTACAGATAATTTTCTTTGCTGCACTGTGAACTTATATTTTTACAGTCTCTCTTGCTTGCTATATGATTGCTATGACCATTTTTCGTATTACTTCATCCGCCCATACTCTAGTGCCTTACAGCAAGGATTATCTCTTTATGATCAAAATCCGTTTGTACAGCGGCTTACAACGTTGATATGTCATAACCAAGCTGGAGTCAATAAAAATCAGTAATGTGACTGCTGCCGTTTACCTGAATCAATCAGTTTTAGCTTGTCCTGCTACCTGACTTGCATAGGGATGATGGATTTTTGCATATTCAAGTTTAATTCCCTTTTCCTGTGTGTGTGTGTGTATGTGTGTGTGTGTGTATATATATATATATATATATATATATATATATATATATATATATATATATAAATTCCACCAATTTCCAATATAAGTAACTGGGATACTCAAAAATACATTATATCTCCAAACAAAACTGAGTACAACAATATTCCCTTAAAATATTATATTCTTTATTGTATACACCATAAAAATCCAATTATAATCCACATAATAAAGTAGGAGTGAACTAATTAAACGCCATAGGGCACTCCACCATAACAATTATATATAGCATATTACCAGAAATATAAACAGGAGGCTACTTATATGCCCCTATACAATTAATAGCTACAGATGTATGTCACCATACTAACATCAATGGAACATCATGTGCTATACTCAATGTGATATCAAGCTATAAGAAAAGACAGAAAAAGGTGCCTGCCTGAGAGGCTTATAATGACATAAATTCAAAATCCATGTAGCCTAACCAAAGCCATGACATACCCTGTGTTACGGAGTGTGACCGCTGGCATCTCCTTTTTCGCCCTATAAGACGCACTTTTTTTCCCCCAAAAGTAGGGGGAAAAATGCTGTGCGTCTTATAGGGCGAATACAAGTGAGCGCTTCCATAAGGAAGCGCTCACTTGTACGTAGGGACCCCCATCAGACCTCAGATCAGCCCACCCAGCCACTGATAAAGACCATACTTACCTGTTCTGCGCTGCCGCTGCCGTCCGGTCCCACGCTCCGCGCTCTTCTCTCTTCCCTGCCGGCACGCACTATGACCTGACGCTGCGGCGTCAGGTCATAGTGCGTGCCGGCAGGGAAGAGAGAGGAGCGCGGAGCGTGGGACCGGACGGCAGCGGCAGCGCAGAACAGGTACGGTAAGTATGGTCTTTATCAGTGGCTGGGTGGGCTGATCTGAGGTCTGATAGGGGCACAAGACGCTAATCGGAGGTCTGATGGGGGCACATTCTGCTGATCTGAGGTCTGATGGGGGCATGATATGAGGTCTGATGGGGGCATGATATGAGGTCTGATGGGGGCACATTCTGCTGATGTGAGGTCTTATGGGGGCACATTCTGCTGATTTGAGGTATGATGGGGGCACATTCTGCTGATCTGAGGTATGATGGGGCACATTCTGCTGATCTGAGGTCTGATGGGGGCACATTCTGCTGATCTGAGGTCTGATGGGGGCACATTCTGCTGATCTGAGGTCTGATGGGGGCACATTCTGCTGATCTGAGGTCTGATGGGGGCACATTCTGCTGATCTGAGGTCTGATGGGGGCACATTCTGCTGATCTGAGGTCTGATGGGGGCACATTCTGCTGATCTGAGGTCTGGTGGGGGCACAGTGAGATGGTATGGGGGCACAGGGGGCTGATATGGGGGTCTGATGTGATGTCCTTAAATTTATGGGCAGTCTGATAAGAGGATCTGATGAAAAATATTTTTTTCTTATTTTCCTACACTAAAACCTAGGTGCGTCTTATGGGCCGGTGCGTCTTATAGGGCGAAAAATACGGTATATATCTCAAAGGGAAATTTCTACTAGGACCTAAGACCAGATCTAGGAGCCACAGACTCTGTCACTTGCATCAGGGCCGTGCAGTTGTATTGTGGGATGCCAGTGGTTATCATGGCTATATGCATATACTGAGTATGCAAAAGCATTATAGAAATGATCAAATTGTTAAGTCCCCTAATGGGACTAAAAAAAAAAAAAGAATGTTTAATAACATTTATTACTTAAACATTTTTTTTAAAATAAAATAGTTTTTAAAAAAAATTTGATAAATAAACAAAATATACATATTTGATATTGCCACAATCATAATGACCCGTGTAATGAAGGTAACACAGCGAACAATATAAGAAAAAAATGCAGAAAATACAGCAGCAAAATTGCATTTTTCTCATTTCTTTGAACTCCCAAAAATAATTTAAATAGATAAATGTACCACAAAATGGTTTTATTAAAAGAAATGATGTCTCTAATATGTCATGCAGCCATATTGACAGGTAAAAAAGTTATGGCTCTTCAAATTAGGCGACATACAGTCTTCCTTGATAGTTTGTAAATCCTTCAGAATTTTCTATATTTATGCATAAATTTGATCCAAATCTACATTAGATTTTCACACAAGTCCTAAAAGTAGATAAAAATAACCAAGGCAAACGAGTCACAAATATTAGACTTCATCATTTATTTATTGAGGAAAATGATCTAATATCACATGACATGGTCATTTATTTATCTAATTTTAGGACGTTACATGAAAATTTGTGCAATTATGCAGAAAAATTCGGAACTTTGCACTGCAATCTGCGACTTCTCTGCCACCTCCCCCTTTTTTAGACCTGACGTGAGCGGGGAAGGAGACAGGGCTTTTTGGGCGTACAAAATGGTCTAGGACAGCAAGGAAGCTGTCTCACATTTAGAAGTGGTGGAGGATCCTCTGAAGTTATGGAGAGTCTGGCGCCTCTTCATAACACCGGGGGATCCACCGCCAGGGATAAGGCTTATTAAGACCGCCATCTAAAATGCTGTTCTTAATAAATGTCCCACCATGTTCCTATGAAGCCTATAGGAACAAATGTGTGGCAGCTTCTGTTCATTCAGGAGAACAGAAGCTGCCGCACAATGCATCTGGCTCCCCTGATCTCGGCCAGGAGGAGCTGGAACACACTTGAAAGCATGCAATTTCAATTTTTAGTGCTTCCAGATGACGTGGTCACGTTTGAACACACATCTATAGGGTAAAATGTCTGCGACCGGCATTACCGCCGGTTTAAAACAGCAGGCACCAGGCGGCCATGCCACCCACTTGCAAGCATACACCATTTTTAAATGCCTGGCCACCTACGTAAGTTTACTTTTGGTGGTCGGAATGCCACAGTGTATAGCTCCCTATGTCCTCCGATTGCTGGGGCTTTCTGAAGGCCGCTATGTCTGCCATGTTGTGGCCTCTATTACACTCTGACTATAGTATGTCTTTATATAGTACAAGTGATCATACGATAGCAGGTTTATGTTAAATAAAAGTTTATTTAAAAAAAAAAAAATTAAATAGAAGCATCTTGTTCCATCCATCTTGTAATTACAAGAAGCCGTCCCATTCATTTCTATGGGACAGCTCCTTCCTATTCAAGTGTATAGGAACGAGCTATCCTATAGAAGTAGATGGGACGGCGAGCAAGTAAACAATGAAGGGAAAGCTGCGCTGGCATAGAACTCAGCCTTCCCTTCAACCAGCTGATCGTAGGGGGTGCCGGGTCTCAGACCCCCACCGATATGATATTGATGGCCCCAGGTACCATAGTACGTAGTTTGACAGATGACAGGGCACTATCTGTACCTGATCGCCTGATGAAAATTCAATACAGTACTGAAGTACAATCGATCATAGGTTCATGCCCCCCAGAAAGACTGAAGTAACAAAAAAAAGGAGTTAATGTTTTAAAAATATATAAAAAGCAAATGTTAAACATTTTCAAAAGTTTCCTATTTCTCTTAATATTATAAAAATGAGTGTCTGTCTGTCTGTCCGTCTGTCTGTCTGTTCTCTATGCGCGACCAAACTACTGGACCGATTTTCACCAAATTCGGCACACAGGTACATCAGGTGCCCGGGAAGGTTTTAGACCAGTCCTCATCTCTTTAGGACATAACGTTCCCGAGATATTCCCAAAATATGACCTGCATTAGCCAATATTAGCCTGAAGGCATTGGTTTTAAACCCCAACTGCCATTCTCTGCACAGACACACACAGGGAGGGCAGGTTTCCATAACAACACAGCCAGGTAATTAGCAGCCAGCTGAGGATCTCAGGTAACAATCCAGTCATTTCTATTCAATGCATTAAAGGGGTAGAGCGCTGTGGATGATACTGTTAAAGGGGTATTCCGGTTAGCATAAATATAACTTATGTTTTAGACTAATTTTAGACTATGACCGTTCAGTAGTAAATCTTCCACTGCTACCCATTGCGTGTCTTCATAAATTACCATGGCACCGACCTGTGATTCACACCACTCTCAAAAGAAGGACTTACAACTCCTGCTCCAGGTTTCACTAAGCCACACCCTGACTCTGTCATGCCACGCCCCCTTCCCCCTCCGCAGCCAATTGGGATTGAAAAAATGAAGGTGAAAATAAACTTCTGTCAGCTGCAGGGGTGGGAGGGTGAGTTTCTCTCTGCAACAACACACAGAAACATTAGATGAAATAGACTAATATTAGACTACTACCGTTCAGTAGTAATAAAAGATGTTTTCTTCCACTAAAAGGACTTAAAAGCAACCCCCCCCCAGGTCCCGCTAAACCACACCCCCGGTCAGGCCATGCCCTCTCCCACTCCGCAGCCAATGGGGATTGAAAAAATGAAGGTAAAAATCAACTTCTGTCAGCTACAGGAATGGGTGGGAAGGAGACTTTCTCTCTGCAATGACACACACACAAACATTAAATGAAATAGATTAAATATACCCGGGCGAAGCAATGTTTTCTTCCACTGCTACCCATTGTGTTTCCTCAAATTACCATGGCATTGACCTATAATTCAGGCCACCCTGAAAAGAAGGACCTAAAAGCACGCCCCCGACCCGGTCAGGTCATGCCCCCTCCCACTCCGCAGCCAATGGGGATTGAAAAAATGAAGGTAAAAATCAACTTCTGTGCAGGGATGGGAGGGAGGATGACTTTCTCTCTGCAACGACACACAGAAACATTAAATGAAATAGATGAAATATACCCAGGCGAAGCCGGGTCTTTCTGCTAGTACCATATAAAAGAGAATGTTTAAAAAATTAACGTAAATGCTATTGCCACGCCTGATTTTGAGGAAAATGATCTAATATCACATGACATGGTCATTTATTTATCTACTTTTAGGACTTTACATGAAAATCTGATGTAGTTTTAGGTCAGATTTATCCAGAAATATGGAAAATTTGGAACACTGCACTGCAATATGCGACGTCTCTGCCATGCCCCCCTTTTGAGACCTGGCATGAGCGGGGAAGGAGGCGGGCCTTTTTAGGCATACAAAATGGTCTAGGACAGCAAGAAAGCTATCTTACATTTAGAAGTGGTGGAGGATCCTCCGAAGTTATGGATAGGCTGGCGCCTCCGGGGGATCCGCAGCAAGGTATAGGGCTTATTAAGACCGCTGTCTAAAATGGCAAAAGGCGGCGTAGAAATGCTGCTTGCACCTTTAATTAACACCCTGTATACCAATATTCAATTACCAGTCAAATCGGGGAAATGTTCTTTTTGTAATATCTGCATTAATGTATGTTTCACAGCAGTGATTCTGCAGTGGATCTCTCAAACTTTTCTGCAGGATTTTACTCTGTTTTTTTTTTTTTTTGTTGATGTTAGAAATATTATTTTTTATATTTGGGTTCAATCCATTGTTGAGAATCTGGCATCATTTTCAAGTAAAATACCAAATACAAAATTAATATCAAATGTGGTTTATATCATCTTACATAATGAACTTATAGATGCATTCTGTATTTATTACATTTATGCCCGAAAACCATAAGAAAATAAAATTTGGCCATGTTCATACTAAATCATATGCTTCTCCAGAATGGCACCCACTCACCAAGCACATATTGTCCCTTCCTAGAACATGTAATCCTTGGTGCAGTGATGACAACAGGAGCAGCTAAGTAATGCAATGATGTCACGTAATGGAATCGGAATACGCGTTTCGGAATAGTGCGTATTCCCTGACGAAGGAATACGCACTATTCCGAAACGCGTCGGATGAATCTCGGTCCTTACAGGCACCCATACCTAGCGTGTGACGTCACACTGAAGCTTCTCCTTGGTAACGGCCAGCAGAGTTTCCCACGTGCGCGCTTTGCTTCCAGCCAGAGCAGCGTGCTTAACATGGATGTACTCAAGAAGCGGTAACGTAGGAATATCGTTGTCTTTCATCAAGCCTCAACAACGCTTCCCTGATTGAAAACCACGTCAACAAGGTACATCATATATTTATATCTTACTTTCAATCGAGAGACATTTACTGACTGTGTAGTTTATTCCTCACTGTGGTACATTTACTACTAGTGTATGAAAGTTCTCTCTGACCAGAGACATAGCTGGTCTATTTAGAATACAATTGCCTTATACCAGCGCAGATACCAACCTCTTATGTTTTATACCTCTTCAATTATTGCCTGCATACCTTCTCCCTTATAAACTGCAAGTAGGTAAACACTGAAGAGCATGCCATGATAACACTAGCATGATGGCACCTTCAAACAGCTGCATGGTGGGGATGCCTGGAGTCGGACCCCCTCAATCTGATATTGACCTGTCCTGAGGATAGCTCATCAATATCTGTAGCTCAGATCATTTTCTGGGTGATAACATTCATTTAAAAAATATAGAAATGTATCCATCAATGACTGAGATAAAAACTGGATCTCTTTAGTGAAATGTGCACAAATACATACAGATGAAAATTGACACATTTTAGGCAACGCTTGTCCTTCGTCAAAACTTACAAATACACAATGGACATTGTAATTAAAATAACTAAGGTAATGAGCCAATCAATATCAAGAACAGGATACGTCACTGATCCTGGAATAGTCTTCAAGCTGATCTAAGGCCCCTTGCAGATGAGCGTGACACACGCACGTCTCCCGCATTGCGGGCCGTGTCCTGAACTCCTGGCACTGAACGGGATGGCATAGCATTATACTGAGTTATGATGCTATGTAATCCTTACAGTTCTGGAATGTGTTGGATAACACTGACATAATGCTGTCAATACTTGGTTGGGGCTCCTTTTGCATGAATGAGTGCATCAATGCGGCGTGGCATGGAGGTGATCAGCCTGTGGCACTGCAGAGGTGTTATGGGAGCCCAGGTTGCTTTAATAGCAGCCTTCAGCTCGTCTGCATTGTTGGGTCTGGTGTCTGTCATCTTCCTCTTGACAATACCCCATAGATCAGTGATGGCTAACCTCGGCACTCCAGCTGTGGTGAAACTACGACTCCCAGCATGCTCCATTTATTTCTGTTGAGTTCTGAGAGCAGTCAAGCAAGGGGGGCATCTTGGGAGTTGTAGTTTTACCACAGCTGGAGTGCCAAGGTTAGCCATCACTGCCATAGATTATCTATGAGGTTAAGGTCAGGCGAGTGTGCTGGCCAGTCAAGCACAGTGATACTGTGGTTATTAAACCAGGTATTGGTACATTTGGCAGTGTGGACAGGTGCCAAGTCCTCCTGGAAAATAAAAATTCCATCTCCAGAAAGCTTGTCGGCAGAGGGAAACATGAAATGCTCTAAAATTTCCTGGTAGACGGCTGCACTGACGTTGGTCTTGATAAAACACAGTGGACTAGCACCAGCAGATGACATGGCTCCCCAAACCATCACTGATTGTGGTAACTTCACACTAGACCTCAAGCAGCTTGGATTGAGCGCCTTTCCACTCTTCCTCCAGACTCTGGGACCTTGATTTCCCAATGAAATGCAAAATTTACTTTCATCTGAGAACACCACCTTTGACCACTGAGCAACAGTCCAGTTCTTTTTCTCCTTGGTCCAGGTAAGAGTCTTCTGGCATTGTCTATTGGTCATGAGTGGCTTGACACATGGAATGCGACAATTGTAGCCCATGTACTGTGTGTGGTGGCTCTTGAAGCACTGACTCAGGCAGCAGTCCACTCCTTGTGAATCTCCCCCAAATTTAGGAAAGGCCTTTTCTTAACACTCCTATCAAGGCTGCGGTTCTCCCTGTTGCTTGTGCACCTTTTTCTACCACCCTTTTTCCTTCCACTCAACTTTCTATTAATATGCTTTGATACAGCACTCTGTGAACAGCCAGCTTCTTTAGCAATGACCTTTTGTGGCTTACCCTCCTTGTAGACTGTGTCAATGACAACCTTCTGGACATCTGTCAAGTCAGTAGTCTACCCCATGATTGTGTCGCCTACTGAACCAGACTAAGGAACCTTTTTAAAGGCTTAGGAAGCCTTTGCAGGTGTTATGGGTTAATTATTCAAATTTTCTGAGAAAATGAATTTTGGGTTTTCCTTGGCTGTAAGCCATAATCATCAACATTAACATAAATAAACACTTGAAAAAGTTCACTCTGTAATGACTCTATATAATAAATGTTTCACTTTTTGAACTGAATTACTGAAAAAAAAAACTTTTTGATATTCTAATTTATTGAGATGCACTAGTATATGAAAGAGGTTGCCCTGTACTAGAAAAATGGCCTGCTGATTTTTCCAGAAACAGCGCCATGACAGCCATGTCCTCTGTGTCTGGTTTTGGAGTTCAGCTCTATTCACTTAAATGGAGATGAGTTGCAATACCAGACGCAGTCCATAGAAAATCCCTTTAAGCTTGAGAGCAGGAACCAGAGTGACAAATGCACGTCAGACGTCAATGGCACATGTTTTACCTGCTGCTTCTAGGAAACAGTACAAGGAAGGAAACTCCACATGTAGCTGCTTCTACTGTCTGAAGTCCGCTTCTTGTTTGTGGAGATAACAGTTCTGGTGGTTACCTGCCCTTAGAAGTTTTGTATTTGGTAAACAGACACTTCCCGTGATTGATGCAGCAAGACTACCTGTTTTATCCTTGTCATATTGACCGATTTAGAATTTACTCTAAAGCCAGTGAGAACGGAGTAATTTCTTCTAGGGGATACCACAGATGACCTGGCATGCACTGCTGCTGCACAGTAAAGTATCCGGCCTCTTGGTCCTTGGTGATAGTCTCTACAGTCATCCAGTTGTCCTCTGCAATTTTCCTTCAGATTGGTTTGATAATCATGCAGAGCTAATAATAAGGGTTTCTATTATCTAATTTGCTTTAAGCCTAGACAGCAAATAGCTGGAAACCATTTCACCTGCTTTCACATTAAAAGTTCTATCTAACTATTGATTAATGAATGTGGTGTTCTTGAAAGGGAACTTGTCACCACCACAATGGCCCTCAACCACTGAGACTACCTCACAGCTCTGGTCATCTAGTCCTCATTGATGTTTTTGGGTAGTTCTTCCAATGGATAATGTCGAAAAACAACTTCCACACGACTTATGCAAATGGACTGTTTGAACTCAAAGGGGCATCAGTCTTGACACTACAAATCAGCTAAAATCAGGATGAAAGCAGCAGCCTTCCAGTGATAGCAGGACATCAGCTGAACTTTGGGACTGACCCGCTGGATATGGGATAGTTGGAAGGCATGGTTGTCCCCTTGACTTCTGAATGAGAAATCTGTCTATTCCTGATACAGAAGTAGGGGTGTATTTTTGCTGGATAGGCCATCAATATCTGATTGTCTGACTCCTCTTTAGTGCCTTACATACAGTATGATGCCTCCTATGTACCTTCCCACACATTGTGATGCCCTCAAGTTTCTCCTATAAGTACCCTACCCCACCACACAGTATTATCCCTATAGCCCTAGTTTTGCTTTTACTATAATAAAAACAAAATCCAAAATTACATCTTTCCATACTTATTATTTCTGACCCTTTATATTAATGGCCTATAGGCCATCAAAAACTGGGCAGATACTTGTAGGAACCAACACTTCATTTCAGTGGGAGCAGTACTGCAGTAAACTCTACACAATGGCCAAAGGTGTGTATTTTTGGCACCTACTAATGGCGCCAGAGCTACTTTGGAGCAGCTGATTGGCAGGAGTGTGGTATATCAAACCCTTGCTGATCAAACATTGAACTATCATGAAGATAGGCCGTCAATATAAAAGGACCGGAAAATCCCTGTTAATGAATCCAAAGTTTCTGGGTTTTCCTGCAGTTTTACAGCCAATAAAGACTTGTTATTTTTCTAAACCTTCCAAAACCCATATCTGGATTGTAGTATGAACCAGACCTGCCCCTCCCTGTAGACATACTGATTGTTTGAATTAGACCCCCTTCTTTCCTTGGATGTAATGATAACAATATGAAGGCCATTAGCAGAAGCATTACTATAAGTATAACCGTCTGCACAGGGGAGATGAGCCTGTAAATGTTGCATACACCACCCTGTGTTTGAGGCAACAGATGGTTCTGGTTTAGTCAGGAGGACGCCAAATGGGAAACGGATATGTGTCAAAATTAAAAACAGATTAAATAATAAAATACCTCAATGCCTTTGAAAAGAGGCTGTGAGGTTTCATATAACTTACACTGCAGTAATCTGTTCTATAACCGAAGCTACAGCTGTTTGCCGATCCGCAATCATATGCACACATACGGTATATAACGCTTGTTGCCATACACTAAGTAACCAGAGGGAATTTATTGTAATGCTAAGTATAGAGCACAGCATGGTGGTTAGTCTTGTGTCCTTCACTCCAGCACTAAGGGCATCTGCTAGGAGTTTCTATATCCTCCTTATGTTTCTGTGGTTTGCTTGAGTATGCAAACATGTTGGCAAGATATACAATGATCAACTTCTTCATGAACTCATCCTTAAAAGGGTTTGTCCCAACATACATTGTCAAAGTAAAAAAGCATGTACATTAAAGTTCTCTCCCCACCCAAGGGGAGTACACAGATCTCATAATGCCCAATTGGAAAACTTAATAAGGGCCCGCTTGTACCAACTTCCCAGTCAGTCACTCCCAGGCAATGCAAAGTACAATGCCCTGGATTTCTGACAATCCCCCCCCCCAGAGGCAACTGCATGAAAATGTTTTCAATTTGGGAACAGAAAGTGTGCAACAGTGGCCCCTCCTCCCCGGGCACCATAGCAGTCATGGGGTCTGCCTTCATTGAAGGTATGGCACTGTCTCCACTTCCTATTCAAGCTCTCAAATGACACTCCTGGTGACGCCATGACATTTTGTACATACCAAGGGCAAAATGGGCAGTCAAGCACTGTACAGCACGTGACTGGCCGCTTTCCTATTGAAAGCCACATTTCCCAGGCCTAAACTGAGTATAGCACATGTGCATGCATTCGCACAGAGTGTGAATCTCTACAAGCTTGTGCAGTACTACAAACCTGCAGGTATCTGCAATTGTTATTTATTTTTCATTGTTGTGGCTGTACATTCCAGCAGGGGAGATAATGGTTGGCAGGAGCAAGAGGTACCTTCCCTCTTGGTATGAGTGGGCTGGTCCTACTTCCTGCCAGGAGGGGGAGTTGCAGTCCAGAGAGAGGAGAGGAGAGTTCCTGTTCGGATCGTGGGGGATTGAGGAAGCAAATGCGAGAGCTCCTCGGAACCGTATCTTATTCCCCTTTGCAGGAAACTCAGGAACCAGGTATTCTTCTCCTGTAAGAACAACTTAATCCTGCCTCAAAAAAACACTTGAGAGAAACCTGAGCAGAGTGATCAGTAAAATACAACTTTATAGATGCTGCTGCAAGGTGAGGGACAGAAGCTCAGACACCACCACCTACCTAAATAACCACTGTGACAGACAAACATCAAGCCTGTATCACAGTGGACAGCTATATCTTCAAGTGCTTGCTAGTGCCAAGTTATTGCCATCCAACCTGCCACGATACCTCCTCCACTGATGCCAGAAACTGTACTTTGTATTTACTGCTGCTGGATGTACCACAAGTCATATTTTGCACAAGTAAAGAGAGACTGTTATATGTTTAATTTTGGCCTGACTCTTCAAACTACTCTTTCATTGCACCAATCTCCAGGGAGCGACGGCCTGGTGGTGTACATGGTGATACAACATTTCATCAGGGCCACTACAACTCCCATCCTCTGTAATGCCTCCTCAGGGGTTCACTACAATTGCCCTGTACTTATAGAATGGCAATAGACTGGGCTGTGATGGGTGCAAATTGGTGTGAAAGCAACAAGGGAAAAGGGGCTAACGGGTCGAGAAATCGGAGCAACTGTCAAGTTCGGTGGAGGAAACCTGATGATATGGGGTTGTTTCACAGCCAAAGGCATTGGATAATTGACCAGGATCGATGGTGGTCTCAATGCTGAGCTATATGTGAGTATCCTGCAAGACAAATTACTCTGTTTTGAGTACTATGGGTATGAAAAGTATGACATAGTGTTCCAGCACGACAACATCCAAAGCATGCATCAAGATTGGTGAAGAAAGGCTTCAATGACAATGAAGTAGAGGTGCTGGATTGGTCCCCAGACCTCAACCCAATCAAACACTTGTAGGTAGAGTTGAAGAAAAAGCTGTATTTGTATCCAAGTGAGTCGACGGAATGGTAGCCACACGTTCGAAACTGTAGTGGATACTGAGATATGGAGCCTGAAAGTCAAAAGTTCAAAACATTGTTACCCTTTTGCTTGTCAGTGTATGATTGTTGTAGTGGAGATACTGCTTTAAGGAGTCTTGGGACAAGCAAGGGCCCATAAAGGATTAAAGTAATGGATATTAAGAAGCGTCCAGAACCAGAGTTTGGGGAGCTTTATAATGTGGCAGGCATACAGAAGTACAGTGAGTTCAGTATGCTAACTTTCAGCATGTTTTTGGGACTCCTGCCATGCTGTGTAAGGGATCTTTTTCACCCTGAGTGTTATCTGTGGTTCCACACTCTAGGATTGCGGAAGGAATTAGACAAACCCAGTCCAGTCCTGCCCTTTTAGCAGGCATCATGTCTGCTGGCTGGCCCTTATTACAGACCTGGATTCCTACACAGGCCAGGGCTACTTCCAGAATATGGGGGCTAGGCATCTCCTCTTGACACCTATTCTATAGCCTCAACCCCTCTGGGGTACTCTATCTAGATCCTTAGGTGGTACGCTCTTGTGACTAGTGTTGCTCACCTCTACTTATAGCTGGCTACACGCAGGAATTGCAGCATCTCCCAGCTCACTCTATCAGTGCTGTGTTTAGCATCTCACATCAGCCTAAAGGCACCTTTAATGCATGTTAAATAGTACACTTAATGGAAGGAGGAATATTAGCATGCATAAACCATAACATACATTACTAGACTACTCCTCAATACCTTTACATGTTATAGTCATATAACAGTTCAACTTAGATGGAGCGGCCATCGTAACAGGGTCAAACAGTAACCCATAGCTCATGTGCACTGTTTTATTTTAAGAGGTACAGGGTTAATTCCAACTCTCTTCTGCATTTTTTACTATCTTACTACAGCCCTGAGTCATACAAGAGGTCCAAGTGGTTGTAGCTCAGCGTGGATTGTAGTGTGAAGATGTTTCCAGTATTGGGCCTAATATATGCTGTCCAATATTACGGCCTCACACAACTTGAAGCTTGTATGGGGCTTCTGTTTTGTGCATGATCTCCAATACTTCCAGTATAATCTAGTCATGGCTGGAGTACAGCTGTTCATATAGCTCATCCTATACGTCTGGATAATGTAAATGTCAGATTAACATTACATTTATCACACAGCTGTATACTGTGGGCAGCCACTAAGTGGCACATGTGACTGTATCATGGATTTATGACAAGGGTCTATATTTAGTCCTGAAATAGCTGTTTGTTTTAGGAGGGGCATATTATTTTAACTTGGTCAGCCATTTTCAAGCCAAGAATATAAGCAAAACACTTCATTTCCAGTCAGCGTTCTCTGCTTGTTTTGGATCTTGTGACTTGTAGTTTTCTGTCCCTCTTCCCAGGTCTTATTCATCATTCTTTAAGAACACTGTAGATACCATTTGACAGTTAAGAAGTTAGCAACCACTGCCAGTTCTCCTGACCACAGGGCAATCATGTTCTTCAGCCAAGGGCTGGTTTTCATCCCTTTGTACAGTATATTGTATGGATGTCTGGTAGAGGATGACGTTCATTTTTTATGTTTAGTCTTCCTAGCGTCTCGGGCCTTGCCAGTATTATTAGGTGTTATTCTGTCTACTCAGAATATCAATTTACTGTGTTGGAAAAAGTGGTGATGAGTTTTATCGACCTTCTACTTTCTGGATTGAGACTCTTTCCATAGGTGCCAGTAACCACACATTGGGGGAGATTTATCAAAACTGGTGTAAAGGAAAACTGGCTTAGTTGCTCCTCAGATTCCACCTTTTATTTTCTCAAGGAGCTGGAATCTGGTTGCTAGAGGCAACCAAGCCAGTTTTCCTTTACACCAGTTTACAGATTGGGAGATTTATCAAAACTGGTATAGAGGAAAACTGACTTTGTTGCCGATAGCAACCAATCAGGTTCCACCATTCATTTTTCAGAGCTCCTTTGGAACTAATCTGATTGGTTGCTATGAGCAACTAAGCCAGTATTCCTCTACGACAGTTTTGATTATGTACACTATCTTAAAGGGGTTGTGTCACTTCAGCAAGTGGCATGTTTGATGTAGAGAAAGTGAATACAAGCCACTTACTAATGTATTGTGATTGTTCATATTGCTTGCTATTCTGGCTTGATTCATTTTTCCATCACATTATACGCTGCTCGTTTTCATGGTTACGATCACCCTACAATGCATCAGGGGCCCACCTCGGGTTCATTG
Source organism: Rhinella marina (assembly GCA_900303285.1). Classification (NCBI taxonomy): domain Eukaryota; kingdom Metazoa; phylum Chordata; class Amphibia; order Anura; family Bufonidae; genus Rhinella; species Rhinella marina. The sequence continues at coordinate 118,121 of ONZH01023680.1, read as the reverse complement.
ACAAGTCTCTCCCTGTTTGCCTACAGGGTGAGCCCTGTCCAAGACACCAGGCAGGGAGATGCTGAAGGGAAGACTTATGCCCCTTTCACACGAGCGGGAGACTCGCATGTCTCCCGCAACGCATCTACAGGGCTGGAATCGGCACTGACTGGGATCGCATATAATGCTCTGCGATCCCTGTCCGTGCCGAGTCCAGCCCTGTAGATGCGTTGCGGGAGACATGCGAGTCTCCCGCTCGTGTGAAAGGGGCATTACTGTGGCAATCTCTTTTTAAAATTAAACTTTTTCAAACTTCTTAGAACTTTTGTAAAAATAAGGTGCGCCAGAACTGTAATTCAAATTGAGCCAGAACTCTGGTGCCATCTCTTGTACCACATTCACTGAGTATTTTAGACACTTTCCCCACTGTGTCTGAAAAGGATGCATCACTTTGAAGGCTTGTCAGAAAATTGGCATGACATGTGATGACATGTACCAGAATTTTGGTCAACCTGCTGACAGGTTGCCTTTAAAGGGGTTCTCTAAGACAGGAAAGCCCTTTGATATGGCCAGGCATCCTGGGGATTTTAAAAGATCTCATCTGTCACTGGCACTTTTGTCCTCAGCCAGTGGCTTGAGCGGTAATGTGTGCTGACATGGCACGTTACCGCCACCACTGCTGATGATGGAATGTCACACTTCCAGTCCAGTGTGGACCGGAAGTGGAGGAGAAGGGAGCTTGGTACTGGTACCAGAGTGCTTGGAAAAAGTGATTCTTTTTAATCCCTACACCCTACCTAGCCATATCAAAACAGGCTGACTGAGTGACAATACTGGATTGTAATGACCCATACAGATCCACTTTGTCACCAAATACCTTTATCGTGCTGATGTGTGCAGAGGTCCTGGAGGTCTAAACAGGCATAGGTCATCTACGTTTATACCCTATTAACCACGGTTTCACACATCCGAAAATGAGTATACAATCTTTTGATTTATTGTAGTTACAAGTTCAGACACTCAAACTGACCTGCTGCCGTTTATGGAATACATAAAGTACGCCCTATGAACACAATGACCACACCGGGGATTTCCTTAGCAACAAATAATATAGTATTTTTTTCTGTTTTATTACAAAGCTTTTTATTTTTTTAAAAACATATGCTCAGCACATTAACTCAGATTGGAATGACCAAAAAAAAAAAGATGAATTGACAGTTTTCTTTCTGCAAAGCCTGTACTTTGCTATCAATAAAGGGACACATCAAAATTCTTATATATTTTTTTTTTACAACTGGCATTAAATCCCACTATAGGTTAGCAGAAAAAAATAATACAAATACAATACAGAACAATGTACAATGTAACCAGGAATCCAAGTGCTGGGCTCTTGAAGAGTAATACACAAAACTGCATCACCCTTTCCTTGTGACTTATGGGCCAAATCTAAGACTCTGCACGTCTTCCTACATTATGACTTATATATTAAATATGTGTTGGACATAATACAGAGGGGTAGACGACAGAGGTCAAGGGTATTTGTGAAAAATAAGGGGTCGTAAACTCTGCTGAAGAAGCAATGATGGGGGCATCGAAGAACTTGGCCCGCAGTTAGATGACACTATTGATGACCATTGACCTAAAATGTACCTTCTGCGCATCACAAATGACAATGTACAATAACATTATTGAGTGCCTGCCATGAGCTTCTAGGAGGACCAGGCAACCTTTGGTATGTCATCTGAGCCCAGCCCGATATTTTATTCATTGTCCCTTAGCCAAACGTTGGCTACACAACGTCAGTGGCTAAGGATCTGGTCCATCAGTGGTTCCGCTAGCGCTAATAACACATTATAAGTCAGTGAGGCCTATCAGGATTCATTTCCATTTATCTGCCCTAGCTATCTTGGCCGTGTTATTAATAGGGGCTATGAACTTTGTGTGAACACAGCTTTATTCTTCTATAACTGTCCTTAAAGCAGACCTGTCACCACACCTGGCATGTCTGTTTTAGTAAATGGGTGTACTTACTGTACATGAAGTGACAATTCTGGAGCATCTATTCTTATTTTACTGCGTTGTTCCTCTATTCTTCCTACTAGACGTTAATTAATAATTGCCAACTTGGTGTTACCAGTTGGGGGTGTGTCCCCGCATAATTTGCTATTGTCCAGTCAGTGACGGCAGAGGCAGACCGTGCCGGGACACATCCCTTTGACAAAGTGACTGGTGATACCACGTAGGCAATTTATGTATGAAATCAAGTAGGAATAATAGAAAAATGGCACAGTATATAGTTATAATATAAGATGCTTCCGAATTGTTATTACATGGGGAACGCAAGTCGTTACTAAATAAGACACGTAAGGCGGGGCGACGGGTCCTCTTTAAGAACACGTAGCTATAAGTTTTTGAATATTGTATACTGCACTAATTATAAATGGGGGCTACTAAACTTCTTCCTAGGTTACGCTTCATTTCCACAAATCACCATATAAAAGCGCCCCTAATTTCCACCTATAAAAAAATGAAATTTAAGAACACTTGCTTGTCTTACACAATATACAACTTCGACATCAATGTCATATATTGTCTCGCAAAAAACAACTCTTCTCTATATATTTTCAATACATTATATTTCCGTACAACCCTTTTCACAATGGAAGCATCGAAGGCTGCCAGGGCCTATCCATCCCAAGTAAAGATTAAAAAAAAAAAAGATATTTTCGTGCAGGAAAAAAAACACAAAAAATTATTTTTTTGTTATTGTTTTAGCAGGACAGGGGTGATGGGGGCTTAGTTTATACCCTGACTAATAAAATATACATCAATCCTAAATCTGATATATAAAAGCATTCAAGTTTTATGGAGATAAACAATACAATGATAAAAAAGAAAAAAAATTGATCCTTTTGCTCCATTCTTAAATAAAAGAGGTTTGTCTTGTCCATGGTTTATGTCCAACATCAGCGCTCTGTTTGGTCTGTGGCTGGGTCACTTCAGGAACTTCACGTCCGCAGTGAATGTGATGGATAATAATGTATCCTGATGGTTCTTGCAATGCCTTTCATCCTTGGGGTTCTATCTGTGGTGCATGAAGGCCCCCCGGGTACCAGTGGTGCCAAACTACAGGCAGTGATTGTCTATACGGTACAGTGTCTCTAGCAGTGGCATATCAATGTCATTAGTAGACTCCTTGGGATTGTGTTGCTGTCAATGGAGAAGTTGGGGAGTTTAACAAGCTTCCATCTCCAGGAGTCCTCCTGCTGTTGCTGCCTTTGCTTTACACGCTGAGAAAGAATTCTTTTTCCCCCCTGCAATATATAGAAAATACAGGTAAGTGTCTGAGAAAATGTCATCAATGATATACACATGCCTGATCCAGTGCGGCCATGCTTTTCATGGCAGGACACACAAGGACCCCGGACACCAGTGAATGGCACTTATATTCTTACACTTTCATTTGTTCCATCACACAATTCAGTGGCACAAAAACAGAACCATGAGCTTATGTGGTTAACCACATGCTAAATGCAGTGCACTGTCTGTGCCTCTAACATGGGAATGTGAAATACTGGAAGATAAACTGACATTGGAGATTTAGTCATGGGAAAATGCAGGATGAAAGTACATTTATAATGGTGAGCAGACACATGAGGGAGCTCTTACTGCATGGACGCCACCAACTCCATGGAATAAACCCACTCACAACTGCCAGTGTTTCAATAACTAGCTCTCTGTCTATGATCTATCTGACGGTTTCTCTCTGTTGTATCTCAATCTAATAATCTGAAATCTATCTATCTATCTATCTATCTATCTATCTATCTAATCTAACAATCTGAAATGTATCTATCTAATATCTATCTAGATCTATCTATTGTCAGCCCTACTGGGGACAGCGAGTGATGATAATGTCTGTAAAGTGCTGTGGAATATATCAGTGCTATATAAGTGAGTAAATCTATCTAGACCTGTCCTATCTAACGATCTGAAATTCTATCTATCTATCTACAAGAGAAAAAAGATATCGGCAGCACCGCACAGTACGGTTGAGGTGCAAGCCCAGTGACCTGACAGCGATCCAATAACAAAAATCAGGCAGCACTCTCAAAAAATAAAAAGGCAAATCAAAATTTATTTACCCATGTGGGACGTGCGACGTTTCGGCTCGACTGAGCCTTTCTCAAGCTTGAGAAAGGCTCAGTTGAGCCGAAACATCGCACGTCCCACATGGGTAAATAAATTTTGATTTGCCTTTTACTTTTTCGAAAGTGCTGCCTGATTTTTTATTTTTATCTATCTATCTATCCATCGTCTATTATTGATCTATTTAGTCACTGTCTATCTATATATCTATCTATTATCTATCTGTAATCTATATCTATCTATCTATCCTATCTATTTGGATCTATCTATATAACAATCTAAAATCTATCTATTATCTATCTATCTAGGTCTATCTATCAATTGATTTAACGATCAGTCTGTCCATCTGTTTATATCTACTATCTAACTAGATCTGTCTCTACATATGACTAGATCTATGTATTAATCTAACTACATCTAGCATAGATAAAGTTATCTAGATGCATCTATCTAAGTTACAAGAGATTCAAAGTGAAGCAGAGGATGTTTTCAGACACAAACAGTAAAAAAAATGCAAAACATCCTCCAGATATCCCCCATTAATAGGCAATGAGCACATGAAACAAGCAACTGCATCAGTCCGAATCTACAGTAGAAAACAATGACGTACTGGATATACAGGAAAATATGATAAAGTCTATCTATCTCATATCTATCGATCGATCTAATATCGATCTCTAGCTGTCTATCTAATATAACAGTCTATATATCTATCTAAATATCTATCTAGCTATCTAACAATCTGACTGTCTAGATCTATCTACATAATAATCTGAAATCTATCTATGTAGGTCTATCGACTGATTCAACAATCAGTCTGTCTATGTGTTTATATATATATTTATCTAACTAGATCTATCTATTATCTCATATACATAGAGATAATATCTATCGATCTATGTCTCACTCTATGTTATCTATCTATCTGCATATGTACAGTATCTATTTAATATCTCCTATTTATCTATCTATCATCTCATTATCTATCATCTCATTATCTATCTATCTATCTATCTATCTATCTATCTATCTATCTATCTATTATCTATCATCTCATTATCTATCATCTCATTATCTATCTATCTATCTATCTATCTATCTATCATCTCATTATCTATCTATCTATCTATCTATCTATCATCTCATTATCTATCTATCTATCTATCTATCTATCTATCTATCTATCTATCTACTTCTTAACAGAATGGTGGCAAAGCCAACTTTTCCTGCAGTTGAAAGCAGTCTAGACTTCTCTTCCTTAAGGAAAGTTAAGTCTATCCAAGCGGACTGCGCAGAAACACAAGTGCACCCCACAGTTTTTATTTACTTTTAGCCTTTTCATCCGAGACGTTCAAAGGGTTTGGTCCAGGTTGCTCTTCCTGGGAAGGTTTTCCTCTCAGCCCAACATTAAAACATTGGGCTTCCTGTTGAGGAATGTCCCGGAGGCGCCAGGGCAGTAGGTTCACAGCAGCCTGATACAAGAGCTGTGATTCAGAGCTGCAGCAGATTAGGAGCCAGGAATGTCTGCTACTCCGAGAGAAATACAGCTCTGCTGTGTTTAGACCATTTCTTCCCTATGCTGCCTTTGAAGTCAGGAGGTTATAATAACTATGGCAGATCTGCTCCAGACCTCTGCAATGAGAGAGGGGCCGTGAAATCTGATGGAATTAAAAGACCTAGTGATAGCATTGCTTTGGATTTGGGAATTAAAGTGTAAAGAATGTACAATTCAAAGTAGGTGATCAGCATCATTACCAGTCACACAAGTGGCCCGGACGTGAATAAATGTAAGATTAGCTTATACCTTTATGTCCCTGGTTGAATTTAAACATTGGAAAAAAGGAAAAATGACTGTTTACTGCATGGCTACAGTATCTACAGGCAATAAGTCCTGCTCTAAAGGTTCCCACACAGATTAGATAACTTTGGCCACATGATAATTTGGTCAACAGTTATTCCCCCTCCCCATATGCATGCATGCTCAGCATGAGTGAGTGTGCATGTGATCTAAATAAATGAAATAAGCCATCGCCAGATACCTCTGATGGCAGTTTATCTACTCGAAAACAGTATCAGACATGTTGAATTCCAAAATGCCTAATTTGTCTTTTCCCCAACATTTGCCATGGGAGGGAGTCAGGAAACCTCTCTGGTCCCAATGATGTCATCAGGTCTGGCTGACATTCAATTTATGCGTATAGGAACCTTAAAGGGGGATTTCCATGACTATCCTCAAAACTGAATGCTCATTTGGGCAACAGCTATTATCCCAGAGCATGTCATACACATGCACACTCAGCCAAGCTTGCATGTGTTCTTAATGGGGAACAGGGAATAAGCTGCTGTCAGACTTAGGCTACTTTCACACTAGCGTTTTCTTTTTCCGGTATTGAGTTCCGTCATAGGGGCTCAATACCGGAATAAAACGCTTCAGTTTTGTCCCCATTCATTGTCAATGGGGACAAAACTGAACTGAAGACAACGGAATGCTCCTGAAAGCATTCCGTTCCGTCTTCAGACCGGAGAACAAACTGCAACATGCTGCGGTTTGCTCTTCGTCCTGGGCATCCGCACCAAGATGGATCCGTCATGACCCCCAATGCAAGTCAATGGGGACGGATCAGTATAACACACTCAGTAAACGTATCCGTCCTCCATTGACTTTCAATGGAGATCATGACGGATCCGTTCCAGAGATGTTTAAAGATAATACAGATGTAGCGTGTGAATTTGTATGCTAATTGCGTACGCATTTATATGCTAATGCTATGCATTGTACACTAATTGCGTACGCATTTGTATGCTAATGCTATGCATTGTACACTAATTGCGTACGCATTTGTATGCTAATGCTATGCATTGTACGCTAATGCGTACGACTAGCGTACTTTTACTGCAAGTGAAAGGAGTGAAAGAGGAGAAGTGCTGCTACATTTGTACAACCGGATCCGTTCATTACGGATCCACAAGGTTGTATTATCACTACAGATCCGGCGGGCCCCTTCACCCGCCAGATCCGTAGTAAACTCAAGTGTGAAAGTAGCCTTAGAGTAAAGGATCTAGCGTGCATGATCCTAGAAGTTAGGTAAAAGCTCCAACACTCCCATAAACATTAGATGTTCAGCCGGTCCTGCCTATATTCCCCTTCTATGTATGGCCAACTTAAGATAATCACAACTATAAAGGCATAATTAGCGGAATAAATTTAATTTAGTAATTTAATTCAGTTTATGGCTCTGGTCATATTTTATAACCCACGGATCCAGAAATAAGCAAAGTATGTAGTATACTTATTCATTAGAAATTATCCTTTGGTCTTCCACCCTAATCTCCAGTGGTCCTCATCTCTCCTGTGTGTTTACTAAGCCACAGTAATGGTCTCTCCATACTTGAATGACTAGCTGCCGCAGGATGTTACATCAATAAGGGCCTGGGTCCTACAAAGACTAAAATGTGGTCGCGTGATGTTATGTCACAATGGACACTGCACATACTAAACACATAAGAAGAATTGAAATGGGGGCAGTTGCTATTTTTTCCAAAGCTCAGATTTCGGACTAGCCCTATAATTGCTCACTTAATATACAGCATGCTCTCAATATTGTAAGTGGCTTAATAGAGGACAAGCAGCGGCTGTAAACTGAAAAGGCACTACAATAATAAAGGCTTTAAAATAAAAGAAAATAAACCATCTACATAAGAATCTAAAGATGTTGGCAAAACACATACTCTATATGGAGAAAAGTATTGGGACACCTACACATTACATCTACAAGAGCTTTTATGACATCGTATTCTAAATCCATAGGCATTACTATGGAGTTGGTCTCCTCCTCTGCAGTTAAGACTGCTTCTACTGTTCTGGGAAGGCTTTCTATAAGATTTTGGGGGGTATCAGTGTGAATTTGCGCCCATTCATCCAGAAGACCATTTGTGAGGTCTCTAATGTTGTTTAAGGGGGCCTGGCTCACAATCTTCATTCTAGTTCATCAGTATTCGATGGGGTCAAGGTCAGGGCTCTGTGCAGTCATGTTCTTCCATACCAAACTCACCCAACCATACCTTTAGAAAAGGGCTTCACCCAACCATACCTCCAGAAAAGGGCCTTCCCCAAACTGCTCCCACAAAGTTGGAAAAATACAATTGTCCAAAATGTCTGGGTATCCTGAAGCATTAAGATTTACCTTCAATGGAACCAGGGGGGAACTAGGTTCTTTATAACAAGCCATTATATCTGTAAATGCATACTGCATGACTAATGACTAGGGGCTGGATTTTACACACCTGTGGCAATGGGACTGAATGAAACTTTTGTCCATATAGTGCAAATGAAACATAACATCAATATTCAATAGTTAAACATGGAGGTCAATTATATTCCATTTCCATATGTGGTTTGTAAATCTGCGTAGTATCAGGCTGTATGAATCACAATATACATGCTATGTCAGTGAGATCCTACTGCTATACGGTGACTTTTGGAAGTCTAATATCATTGAGCATTCTGTAATTTTAATTCCCAGACTTTTCCTTTACTTATTTTTTTTTGTGGATCAGTTGCTTGCATTGAACTCTGACGAGAAGTTAAGAATATGTATTCATAAGACTGCATCTCTCCACCCACTCCCCCAATATAAGCACTAGGACTGAATTAGGGAGGTGGAATCAGGACATCATCTTATACCGATCTCATCTTTCTTATATTGAGACTGTGAAGCAGATAATAGCAGGCACATGCTGTAGAGCCAGAACTGCATTAGTGAGGAGGAGACAGAGCTCCGCCACAGACCAACAAGTGACATACTGATGATGCAATATATGAAATATTCCAAGCAGTTGCACAATAATGAAAACGGAGATGTTCCAAGTTCCAAACATTTCCAGGGAAGAAGAAAGTCAGTAAAACCTGCCATGCAGAAGCCCCGGGGCCAGGGACACTTAGGGTGGGTTTACACATTGTGGGTTTTAACAAGGTTACAAGAAAAATGCAACAACAAAAAATGCACTGTAAAAAACATATGCATTTACCACAACTGTGTCTTTTACACATGAAACATGTTAAAGGGGTTGTCCCATGACTAATGTAAAAAAGACATCAGACATCCTATAGTATATACCAAAGCTAGAACCGGCCCCATACCTCACATAGATCCAGAGATCTCCCCATTCATTGTTCTGCTAGATTTATATCAAGCTGACAGCTCATGGGGAGTGTCTTTTCTGCTACAGGTAAGGCTAATCCATGCTCTCCCTATCACGACCCAGGAGGCATGTCCAAGCTCTGCGTATCTCAACTCTGAAGGTGTGTCCATGCTCTCCCTATCACAGCTCAAGAGGCAGTTTAAGGATGAAACTGAGCATGTGCGGCCATCTCAGTGAGCAGGACAAAGAAATAAGAAAAGAATAAACAGCAGGTGGTGCTATACATATAAATTTTATTGAATAACTTAGTGGCTATGACACATTTTTAATTAAATGCAGTTACAAAAGTATTCAGATCCAGGTGCTGGTTTGAAAACTGTAGAATATTTTTCTTGGGACAACCCCTTTAAATCAATATATTTCACCTTTAATAACTGCATGGGAAATATCACACTGCAATATCACAACAGATTTTGTGATGCAGTTTTTATTGCAATTTATCATGACAAAAAACTGCAGTGTGTAAACCCAGCCTTATAAACAAGGTGAAACTTGTAGTTATTGGCCATAACTATTAGCAGTATGCAGATTTGGAGAAGAAAACCTATAAACAAATAGGACCATTTTCTAAGTTCAGTATAAGGACGCCATCTGCATCAGCAACCGGTAGCTTAAGTGCAGGCGGCAGGGAGTACGAGTCCTCCGGTTAATATGAGAAGCACCTTTGAAAGAAACTAGCATTACTGTGTAGACAGAAAAACAGGTCAAATCAGGATTCTTTTCAAGAAACCACAGGCATGCAGCTTACAGACTAAGGACTGCCCACATCTGAGACTTCACTGGGGGGCTTTTTGCTGAAGTCTTGCCAAGCCAGGCATGCCGCTGCACGGCCCAATCCACAAGTAAAGTCGGCACAATCAAAGGCTGCAATTACAGCACCCTGGCTGTGGTTAGGCTTCAAAGAGAGTGCTGCAAGTCACATTTTACATATGTGAAGTCCTAGGATCAGCGCCGAATAAAAGCCACTGTGTGCTTATTATTTGTCCTTCATATTTAATGCAACTGCTGTGAGTTTACTGATAAAGCCAGAGGAAACTACAAGAATCTACAGAACTATTTCCCTCATTCTGCCAAGCAGAGAATCAATGTGGAATCGCACAGTAAAATTACATCCTTTAGCGGAGCTGAAATAACCGTGGTTCTGTTTGATCAGGACCTACAAGGAGTCCGTAAATGAAACAGTTAAAAAAGACACTGTAAAATGCCCGGCTAGTATTAATATTGTGTTTTAGGTTAGCATCCCAAGGTCAAGCATTTCTGTGCCATATCTGTAAAATCAGCCTTTACATAGGTATTGATATACAGGGGAACAACTTGTACACTTTTGTCCAAGGGCTGTGTGTCTGGTATTGTACCTCACACCCTTCCAAATGACGAAAGCATAATAATCCAGATAAAAAATGATTTGCAAAATGGCAGATACAAGCAATGCTATGAGTGAAAAACCGAGACAGAGACAAGGGGCACGGGGCAATTTCAGCCCTGAACAAGTGGTGATTGATGATCTACTAGTTTTGATGATCTACTAGTCTTGTTCTTACACAGCCCAATGCAGGGGCGGACTGGGAACTTAAAGTGGCCCTGGAAAAAATACTAAAAGTGGCCCCGTTTTGTAGTTGGGTCCAAATTGATGGAAGGCAGGGCCATCAATACCATATTGTAGCACATTATACCGCCCCAACAGAGCCAAATACCACAGTTCACCACAAAATACTGCCAGCAGCACAAAATACATTCCTAAAAACTTCCACTGGCTGGACAATAGGAGGGTCCAGGTGGCCCCCTGGGCATCAGCCCACCGGGAAATTTCCCTGTAAGATCTATGGCCAATCCGCCCCTGGCCCAATGCAAACATAATGGGTGACGAGTGATCGTTACTACATCCCCCATACAGTTTACATATTGTTGGCGGCACAATCCCTTTTTACACAGAGCAATATGCTGGCATCAAAAGCTAATTTTTAGTCTAGCATAACAGATCTGAGCAGTCCTACAAATGCGCACTTGTTTGTATATTGGTTGATTGACAAGCCTTTAATATGGACCAACGAGTCTTCCCTTCAGCCAGTCATGGGCCTGGGTAAAATTAAGCCACCGTCAGACAACTCTGGCAGTAGGTTATCTCCCTTGCCTCCCTTGAGAACATTCCAGTCCTTTTACATGATCCGATCACCAGGAATGCACATTGGTATAAACTCTCGTTTCTGATAATTGGCCAGTCTAAAGGTGATCTAACCCCTTTCCTCCAGCCAGAGGTGTAACTTGACCAGCATGTACTTTGTATAATACTGGTGTCCTTTTATTCGGCACAAGTGTCTTTGGGCCCCCTCAGGCTTCTGTGCCCGGTAGCGACTGCTACCTCTGCACCCCCTATAGCAACACCAATGATCAGGAGGCCGGCAACACATAATATAGTTGACCAGTCATGCTGAAATCAGCATGTTTAGCCGCCTACTTGTTATGTATACAGACACCTTTAATAGAGCAAGGCTTTTGTCATTAATCAATACAGCTTACCACCATCAAACTTGGTAAAATGTACCCTATAGTCTAATTTCCTATTTATGACTTAAACCATACATTTCTGCCAATATCCTCAAACCCTTTTCCCACTGCAAAGCAGCAAACTCTGCATAGATTACATGTTACAGCCTGAACGCACAGTATAGCAGCTGTTTATGTCCAGGAACTGAAATGAGTGAGGTCTGGGGTTTCCAGATCAAAACCTCAACCTAATAGGTAGAGCTTTGGGTTCACAGGGTCAGTGCCATGAAATACACCACAAATGATAGAAGGGTCTTCATTCCTCTTGGCAGAGATGTCACACACAAATGTTGTGACCAGTCAAGTCGAAAGATTACATGTGAACAGCACATGTGATCAGCCACATAAAGTATGTAGACTTCTGGAAGGTCAAGAGTTTGGGCAGATGCAGAACAGATCAATCATTTAAATTATCCACCCTTGAGAGATCTGACTTAGGGCGGTAGTAGTGTAAAAACAATCTTAAAGGAAATTAGAAGATAGAAAACTATTCTTTTCTTACATCCATAAATGATAAAGTTATCTACACACAGGCACTATGTGTGCATTGGAACATGAGAATTCAGCAGATCACTTCACAGTAATGTCATGAAGGCTGCATTCTCCAAGCCCTCACAGATGTCTCATTCTGTAAGTCAGGGGTGAGCAACATGATATTTTCCAAGGCCCTCACAAGTGGTTCTCAATTCAACAAAAGAGCCGCATGCTACAATTGCGAGCAAATACTGAATCGCATTATTAAAGAAACTGCATGAAATGTTCTTGTGAGTTAACCTGTACATGGCCAATCAAGTAGGTTAGAAGACAACACCGTTCAGTGACACTTCAGTTATAAGGCTTCAGATATGTTCTAAACGTAAAAAAATTCCAAAAATAACTCAAAGGTCAGCTATTGTCAACATACAAAAAGCAATGACGAACTGACATCTGATACGCGACTCTATCACACACCGCGTGAACAGTCCAGTCACAGCATGATAGACCATTTTTTTTAAAACTGTAGGAGCTTTGACACCACAAATCATAGTATTTCTGACAACTACAGGCTGGCTGCTGCAGTTGCACTGAACAGAAACAGGTTGGAAAGCACCATCCTAGTGGATCAAAAACAAGACAAATTTACTTTAGGCTCAATGCATGGGCACTAATTATGTTACCTGCTCAATACTAAGGAAATTCAGAAAACATGACCGTCAGGTGGGCCCTCAGGACTGGAGTTGAGGAACACTGCTATACTTGTCCGCAAAATGCAGACCACTGACCCATTTAAGTCAATGGATAAGCAAAAAATGCATATGCAACACAGACCTCATCCATAGTTTGCAGGTTTGTAATTTGTGGACCCCAAAAACGGATACGGTTGTGTGGGCTTAATCATAATAAAGCAAAAACATATTTCACACAAAGGCTGGGATAAGGTATAGTAGTTTTTGATTATTGAAAGAAATAAGTAATAAAGCAGTTTACCAGTAGGTGTCAGCCTATCCTGTGGTCTGCATTTCTGAACAGAAACTAAACCATTACAATGATTTAAAGAGGACCTTTCATGCGTCCTCACACTGCTAACTAACTAGCAGTTTTTACAGGGCATGGACCGGGGAGGAAACCTTCTCCCTGACTGTGACGCTCTCCACTGCGATTGGACAGCGCTACAGCCAGGGAGAAGGAGACGCCCATTGAGAATCCCTGGCATCTCCTCCTCCCTGTACCGATGCTATGCAATTTGCATAGCGCTCGCCGGATCTTCACAGGGGCACAGCGGGCCAACGGAGCTGCGCCCCGAAAAAATTGTAAGTGCCCCCAACTCCCCGGCCCATGCCCTGTAAAAACTGCTAGTTAGTTAGCAGTGTGAGGACGCATGAAAGGTCCTCTTTAAGAAATACGGTAATTCTTATATGTAATTAAGCTGCAAAATTCTATCATACCTAAACCTCAATCAATACTTTAAGATGGGCAGACATGTTCTATATATTCCAGTAGACACAATAAAAGTGAATTGAGACTTCTGAATGATATGGACAGCATTAACAGACACCTGCTAATCCATTATTTTCAAAAAGAGAACATATCCCTAGCACCTGCGATGTGCCTATATGAGAAGATTTCCTGCCTAAACTCCTTCAGCCCTAATACTGTTTACAAAGAAAAAGAGTTAAAGGGGTTTCCAAGATTTTTATACTGATGACCTATCCTATAGCCTAGGCTACGCTGCCAGAAGGCTGCTGCACTACTACGAGCATTGGTGCCTTCTCAAACAGCTGATAGGAGGGGTCCTGTGTGACGTACCCCCACCGATCAGATGCTGATGATGTATCCATCCACCTATCATCAGTATAAAAGTCTCAGAAAACCCTTTAAGATGTAAATATTAATGTAGATAGCGATTTGAATTCACTGAACGTCCCTTTAACATGGTTGATTAAAATCACAGAAGAGACAGAACATATTCTTCATAAGACCTAGTACAGGGTGGCTCACAAAAAAGCAGCCCGCCTCCAATATCATGAAATCAAACTGCCTAATAGTAATTCAGTCTTAGTTGTCCATATCAACCAATCAGAGCTCAGCTTTAATTTTTTTCATAGCCCTGTAGAACTGAAAGCTGAGCTCTGATTGGTAGTTTGATTTGGAGATATTGGAAGTGGGCTACTTTTTCGTGGGCCACCCTATACTATAACTTTAAGCAGAAACGTATATTAACTGCTTATTGCATCTCCTATCAATGGTAAATTGATTACCTCCACAATCCCTAGTGACTACTATATAGTCAGTGTGCCTTCTTCATACAGTAGCCCGCCCTATAGATAATGTAGATAGATAAATTTCTCTCTGGTTGAAAAAGCCAAATACTAGGAAGAACAAAACTCTGGAATATAATGTAGTGTGTCATACTGTGGAAGGCAATAGGCCTGCAGATAATTGTGGTACAAGATTCCATTGTGGATCTCATTAGTATCCACAACTAAAACTTGAAATCTGAGGGAAAACTTTCTGATTAAAGACAAATGCAGTACTGTGAAACTGGCCTTGGGACAATGGTAGAAATGACACGAACTCTTCCCCTATATATCAGAGACCAGTTGCTCCCTTCAATTAAAGACTACTTATCGGTAACTAATACGTTACAAGGACTAAGCTAATAACACCCAGGACATGTGATCCTTCCGTTATTTATTTCACCTAGAAAGAAATATCAGCCATCCAGTTGTACCAATTACACCGCTATTCATGATAGAATAATGCCTAAACCTATTACAAAACTAGAAAAATATTTTAAACACCAGTTACAGTAAGAATTCCAGCATCCATCAATTCCAGTGACGTGTTTTCCTGACCCCTCTATGGTCCAGATTAGGCTACTTTCACACTTGCGGCAGCAGGGTCAGGCAGGCTGGACGGATCCGTGCTAATGCTAACCCACCGTGGACCTCCGGCACATGGCAAACAAGCCAAAAGGCGGCCAGACAAAAACCGAAGCAAAAACCGTACTGTGGCTGGACCTCCGTCCTGCCCCCATTATAGGGAATGGAGCCGGAGCGGACTTCCAGCGGCATGGTAGGCTAGCGTTAGCACGGATCTGGCAGGCTGTTCCCCCGCTGGAACAGCCTGCCGGACCCTGCTGCCGCAAGTATGAAAGTAGCCTTACCAGTATGAATCAGGGCCTATTACAGGGCTCTAGTGCTTTATCTCTCATTGTCCTAAAAGAGCACCCAGGGCTTATTATGGAGGTGTCATATATTGGAAATGCCTACTCTTCCAACACCGAATCACACCCAAATTTCCTGATCTCCATTGCTCATATAAACAACAGTGAAATTCGGATGCTTCCAAAATCTAGTAAGACCATTATAGATGAGTACTAAGAGAGTACTAATATCAGAAAGTACCATTTACCATAGACTTGAATGTTGTGCTGTGTATCAGAATAATCAATTGCGAGACATAGAATTTTTTAGTAATTTTTCAAATGGAATTAATACAGAAGAGAGTGTATAATACATTGCAATCTGCAATACAGTTCGGAATTGATGGCATATGACCTGAAGATGCTGGTGTGACAATGCTAAAAGTGGAGACCAAACTACAGATGACTGCAATAACTAAATGAAATGTTTCCAGATTTACTTGCAAATATATCTATATCCAAAATGATATAATATACTGTACCAAGAGAATGGCACAGCAGTCTACCCAGCGCACGTCTGTAATACCGCTCATGTAAACAGACACATGGTTTCCATATGCCCAGCAAGCCGACGATAAAAAGTAAGCAGTGTGCAGACAAAAATTAGCACATCATGTTCTTGGAAATTTTGGGGGAAAAAAGTAAAGAAATTGCCAAAGATATATTTCTCATGATTTAATGTTCACAGAACCTTTAGCTTTGTATGAAATATCCCCAGCATGCCGCAAACTAGTTTCCTGCAGTGTTTGAGGACTCTGAACAGAACGTCTTTGTCCGGGTCCTAACAGATGTCTTTATTAAGAAGAGAGGGCCCTTCTTGAGAGTGGCATGTTGCAAGGAGTCAGACCACACAGACCGTAAACAATGGAACTGTGCCAGATGAAAGGAAATGCCTACCATTCTAAGATTCCATTTTATAGACTTGGTAAGGAAATAGAGAGAGTACTTAAACAACTGTAAAGCAACTTTGCAAATTACGTACATAGATTTACAAATGTGTCCTGGCTGACAGGAACATGCAGCAACGTGATTTTGGCTCTACCTTAAAGATTTCAGGAGCCAGTGGTCTGGAATGCTGCTCGGCAATGTCAACATCATAGCCAACATGGAGGCTCTTTTAGGTGATTAGTCTCTGTCTTGTCTTTACTTGGGCTCTGTTAATCATCACAAACTATTTTATTCTACTTTTTTATTTGCTTCTGCTGCTATTTTTTTTACTATTAATGTCGAGGGAGGTTTTCTTTGGCTACAAAACAAGATCTTACTGGCCTCTAATGGCTTCAATAACTTCTACTACTCACCTAATCTCATATATTTTGATGGTTTAAAGGGGTTTTCTAGGACCCCTGCAGTTCCTGTAAAGCCATCTTATAGTCCATAACATGTCACAGTGTCAAGTGATGGGGTTCACCGGAGGTCAATCCCCAAAACTTCATATCTTACAGACTTTCTCCTACATGTGCATTGTGTGTGGCTTTGCTAGACTTACTGGATCCTGGAAAACCGCTTTAAAGAGGACCTGTCACCACTCCTGACATGCCTTCCCCATGTAACATCAGTTCTGGAGAATCTATTCTTATGGCTCTATGATATGCCATTCCTTTATTATTTCTACTAGAAGTTATGAATGAATTGCTAGCAGTCTGCAGTAAGGGTACAGAGAGGAGGTAACAGGACAGACTCACTCTATCCAATCAGTGCTTCCATTTTAAGACTGTGCAGGTACACCCCCCCAACTGGTTACCTCCCCTCTGTAACCTTACTGCAGACTGCTAGCAATTCACTCATAACTTCTAGTAGAAATAACAAAGGAATGACACAATATAGAGTCATAAGAATAGATGCTCCAGAATTATTATTACATGGGGAATGCATGAAGCTATTAAATCAGGCGTATCAGGAGTGGTGAGAGGTCCTCTTTAACTCTCAATTTACCTAATGGTGAATAATTTACTTTATGGCCATTATAAATATTCCTTTCTATAGATGCTGTGATAAATACTCTGTGATTGTGTATCTGCACATAGACCTTTTGGCTTCAATGTTTTGCTTTTTATATCCACTAGGAAGGATTTGTTAAAGGTCTACCTTTCATTAGGAGATATAAAAATGAGATTTGGAATGCGACTGGTAAACCAGTTTTCTGTTACACCAGTTATATCTATATATATATATCTATATATATCTATATATATATCTATCTATATCTATCTATATCTATCTATATATATATATATATATATATATATATATATATATATATAAACCAGACTTAACTCCATTATTATTGGGCAAAAAAAAGTTGCAAATTATGGTGCATGACATACGTCCACCATAATGTGTGACTATTAAGCTTCTCACCACTTGTAAAGTGCCAAGAAAAGAGCGGGACTTCGTGGGAGCCTGGCTTCTCGCAGTCCGGTAGCCGGTAGATTTACTATAACTTATGCCAGAAATTGGCGTAAGTTATAGCTGAAGCCTGCGCCTAGAGGGGCAGAGATGTACCTGATTTATTAAGAGGCATCTGCCTCTTAATAATTTAGGCGTATTTCACTCCAGTGCAGGGAGATCAAGAATGGCGTGTGGGTAGGCCAGTTTTCAAAATTGTCCCTACTGTATAAGTGAATTTAAAGGGAATCTGTCACCAGGATAATCGCTATTGAAGTAAAGCCATGGCCTAATAGCACTTAGTACCTTATTTCCAGATGTGCCTTTGTTTCAGCAATAGATGTTTTCTATCTTCTGAAAATGGAGTTTATTTGGTATGCAAATGAGCCAGTAAGGTGCCCAGAGGGACGTCACTCTTGCAGGAAGGAGCCCAGGCACGCCCCCCACATCACATTCAAGCCATAATTCCGCCCCCTTTTCCCTGCTACCCGCATTGAGGATGGGCTTGGGCACTAGCAGGAGGCGTGCCTGGGCTCCTTCCTGCAAGAGTGAGGCCCCTCTGGGCACCTTACTGGCTCATTTGCATACCAAATAAACTCCATTTTCAGAAGATAGAAAACATCTATTGCTGAAACAAAGGCACATCTGAAAATAAGGTAATACTAAGTGCTAATAGTCTATGGCTTTACTTCAATAATGATTATCCTGGTGACAGATTCCCTTTAAAGGAAACCTGCAACCACACTCAAATAGGGACCTAAAGCTTGACCTGCAACCACACTCAAATAGGGACCTAAAGCTAGAAAAACTGATGTAAGTTTTGAAGGGGAGTGCCTTCCCTTGTATTTTACAAAACATAAGTCCTAGTACAAACTATGACAAAGCCGGTATAAAAACCATTGTGAAAAGGTATATTTTTTAAACCGGTGATATTTTATCCAAATCACCTTCTTTAACAGATGTGACAAAAACTCTTCCACTTCAAGAAGTCTCTTTAGCAGATGAAGAATTATTTTAGGGTAGATGGGCAATTTAATACAAGCTCATCCCATCTAATAACAATATGAGAGCTAAAGAGATGTTCTTACCATGCTTCAGATGTAGGCGGCTGTCATTCTTGGTGGGCCTGCACCTGTAGAAAATTTTTGTCTTTTAACAAAGTTGTTGATTGAAATATTACAAAATGTATAAACTTCTAGATTTCTTTTTCTAAAATAATGGTTGTTATACCAGCCTTTTATGACATATACATTTACATTCACTCCATGCTTCCCTGCATACTTTAATACTGTATGAAGGGCCACCTTTTCCTCAGTGGACGCAGAAAGGTCATGCTTGTTGGTCAATAGCTTGTCAATAAACCCCCGGTGGCAATTCTTTAGTGACCTTTGCATTATCCTTATTGGTCTATTTTTATGGGACTGACAGGTCCTCAGAGAACAGGAAATGTTTCTTTATGTCCATACATAACACCTACACACCCTATAGTCAGGAATTTTATGTAAGTATGTGACACTTGTTATTAGTGGTGTCTCTTATGTACTAAAAAGGTATTTGCTCTGGAAACACTAGAATTGCATTGGACATTGTCTGCCTATGAACAGACCAAAATAGTGCAAATCATGAAACGTGAATTAAAAAATCATGTTTTTTTTTTAGAATTTTTTAAAAAATTGTAAAAGAACAAGAAATTTTCATATCTTATAACTCACACGTTAGAAATATTCAGGAAGCTTAGATAGGGGAAGCTGTTAATGGTGGTCACTATGAACTAATAGCTCTTGAGGCTGAAGTTTGACTCTGGATCCCTGCAGAGTCACTATTTTGTAATGGAAGGGAAATCACTGATGGACACCAGCTTGGTATATTGACGACACGTCCCTTACAGTATCATTTATCTTAGCTTCCTGGGTTACTAACTGGCAAAAAGTGGAGAAAAATAGTTGAGTAAAAAGTTTTATCAAAAACACCCACAAAAAAGTTTCTAGATACTGGCTGTTAGGGAAGGGTCTGACTAATACACCAATGTGCTAACAGCTCTGGGGGTGACTTGTGAACTATGAAAGTCTTGCACTGTGGCTATCAGACTGAACCCACCTTCATAGTAAGTATACTTTGTATTCTGCATATGACTACAGTTGTGATTTTTTTCCTTTACTGAAGTAATGCTTTAGATTCCTTCAGAACAAATGTGACTTTCAAACTAACCGATAATATTACATAATGTTTGGGATCTCATGACAGCTGTTGGGAGAAATTAACAGCTAGTATAGAAGACATGCAAACCAAATGGTCAGGCCAAAGCAGAGATTAAGGTCATTTGAGGTCAAGAGCAGAACACAATTCTAAATGTCAGTATCTTTGTACTTTCTGCTATGTGGTGATGGCCAAAATGTTTCCGAGGTTAATTGTAATCCTCATTAGAAATGTCTGTCATTTTCCATGGGTTGTCAGTGACTGTCAGACAGTGTCTGGTACTAGTCAATGGTGAACAAAGATCACAACGTATCTAAACGGCAGTCGTATACTCCAAAAACAAATTTATAAAATGTGGATAGAGGATTTAGGATAGAATTCTTGATATCAGAAATTGAAATGATCAAAGATGTTTGGAGTTTATTTCTCATAGATAGTTTTTTTTCATACATTTATTTTGTTTAGATTTATTTCGTTTATGGCAGCTGGGAAATCAAAGATCCATATGGCATGGCAAGTATATGGCAAACACTGTTGGTTCATTTTCCAACAAAGGTCAGATGATCAAGGGGTCTGCCAACCCCTTTGTTCCAGCTAACTCCAATTTATTGTGCACCACATTTTTGACTTGGAAGCACTGACTGATCTAGTAAATGGCAAGATAAATGTGAACCAAGGAGGATCTCAACATAAGTATACACCAACACCAATACAAGCTCACTAATTGGGCTAATGATCAACTGGGATAACAACTGACTTGACCTGGTAAAATACATTTGATCTGAATGACATTTGAATGATATCCTACAAAGTGATGGATGATCAGTTTATTGGGCTTTTAAATTATATATATACACTTTTGATTTTGTAACCATATTCTAAAGCTAATTAGCTCATTTTCAAATTTTCTCAAGAAGATAACATCATGACATTCAATCAGTATCAGCAAAATAAGCTCAACTAATTGATTACCATCCGTTCAAGAGGACTTAGGCCGGGTTCACATCTGCATTGTGAACTCCGGCACTGTAATCCGGTCATTGTATCTGGTGTACATGTTTGCTTTCAGCTGGACAAATAAATGCTACATGCAAAAGTCACCATATATGCCGGAAAACGTCCGGAATACCGCCTGATTCAATTACAGTGAATGGGGATCTGGCAGTGCACGGTGGTAAATGCCATGCCGGATACAGTGAACTCCGGCTACAGATGTGAACCCAGCCTTACAAAATCCCCAAAGAACTTCAACACCTATAGCTTCACTTATCTTCCCTTACAATAAAGGATATTCTCTACTTTCATAAAGTTCCAGTAGCTCCCATTGCAGTTCACAGCCGAGTTCAGGAAAAAGCACAGCCTGTTGTGCTACACTGGTTCTGTAGCTCCGATGAACTGAAATGGGATCTACTGAAACAGCGCAGTGGCAGCCCGCTCCACAGTTTCCCAGCCACATGGTTTTGTGCCATCAATGAGAAAACTACAGATTGTTGGTTGTCGCTCTATCATTTATTGCTTTTACACTGCTCGATAATCGTGCAGTTTCACTCGATTTAATGAAAATTTACGCAATAGTCGGCTTGCATAAAGGTACTTTTAATAATAGCGAGATAGGACAATCTCGGTTATAAAACATAGTTTAATTTTGAGGTCAATGAATATAACCGACATTGTACTTCAATGTGTTGTTTTTATTCGTAGGCCCAAATTGTATCGGATTCATATTTTCAAAGTAAACTTATGGTTGACATGACAATACATTTTAAGAGCTGTCTATATTTGTCATACATATCTGTCTTTTACAATTAAAGATTAAGAAGCAGTGAAATACAATACAACTAACCTGATGTGGATTCTTGGAGTTTTTCTCTCTTCCTTTTTTTCTTTTTACCCTGCAGTCACAAAGAAATGTGTGTTACTTCCATACATTTTTACTTTCCATACATGAGCTGACATTAAACAATATGAAATAAAATGCATACACTGATAGTAGGTTTTCTTTATGGTTATTCTATCTGATCTATTCTTTATTGCTAAACCTAAAGCACAACATGGGTTCAGCAGTGACAAACTTGTCTGCAGTTAACGATTACATAGATAATCCATTGCATTGTCGACATAAACCCCTACAACTGTGATTCCTAATAAGAGGTTTGTGCTGCCACTTTCAGCCTGACCAAAGATCCTTAGCTTGGGGACAAGCAGGATACAATTCTTGGCAAGATAAAATGCAGTGGAAACATCTTTTAGGTTAGGGGTTCCCTCATTAGTAATAGGGGTACAGACTGGAGACTATGGTAACTAAAGAGCATGGGTGCCTGGGTGTTTCTGCACTAAATTGTTACAATCTACAAGTATGGTAACGTGTTTCCCCGAAAATAAGACAGGGTCTTATTTTTTTTTTTCCTTCGAAAAAAGGGTTGGGGCTTATTATCGGGGTAGGGCTTATTTTGGCTCAATGAACAACATATTTCTTTCTTGTACTCCACAGAGTAGCTTTTTCTTTTTGAACTCATGCTGTCTGGGGGGTAAAAATGTACCATTACCTATACAGTATAATTAGGCTACAAGACTACGGTAGCTACAGTACACTACATTAGCCACAGGCAGTGGCGTATTTAATTTTTGCCCCCACTGAACATATACCATATTACATTTTTGCCCCTACTGAATATATACTGGTATGTAATTTTTTGCCCTGGGCCCCTGTGCACACACAGACAAAAATTATACCTACACTCGGCTCCGCTCCGGACTTCTTCTTCTCACCCAATCCCATCATCCGGTCAACCAGCGTGATCCTGCGAGACCCGACGCTGAGGTCACATCTTGCGGGATCATCACAGGGGAGACGGAGCAAGGTATGGCCGGATAGGGTATGGGTATACCGTGGTGTGTGTATTTAATCATGTATACCATAGGTAACTAACTTTGCAGCAGGTAGCGCCACCAACAGAGAGGCCCTGACTGGCCATTAAAATCACTTTCGGGGGTGTGGGACCCCCCCCCCAATGGGCCCGGACAGTAACCCTATCCTCAGTGATCGTGACGTCACTGACGTCACATCACATAGGCCAGACTCCTCAATGTACCAAGGGGTTATTTTTGGAGTAGGGCTTATATTTTAAGCATACTCCAAAAACAGGCAAAATAGCGCTAGGGCTTATTATCAGGATAGGTCTTATTTTCGGGGAAACACGGTACCTCCTAAGGTCTTTTTACATGGACCTATGCTGGGACTATACCTATTGCAGATCGAAGTTTATTGGTGCTCATTTAAAGGGCTTTTCATGTGACCTGATGGTAAGTAAAAAGGGGACAAATGATCATTATTATGATTGTTCATTCCCCATTCGTTTTACATATTTATGCCATGCTTTACATGCTTTGTTTCTACAGCACGATGTGGTGCTAACAGAAGACGATTTTAGGTGTTGCATGAAAGTTGGGATCCCCTTTCAAATGAGTGCTTTGCTTGTTTGTCAGATGATCCGCAACACTTTTACAAAGGAACGAGCGTTTGTTCCCAATGAATGGTTTGATCCTTGGCAGGGTCATCTATCTGTGAGTGCCCAATGTAATATAAAAGGAATATAGGTCAGGCTTCTCCAAGCTCAAACACCACCTTCTGTGGTGATGAAAAAGGGTGTTTTTATAGGAAAATAACCTCAGATACTATCAACTGAAAAATCAAAAGAAATTCTTAGATAACCCATCACTACATGAACCTTATAATTGGCCACAAAAATTTACAATAGTTTAGCATTTCTTATTATGCATATATTAGTATTTATATTTTTGATGTAATCTAGAATAGACAGTAATAATCATTTAGTTGTCTGTTCACTTGAGAATAGTACATAAGAGGATGCAGGATGGGCTCTGTTGGCCTGGAAATACAGCTGGAACTCTTGCCCGCTACTAGAAATGTCCAGTCATACAGCTCTGATCTACAGAAGTGTGTATTCTGTTGCCTTATTCTGTGGCCAGAAATAATCCCAGTTCTACTGAAAAGCTGCAATTGTACTAAGAGTGATCACAGGGATGGGGTGGAAGGCAGCCAACAAGGGACGTTTCTGCCAATGATGTTACTTTTGTCAGCCAAATAGGCTCCCTTGAGAAAAGATAAAACTACAACAAAGGTTCTACAGCCACGTTGACTGTACCTGAAATGTTGCTGAACATTTTGGACCATTTTGAAGCTAATGCTCATGACTATATGTTTACTAAGTGAACTGTTCCCTTACAGAAAGACAACCATTCAAAAAAAGGCCAGCTATAGCTTGGTGCCTCCTTGTTTCTGATGGGGTTAATGAATTGCTTGGAGAATAGCCAAGTTCCTCAGCTGTTAAAACCCTGGTCTAAGCAACCTGACACCCTGATGTTATTCACTCCTTCCTCCCTCACCCAAACTCTAAGACACCTTTATTGCCATCCACCATTTGTCCACCACTTGTACAGCTTAAATACTTTACATGTATATGTGGAATAAATATGTAGCTGTCTGGACCATTCCATGTACAATAGTTCCATGTGAGACCCAACATTCTGTATATAAATTATTATACCAAGTTACACAAAAAATTAAGTCAGTTTAATTCTCAGGATAATCTGGCAGAAAACTGGTGAAAGTCACATAATAAATGCTCCCATAGTCTTATTCTTTAGTCTTTGATTATAATTGTTTACAATACTGTTTTTTGGGTCATTTATAAAGATTAATTTACAGGATCAGTAGTACACTAGTCTGGAAAGAAAAGTGGTGAAGCTTCTATTTGACAACCCTGACCAAGTATAATGCAGAATATAACCATCACTAGTGAACAAAGCCATCTCTAACTAGGCATTGTTGACTACCACTTTTCTATGAAGAAGTTTGATGGTGTCTGTAAGAGCTGCAGTGATTAATTTTGAAGAGTAGTACAATGCAGCCACGCACACGTAAAACTCAGTATAAAACAAAAAGAAAGACTTTTAGAAACGAAAGAACAAGCTGTTTGATTACAATGACTTCATGGGTTAATATTACATGGTAATGACAGAAAAGAACACGGCAAAGCTGGTAGCAAATCAATTAAAGGTGCACATGTCAAAAAAGAGTTGTCTCACTCAGTGACAAACAATGGTGACTGACAGCATCTGTATTTCCTCACATTTAACCAAAAACAGTTCAGGTTTTCCTTGAGGTTCATGACCTTGTAAGCACACTTCAGGACAATTTCTTGCATGCTTCTTGGTTTGAGAACATTTGAATTCTCCCTAACCTGGCTTTTAAGCTCTAGGATCAAAATTATACAAGGGTCTATTATTAACATTTGCCACAGATAAACTCATATAGAGTGGGAAATTAAATAATCATCTCAAAAGATGACACTACTGCAGTCCTATTGAATATTCAAGGGTTTTCTAGTTGCATCAGAATTCAGGAGAGTTCTTAAAAGCCAGATCTTCTTCATAAAGTACACATGATTCCCTACAGTTCCTGCTGGAGATGTGGTTTTGGGGTCAGCACCCTTGCTCACATCTGGTGGGAGTTTCCTCACATTGCTCCTTTTTGGTCTAACGTCACTGAACATAAAAATAAGATACACTAGTTCATTACTTTGATGCCTGACCATGCGTCTCCTTGGAAACTCACACCTCAGCTCTACCCCTTTTGTCATAGTCTCCCAACCTTGCTGCTTTATGCTACTGAGCTATTTTTACCACTTAGACTGGGTTCGCTTGTGCATTTTGAACTCTGACAGTCTGTCCCGGTGGAGGAACAGACACTGTTCACTATATCCACTATATATGCCAGCTTTTGGCCGGACAAAAAATACTACTTGTAGCATTTTTTGTATGGCCAAAAGCAGGCATATATGCCGGGAACTGGCCAAATCCCAGCTGGATTTCATTATAGTGAATAGGGATCCGGCGGTGTGCGGCAGTATTCTGCCGGAACAGAATGCCAGAAATCAGAACGCAGATGTGAACCCAGCTTAGATGGAGATGGAAGCAGTTGATTCATGGATTAATTAAGTCTTGCAGATTTGTTGCTCTGAGGAAATCGCCATTTGGGCAGATGATATTAGGAAGAGTTTTCTCACCTTGTGGGGCCCCTGGTTAACTTATATTAAGGGTATATGATTTATCATCTACATTGCCTTTTTGTTAACATTATGTCTCTTTTTGGGAGGAGATGCTGTTCTAAACATATTTTTGAACCCTTCAAGGCTCTTCTTTGAAGTCAACTTTGTGTATTGCATTTTTTGTTTTTCTTTCTCTATACCCTGGACAAGTGTCCCTATTTGTATAATAGTAATATTAAAGTATTAAGTAAAGTGACCACCGCTTTTTTGTAGTTGGTTTCCCTCCCTGTTTGCTTAGGCTTATGCTTATTCTCAATTAGGATAATAATAATATTCTCCATTTTATGTTTTATGCTTGTTTTTTTTACAAGTTGGTAACTGCTCTGTTCTTTGGGACCTGTGAGTCTCACAATATACAACTGTACATCACTTTTTCTTAATAACCCCTTAAAGGAGTTGTCTCACTTTAGCAAGTGGCATTTATCATGTTAATACAAGGCACTTACCAATGTATTGTCATTGTCCATATTGCTTCCTTTCCTGGCTGCACTAGTTTTTCCATCATATTATATACTTTTTGTTTCCATGGTTACAACCACCCTGCAATCCAGCAGTGGTGACCGTGCTTGCACACTATAGAAAAAAGTTCTGACCTCTCTGGGACCATGGCAGCGCTCATAAGCCTGTGCCTGTGCGTTTTCCTTTAGTGTGCAAGCACAGCAACCTATACCGGATTGCAGGGTGGTGGTAACCATGGAAACGAGCAGTGTATAATATGATAGAAAAATGAGTCTAGCCAGGAAAGGAGGCAATATGGATAATAACAATACATTAGTAAGTGCCTGGTATTTACTTTGTCTACATGATAAATGCCATTTATCATGTGCCGGTCCAACACAACAAGGGGGAGCATCGGAGCAAGGAAATGCAACTATGCTCCACTAATATGTAGCCTATAAATAAAGAACAGGGTATGCCCAGGTTCAGCCCTGAACCCAGAAATCCCCTTTAAGGGTAAGTCATCAACATTATCTGCAATTGTGGATACTGCTCACAGGTGTCACAGCCATCACCCACCACGTATGTCGCGAGCTCAGCTCCTGAGCCGGTGCCATTTTTAAACTCATGACATATACTGTAACATACATGGTGGCCATCATATTACATTACATGGTGGCCAATCATGTATAGATTCAATACAGCAAGGATTTGATAGGAACTGAATGTGGAATGTTACTTCCAAGGCGACTTGAAAGAAAAATCTTCTGGGTGACTGGCTGACAAAAAAGCAGCTTCAAAAAAGTTTACATGGGAAACAATAGTAGTTGTCAGAAACAATTCTGTCCCAGAAACTAAAGGCAAGATAAATCTGATGTGCTTAGAGTTGAGCTTACAAGAGACAAGCCGCACACAGTTTCTTGAACATAGAGATTCAGGAGCACAGTCTGGTTTTCACTTTTTGGCTGGGGTTAGAAGTTCCAGCTGACAATACAGAAATACAGACGAAATAACATTTCATAGGGTTTTATGAATTGCTTGCCTGGCTGTGATAGATTCGTTGTTTAGGCACTCATTCTTAATAAAAGGCAATGGAAATTACTCACATAGTTGTCCCTTGCAGACCAGCCTGGATAGAGCTGCATGTGTAGCTGCCTTTCTTTTCGGGCTAACTCATAGTATTTGGCCTGTTCTTCACGAGACAAAGCATGCCACTGCAAGAAGGAGAATACAGCTTTAATAATCGCACATTATATGTAATGTAAAGAAATATCTTCACTTCCTACAATGCACAAAACTGCATAGTATATTAGTACATAACAAGAATTTAGACAAAAATATAATTCAGTGCATTTCTTACAAACCCATACGATCAGATAACTTCAATAGCAAACTAGTGCATGGCAGGAATATCACGGTGTCACCATAATGCATGTGACTCAATAGAGCATGCAATTAAAATGAATGGTGTACAAGCTGAAGCCAATATTTCTATGTATATTCTATGTACAAAAAATGGGGGATATTTACCATGACCCTATGGCAGTTTTCTGGTAGAAAAAAGTTGAAAACAGCAGGTAATTTTATGCCACCCCAGCCACTTACAAAAATGTGGGCCGGGTGTGGGTGGGAGGAGGGAGGTTGGGAGGCACCAGAAATTGGGCGCACATTGCACCAGAAATCTACCCTAGCACCTGGCTGGAGCAGGAGTCTGTTCTGGCGCATGGACAGCAGAAGATAATAAATTTGTTGCATCCTCCAGCAGGGTTTTTACTGGCGACTTTAGCAAATGACCCCCACCATCCCTAATTTTCCTCTAGGAAATGTGGTGAACAATAACCATTAACAACTGGGCCACCAGAATGGTTTTTATAGAGGTCTGAGACGTATCAATGACTTCTGGTTATGAATGAATTCACTAGAAATCCCAAATATTAATGGTATATAATCAAACCTAAAGAACAGAATTAGGATTCTATGAAAACAGTGGCCGATTAACATTTCACAGCTAAATTCTATATGGCAGGAACCTAAGCATTGCAAATTGATGTTCAGCACATGGCCTAAACTGGTGTGAAATTTGCCATTTTATGTTGTTTCTGCTCCCTTGGCCAATAAAATACAACGCACTTGGCCAATAAAATACAACGCACAGTAAAAAAAAAAAAAACACTGGTTCAGCAATAGTAAAAAAGGAGGTCGACAACGAAAATGTGTATACCTGTTTTTTTTTATTTAACTCAGTCTTATTTGCCACAAAATCAATTTAAATCCTTCAAATGGTGTCACCATAATCCCCTTTTATGGTCGGCTTTCCAGCTGCCACACTGACATATGTGCCTTGGATGAGAATAGGCGTTATGTTGGCAGGAAAATGCTATTTGGGCTGTACATGTTTTTAAAGAGAAGGGCCTGATAGCCTTAGGCATGGAGATTAGATAGTTGCTTATATCCCAGACAACATGGATTTTAAATATGTAGAAATATAAGTATCGGGAACCGGGGATCAATAACCAGGGAGAAATGTACTTATAATTAGGCCAAGGTAAAATGCGCTCCAAGAGTCTGATGCCATAAATGCTTATTCAAGCTTGTAGCCGACAGAATAACACGTTTTGTGCTAGAAAGGCCCCAGGTCTAGAGGATCTCTAGTGGCGCCTAGTCATTAATGCCTGACTCCCACTCTGTAAAAGACACCTAATTAGCTCTCGCAATGCCTCCACCACTTTTAATTACATACTGACGTTTAATACCTGTATTAGCACTTCCTCAACATCTGGTGTGGATCTAACTCACTATTGATCTGCTATAACAACATACTTCATGCTGGATACCGTATTTATGTCGGCCTGAGAAATGACTAAAATTAGTCAATGTTTTTTAACTATTAGGAGACTGAAATTACTGTTTCATTTTCCAGTTTCTAGTCAGGAATTGCAAAAATCACATTATTCCCCTATACACAGAACAGTATTTTATCTCTCACAACAGCAGCTATGGCATGCTGGTATGAAAATCTCTGCCATAACTTTTGCCTTGACTATTACATGAAGTCCTCATTTATTGTGCAGTTGAATAAATTCATAAAAAAATAAACTCATTTATTTCAAGATGGAGTTGTGACTGGAGTTTTGTTTACTGGGAATATTACTGAAGGACTAGGAATTAGAACTAGGATTACAAATATATATATACACTCACCGGCCACTTTATTAGGTACACCTGTCCAACTGCTCGTTAACACTTAATTTCTAATCAGCCAATCACATGGCGGCAACTCAGTGCATTTAGGCATGTAGACATGGTCAAGACAATCTCCTGCAGTTCAAACCGAGCATCAGTATGGGGAAGAAAGGTGATTTGAGTGCCTTTGAACGTGGCATGGTTGTTGGTGCCAGAAGGGCTGGTCTGAGTATTTCAGAAACTGCTGATCTACTGGGATTTTCACGCACAACCATCTCTAGGGTTTACAGAGAATGGTCCGAAAAAGAAAAAACATCCAGTGAGCGGCAGTTCTGTGGGCGGAAATGCCTTGTTGATGCCAGAGGTCAGAGGAGAATGGGCAGACTGGTTCGAGCTGATAGAAAGGCAACAGTGACTCAAATTGCCACCCGTTACAACCAAGGTAGGCAGAAGAGCATCTCTGAATGCACAGTACGTCGAACTTTGAGGCAGATGGGCTACAGCAGCAGAAGACCACACCGGGTGCCACTCCTTTCAGCTAAGAACAGGAAACTGAGGCTACAATTTGCACAAGCTCATCGAAATTGGACAGTAGAAGATTGGAAAAACGTTGCCTGGTCTGATGAGTCTCGATTTCTGCTGCGACATTCGGATGGTAGGGTCAGAATTTGGCGTCAACAACATGAAAGCATGGATCCATCCTGCCTTGTATCAACGGTTCAAGCTGGTGGTGGTGGTGTCATGGTGTGGGGAATATTTTCTTGGCACTCTTTGGGCCCCTTGGTACCAATTGAGCATCGTTGCAACGCCACAGCCTACCTGAGTATTGTTGCTGACCATGTCCATCCCTTTATGACCACAATGTACCCAACATCTGATGGCTACTTTCAGCAGGATAATGCGCCATGTCATAAAGCTGGAATCATCTCAGACTGGTTTCTTGAACATGACAATGAGTTCACTGTACTCAAATGGCCTCCACAGTCACCAGATCTCAATCCAATAGAGCATCTTTGGGATGTGGTGGAACGGGAGATTCGCATCATGGATGTGCAGCCGACAAATCTGCGGCAACTGTGTGATGCCATCATGTCAATATGGACCAAAATCTCTGAGGAATGCTTCCAGCACCTTGTTGAATCTATGCCACGAAGAATTGAGGCAGTTCTGAAGGCAAAAGGGGGTCCAACCCGTTACTAGCATGGTGTACCTAATAAAGTGGCCGGTGAGTGTATATATATATATATATATATATATGTATTTTTGCGTTCCTTTTGATAGAAGAACCTACATTGACATGGTTCTTACATGCTTGTTTGTATCAGTAGACACTGGTTATGCTCCTGGTTGCCATCAGCTACATGCAGAACTTTCTGAAAGGGTCACCCTTCAGCAAGCATAAAAACAGTTATAATGATGGACCAATCACTAATATTCTACACCCTGTATATGCCCACAGTGATAAGCAGGTTCATATCAAGGGCGTAGCTATAGCGGGTGCAGAGGTAACAGTCGCTACCGGGCCCAGGAGCCTGAGGGGGACCAAAGACCCTTCTGCTGCATAAGAAGACACTGGTAATATAGAAAGTGCTTGATGGTCAAGTTACATGTCTGGCTGGGGGAAGGGGTTAGGTCAAGAATTTGGCATGGGGGGTTTGCCAGTTCAATTTTTGCCTCAGTTGGGTTCTCCAGTCCGTGACATAGCTCTAGGTCACCAATCCACAGTGAAGTTCTGAGAAACCTTACCTTTAAATAGTTGTTAGATATGTACATAATATCACTAAAACCATAGTAGACCTGAAACCCTGTATGTATAGATAATAGGGTGCCTATAGTAAAGGCGACAAAATAGGACAATAAGTTGACCCATCAAAGGATACGTAATGAACTTTCTAACCAATGTTCTCTACCTTAAAGCCTTGTAGGTCAGTGGGTCACAGTCAGATCAATGAACACATACATGACAGGCCAAGAGAAACCACAGTTCCAGGAGCTACAGTCATCCACTTTGTGGTGCCCTGGGGACTTGAAATTTGATAGAATGAGGCATGCAACTGAAACAGAACTCTGCAGTTTATTATAGGAACTTTCAAACTATGAAATAAATCACTCATGGAGAACATGTCTGATTAGTGAAGCTCAGCTTCACCTAAACAAAAAAAAAGGGGAAACCAGGTGGAAAAGAAACACAATTCAAGCTTTCTTGGTTCCAAATGGCAATCAGCCTGACAGCCATCCGCTATTAGGAGGTTAGTAACACATAAGAAGTGTTCTAGCATTTGAACATATACTTTGTTTCGTGCTGGGGTTCCTTGGGCCCACCAGAGGAAATCATTCTTGAGGCTCAGTCCAGGGGCGGACATACGCCTATGCAGCCGGTTCGGCTGCACAGGGGCCCAGTGCGGCGGGGGGCCCGTGGGATGTTCAGCAGCAGTAGGAGATGAGCGCTTCCATTGTGGAACAGCGATACAGGACAGCGATACAGATGATTGCTGGGGCAGGGCAGAGGAGAGGCGTTTCCCTTACCTGCTCCTCTGATAGGCTGCAGGCCTAGTGCCTGCAGCCTATCAGAGGCCGTCTCAGACGTCATCGCGCCGCCTGAGCCGAACAGCGTGGGACACAGGCCGGAAGAGGCCTGCATCGCATCACTGACAGGCTCAAAGAGGTAAGTATAACTGTTTATTTTTTTTTTTACTAACACCACATACAGCAATATGTTGCCCAGTATGGAGGCAGCTACCAGGGGGCATTATATTGGCACACATGGGGGGAAAGGCGCACTATGGAGGCATCTATTAGGGAGCATTTTAATGGCACACATGGGGGAAAGGAGCACTTTGGGGGCATTATATTGGCACAAAAGGGGTTAGGGAGCACTATGGAGGAATCTACAAGGGGGCATTATATACTGGCACAGATGGGGAAGCACTATTGGGGCATCTACAAGGGGGCATTATATACTGGCACACATGGGGGGAGAGGAGCACTATGGGGGCATTATACTGGCACACATGGGGGGAAAGGAGCACTATGGGGCATCTATAAGGAGGTATTATATATTGGCACACATGGGAGAGCACTGTGGGGGCATCTACTAGAGGGCATTATATACTGGCACACATGGGGGGAGAGGAGCACTATGAGGGCATCTACTGGGGCCCTATATATTGGCATTATATACTGTCACATGGGGGGCACTATGGAGAAGTAGGGGAGAGGAGCACTATGGGGCGTCTACTGGAGGGCATTATATAGGTGCATTTTATACTGGCACAAACTATATGTGCAATGTGGGGGTGGTGATGAGTACTATAGGGGCATTTTATACTTGCACACATTATGGGAGCAATATAGGGGAGGGGGGAGAGGAGCATTATAGGGGCATTTTATACTGGCACATTATGTCAGGCACCATGGGACGGGGAGGAGCACTATGGGTGCATCTACTGGGGGCACTATATAGGAGTATTCTTTACTGGTGCAAATTATGGAGCACTATGGGGACCTTAACTGGGGGCACTAAGAGGAGTTATTTTTTACTGCCACACAACAGGGCATTTTGTTGCATCATTATTTTTGGGGGACATTATGTTTACACTATTAGTGTAGGGGACACAGTTTCCTGGGTGTAGTTATTTTAGGACACTAAATTATTGAAGGGCGCGCTATCTGTGTGGTAATAGTATTTTCAGGGGGACTGTTTCTGCAGTATAGTGTTGGGGAGCACAGCGGGCACTGTATTGGGGGTGGCAGGATGGGGTGTTTAGAAGGTGAGAGGATGATGGAAAAGTAGGAAACTAATATGTCTGTCTGTGAAACTCTGCAAACTAATATGTCTGTCTGTGAAACTCTGCAGAGAGAAGAGATGGCTGAAAGAAATCATCATGGCGGTCAGTCTGAAAGGAGAAGATGAGGAAAAGAGAACGTCTACATTTAAGAAGACGTCACTGGATGTACGAGGTATGAGGTGTTGTATTAGGCTACCTTCACATCTGCGTTAGTGATTCTGGCAGGCTGTTCTAGCAGAGAACAGCCTGCTGGAATGCACCGGCTCCGGCACTGCTGGATGCAGAATGCCTGCTGTTCCCATTAACTATAATGGGGTCTGGCAGAGATCCGGGCATATTCAGGCAAAAATGCTGAGAATCAGCGGGACGCTTCATGCTGTGGTTTGGGCCCAGCCGGATCGTAGTGTCAGGTATGTTTTGTATTGCTGTATGTAATGTTAGGAGGGAATAGGTTAAGTTGAGTATTTGGCATGGGGGTGGGGGGCTCAGGCACAATCTTTGCGCAGGGGCCCCTCTGCTGTCTGTGTCCGCCCCTGGCTCAGTCTCTATATTATTAATAAAGTCTAATACTTTTTGAATCTAAGAAACAGAGCCTAGTGCCAGGTGATTTGCCTACAATGGTTTCAGAGCTGGGGACCCACTGAAGGATCCTCTAGTGGCCAGTCCGACCTGTATTAAGTACAGGTGGTACCCATTGTTTGTCCATATTAAAATTCATATGTGTAATGCCATCTGATCTTTAAAGAACCTAAACAATAGGAAAGTGTCTCCCTATACACTACCTTCATTGTGGTACTAGTAACACAGTGTTTACAGCCTGCCATATTACTTGGCTTCAGTTTCGGACCACTCCATGTAGTCACTGAAGTCACATATTACCCGGTTGATACACAGGCTTCTCCATATCCTGTATTTTTTAACATCTGTCCTGCTTGAGGCTATTTTACAGACTGCTCATGAATTCAATACATGTATATACAATATGTAAGACATATTTTTTTCATAATTCCAATAAACATTGTGAACTTTTTATAGTAGTAAACCTGAGGATAGAAATGCTGAAATTAGACTCTAAAATGACAAGCAGATAGGGTCATAGCTTTCCTGGAAGTGTGTGAGTCACAGGAAATCTACAGCAGAAATTATTTGTTTCTGGGAAGTGAATAAAGTTTGTATACTAAAATTTGTAGAGAAAATGAAAGTACGCTGCCTTCAAATGTTAAACCTTGCAATTTTAGACACCATATAATATGCTGGTAGAGTAATGTGAGGTTTGTCTAAAATGGTCATTTAAAAGACCTAGGTGGTTCATAATATTGGTACCTCTGTGACAATCTCCTCCATGGAAATCCATTTCATGACATCCATACTGATCATTTGGGGACATACAGAACCAATGATTGCTCCATGTAAATGGAGCTAAACAAGCTTCAATCAACATGTTATCATCATATACCTATATGTTTTTAAGTGACTCTAGTTTGATAATATTTAGGTTAAAAGGGTTATTTGGTTTACCAAAAAAGATCAAAAATGTTATATTGTCAACCTGCTGAGGTCCAGCTGACCAAAAAAAGATCTGTTTTTCAGTGACTCTGGTTGGCTAATATTTAGGTTAAAATGGTTATTTGGTTTACCATATAAAGAAAGCAATATTATGCCCTATTAATTGGGCACCGCTACCGCAGCACTTCCTTCAGACTTTGTTTACAAGAGGCCACCACGTCATAGCTGCAATCACGTGCATCCGACTGCCCAAGATGCCACACCAATAATGACGTTCTGATTTCTGGATCACTGGAAGACTCATAACTGAGCATTATCACTTTTGGAGAAACTTTGACACCCTAGCACCATGTGACATGGTCCCAGTGAACTAATATAAAAGTCACTAATTGTTAGCAATGTAGGACATGTGGTGGTGAGGAATAAGTCAGAAAACCTGGATTGATACAATGAGATACCGGGTAGCCATGTAAATGGCACTGAGGGACCTTTTGAAGGAGAGCTAGGACTCATTGCTGCAAGCATGATGTGAGTGGAATGCCCAAACATTACCAAGACGGGAAGCACTCAGGATATCTTGTTGGAAAGAGTACAAAGTACTTCTCTAAAGCAGTTTTGTTTTTGGTACATTATAAATTATTCTTCTGGGACGTAGAACAGAGTAGAGGTGAATCAAGCGCTGACCGTTCACTTCCTCATTTACTCCATACTCACAGGTTGCCAAGCAACAGCAAAATCATTAGCATGCGTCCGTATAACACGGGGGCAGAAATCAGGGTTCTGTACAGGTCAGCAGAAAGGAAAAGGAAGAAGCCCCCAAAGCTCACCCTTCTGCCGAGGATCTGATTGATGGCAGCACTTTCTTTAAGCGTACACTCTGCTACGACGTTCGCTCTCATCTCTTTCATATACAACATAAAAGCGTTCAGCGGTTTCTTTATATGAGGTCTTTTTGGCTCCTGTTCTTTTCTCTGTTCATGATGTGATTTCCTAAATGGAAAAGAAGGGCACATTGTGATTAAAACCACACAAAAGAGCAAATGAACACATATAATTAATGGGTTCATATATGCTTGCAACTAATTACATGACACAGTCTTTTCTCCATCATTCTGATCCTGTAAACTATCTTTCTGAGGCCTTCAGGCACCGAGTTTGTGTACACATATTTTCTAAAACTCCACATAATTTATTATAATTGTTGTAATTTAACACAACATTGCATATGA
This sequence comes from Rhinella marina, assembly GCA_900303285.1. NCBI lineage: Eukaryota > Metazoa > Chordata > Amphibia > Anura > Bufonidae > Rhinella > Rhinella marina. The sequence continues at coordinate 81,703 of ONZH01023680.1, read as the reverse complement.
AAACCCGATGACACTGATACTAATTAAAGTGGCATATTTTCATAGTTTTTGCCATTTTGAATATTAGGCATTTGAACAATAAGGTCATGTATAATCTTGATGGGGTCATCCTTAAAGGGCATCGGTCAGCAGATTTGTACCTATGAAACTGACTGACCTGTTACAAGTCCACTTGGCAGCTGAAGGCATCTGTGTTGGTCTTAGGTTGATATGTACCTGCATTGCTGAGAAAAATGATGTTTTAATATATGCAAATGAGCCTATAGGAGCAATGGGGGTGTTGCCGTTACACCTAGACGTTCTGCTCTCTCTGCAACTGTTGCACCCCTGCACTTTGATTGACAGGGCCAGGCGTGATGACATTTACACTGCCTTGTCCTTTCAATCACAGGTGCGGCATGCGCAGAGAGAGCAGAGGCTCTAGGTGTAACGGCAACGGCATCCTAGAGGTTCATTTGCATATATTAAAACTTCATTTTTGCTCAGCAATGAGGTCACATAGGAACATGGGGACAACACAGACGCATTCAGCTGTCAAGCCACATGTAACAGGTCAGCTTGTTTCATAGGTACAAATAATAAAGCACAACATAGAGTCCTAAAAATAGTTGGCCCACATGGAGAATACAAATAGCGACGAAAACAGACATGTTAAGGTGACAAATCCTCTTTAAGGCCAGCCAAAAAATGATACTGCTTTATATGAGGAGACTCATGGGATCATTGTGGGACCCTGTCACTCATACTGCTATGGAGCCCACAACTACGGACATAGTGTGAACCCCAACCGCACTGAATATCTGGCGTGGTCTCACCGTGTAAAGTAATACTTACACATGCATTAAGTCATTGTCACTATGTTGGTGTTCTTGTTTAACCTGAGGATTGACAATGGCGGGGTGAGGGATTCCAGTTGCGTGTGGACCTGGAGGACCAGGAACCATGTGATGTGAATACCTAAACAGAAAATATAGGTAAATTAAAGGGCTATAATACAAAAGCATATTTCTTCCAATACTTTCGCTACTAGCTCTTTGTGGTCACCCTAAAGATTCAATATACCCAGAAAACATGCACACATCTGCGAAGATTAGGATTATAACAGATGCAGACACAAATTAACATGCGGGATTCTGAGATGAAGTGTAAGTATCATTGTTTTGTGTGTGCTTTGAACTGCTTAGATTACATTGTGTTTTTTTTATTGGAACTGCTTTCCACTTTGAACTGGATTAACATATTTAAAAAGAACAGTTCAGACAGAATAATTGATTCATTCCTAGCCGACTTGGCTCAATCAATTCAGTTCAAACAGGGTTATTGATTGACAGATTTCATGTAAAAATGGCTTTAGAAGCCGCAGGCGTCTATAATGCTGCTCTGCTGACAATCCCGCCACTTAGTAAATTGTCTTTATAGGGAAGAATAGGCCACAGGCATGAAATGGAGGATTGGGATTATTCTAGTGTGGAAGATTAGACATCTTGATTGTCAGCTATTATACTGTAGGGATAAACTGCAGATCATTGTGATCCATGGAAAAGGGAGAAGGGAAAACAATATATTTGTGTTGGACAGTCATGTATTATGCACTATTATAACATTTATAATATATTTAATATATTATATATGCATTACACAGAATGCAAACATATTTTTGCAAAACTGTAAAATACTCAACTACTATGAAGAAATCAATGTCAATGCAAGGGCTTCTACTTATAGATGCAGAAACTGGACGTACCCAGCTACTTCGTATTCCCCGATGAAGAATTTAGTTCAGCCCTGACATGCACTACATCTACACAATTAAAGGGGTCTGTCATAAGACAATTCACTGTTAAACCAGGCAGAATGCCTTGTACCTAGCTCAGTTGAACGTACGGATACCTTTCACTTTCTGGGGCTTCATTCTGGAGAATAAGTACCTTTAATCCATATAGAAATGAGCAGTTAAGTGCACTGAGGGAGGGCCCAAGCCACTTTGTGCACCATTGCTCCTTCTGCTTGAAATGCAATCCTCTCCCTCTCGACTGACAAGCAAAATTACTATATGAAGGAACCTGACCCTGTCAATCAAGAAGGAAAGGGAGGGACTGACAGAGGAAGCAGAAGGTGCAAGGGTGCACAAAGTGGCTTGGGCCCTCCCTCGGTGCACGTAACTTCATATAGATTAAAGGTGCTTATTCTTGAGAAAGAAGCAATAGATCACTAAGTGAAATGCATCATTACATTTAGCTAAGATAGCTCTACAAGACAGTGTGCCTCTTTTAAAGGGGTTATCCGCTAATTTATATTGATGACCAATCTTCTAGATAGGTCATCAATATCAGATCGGCAGAGATCCGACATCCAAGTTACCTGCCGATCAGCTGATAGAAGAGGCCAGCACTCCTTGAGAGTCGCAGCTTCTTCTTAGGCCATGTGACATCACTGTACATTGTTCACATAGACATGGCCTAGTTGCAGCTCAGCCCCATTGAACCGAATGGGGCTGATTTGCAATACCAAGCACATCTGCTGTACTATGTATGGCACTGTACTTGGAGAATGGAGAGCTGCTGTTGGGAATGGAGAACTGCTGATCATTGTAAGAATGGTTACCTATCCTGAGGATAGGTTATCATTATCCATTCCTGGATAACACCTTTAACATGAATTTCCTGGTGACAGAATAACTTTAATAAAACTTTCACCAGCACCACTCCAGTTCAAAGAATCCATCTTTATATACTAGAAGTCTATAAACTATAGCTTTTCAAACAATAGCCCAAGGACGAGAAATCAATGGATGTATTCTAATGGGGCATAAAATGAGTGCCTCAGCAACAGTACCAATGAAACAATGATCGCCACTTAACTTCACTGTTAAACCCATAGGCAAAAAGACCCAACGATTGTGTCTATTGTACATAGGCAAATATTTAGCTTTTCCCTACTAGTACAAGAGAGCCAGAGGTGTAACTTGAAACCCCTGAGCCCTAACAAAAAATTTGTAAGGCTACTTTCACACTAGCATTTCTTTATTCCAGTATTGAGCTTGGTCATAGGGGCTCAATACCGGAAAAAAAACGCTTCAGTTTTGTCCCCATTCATTGTCAATGGGGACAAAACTGAACTGAAGACAACGGAATGCTCCTGAAAGCATTCCGTTCCGTCTTCAGACCGGAGAACAAACCGCAGCATGCTGTGGTTTTCTCTCCGGTCCAGGCATCCGCACCAAGCCGGATCCGGAATGACCCCCAATGCAAGTCAATGGGGACGGATCCGTTTGGTGTGACACACCAGTAATCCGGATCTGTCCTCCATTGACTTGCAATGGGGGGGTCATTCCGGATCCGGCTACACATATACAGAAATACATACATACATACAGACATACAGACATACATACATACACATACATACTCACATACTCCAGGCCGGGACGCCGGCAGCATGTCTTCACGCGCCTCCTGCGCGCAGGAGGCGCGTGAAGACGTGCTGCCAGCGTCCCGGCCTGGAGTATGTGAGTATGTATGTATGTGTTTGTTTGTGTGTGTATGTCTGTATGTATTTCTGTCAACATGTGTGGGGCCGGAGCGCTGCTCCGGCTCCATACATGTATCAGCGTTAGCACGGATCCGTTGGCACCCTTTAGGTGCCGGATCCGTGCTAACGCTAGTGTGAAAGAGGCCTTACAGGGTCTCTTATTCCATTTGTAGTACGGGAGAGAGTGAGTGACCTTTTTTTTACAATACCCTTTTGTTAAATGGGTCCCGTAAAATTAAGCTGATTACAGGCTGTCCTGCTGTGTGCACCCCTAGCCTTCAGATCAGTAATCTGTGCATGAACCGTGCACAAGGGTTCAATTCCCCTGCAGCACGATTACATAGGAAATGAAGCAATACATGAGTCCCCCTTGAAATCAATAAGCTGTTCTTATAATGAATGAACACAGCAGGTCCTGTAGAGTGAAGGATAGTATTGGTAGCTGTTCTCTAACTTAGATAATTGATGGAAGTACTGAATGATCAACCCTCTTGTGTTAAAGCTCATCTGTCAGCATTATCATCCTATCAAACCAAACATATAGCCTGGTAGGCCCTGTAAAAATTATATCCTACAGGTTGTGGCCCTATAGCTGAATATATTAATATAAATATTTTTTTTATTTATATGCAAATGACCCAACTCAAGCACCAAGGGGTTGGTCATAGCCCTTGGAGCACCATTTTTGTACACCCCTTCAGCTTCAGTCCCTAACTTCTTCTCCTGGATTGACAGGCTAGATGTCTTGTCTAGCCCTGTCTTCTTGTGCTTGCTGCTCTCCAAGTGCTGAGACCTGTCATCTTGCTCCTGTGCTGTGTCTCCTGGTCTCAGCGCTTGCTCAGTTGGAATCTGCTCTGCTTGGAGCACGCCAGGAGATACACTGAGCAAGCACTGAGACCGGAAGATACAGTGCAGGCACAAGATTACAAGTCTCAGAGCTTGGAGTGCAGCAGACACAAGAAGACAGGGCTAGACATCAATCCTGGTGAAGGGGGAGGGACTGAAGCTGAATGGGTGCAACAAACTGGTGCTCCAAAGGCTCTGACTGGCGCCTTGGTGCTCCAGTTGGGTCATTTGCATATGAATAAAATGCACTGTTCTTAGCACCAGGGCACCGATAGCCATAATCAGAGTATCTTTTTTTTATCAGCATGATCACCCCTACTGGGCTGTATTCCTGGTTTAACAGGGTTGATCATGCCGACAGATTCTTTTTAATACAGTCTCTAATACAGTATTTTGGAGTTTACAAACAAGACCACCCCGTTAACCTTTTGAGAACATATTGAAAATACCCTCAGTTATTTTATATGCTGAGATAACGTAGTGGAAGGTAATCTGTTGTTCATGTTGGTCATCAGTAGACACTATGGTTTTTTATGGGTATAAGGAAACAATATATGCTAAAGATGGATAACTGAACGCTTATAATTTAACTGAAATCTTATTACTATGAATTCATCTTAAAGTATAACACTGGCACCTTTTATCTTTGGAAATAAATGTACCTTTAAAACACCTGGAAACATCAACTCTGGAAACTTTCTATGATATATGTGAAAAGCGATCCTAGCAAATTCTCTATAACTCATTAAGAACCAATGAAACCTGCTATTACAGTAAATCCATTATGAAATCCCCATATACAAGACGTCTTGGCATCTTTGAGGGGGAGTGGACGTGAAGCCTCAGATATGATGCATTAAGAAAACATTCCAAAATACTACAAGCCACAGTTATATTGCAAGGCGGAGAAAGTTGCACACCCGGGCAGGAATGACAGACATTAACGGGAAACCGTCAACCCTTTTCCAAATTCATTCGAGCTTCAGAATTATTCCATATCTTTCCTATTTACGTCAATGGAGAAAATCATCTTACTTGTCTCTAATATAATGTGCCCATGGTGTTGTTCAGGAAAATTTATACTTGCTCTAAGAACTCAAATATGTTGTATTAAACCATCTGGTTCACCCACAAACCTATCTCTGTGCCAGCACCATCTACAAAATACAACATCAAACTGATTTTAAGTGAAATAGATCAACCTATGAGGCCGACAATCTGGCACAATTTAGTCAGATATGAGGGCAGAGACATCTCAAATACTTGCTAATATACCATTCATATATCCTGATGAATAAACAATCCTCATAGCTGGATGGTTAAAGTCAATGAGTGTCATATATCAAGACTGGCACTTGCCACTCGGTCCTGATATCCCCCCGTGCCACAGAAAGATAAACTTAACTTATGAGGGATATGCAGTCTGTGAGCTTATAGCTGGCATAGATCTCAGTCATCATTGACACCACAAAACTGGTGTAAATGATGCTAAATATGCCAAGACCAATGCCTTCTTTTCGGAAAGTGGCAAAATTTGCATAGAAACGCCACTTGTGCCAAGATTTGGGTGTTTAAAAGTCACAAACCCAAGGTGCAACATTAAAGGGGTTGTCAAGATTACAAATATGTCCACATGCCTTATCAGAGAATAGAGACATCACAGTGGCTGTTTTTTTCAGCACTATATGATTCTGTATAATGCCTCATTCACATGTTAGTGTTCGGTCAGTGATTTCCATCAGTGATTTTGAGCCAAAACCAGGTGCGGCTCTAAACACAGAACAGGGGCAGATCTTTCCCTTATACTTTATGTCTGTGGAGGCTCCAGTCATGGTTTTGGCTCACAGTCACCGATGGAAATCAAAGACCAAAACACTGACGTGTGAATGAGGCTTAAGGCTCTTTCTATTTTGGTTTTTATTATATGTTTTAGTGAATATAGAAACCAGCATTGAAATGGGCACATTCTGTATAAACAAACACAATATAATGAGTTAATAAAAGCCAGCCACAATCGTATAACTAGGGTCTGCCCTCTAAATGAAGACCATCCGTAGACAACAACGCAGTAATAGGATTTTGCTGTAAAATATAAATGGCTGTAGTACTGGGAAATCGCCTGGTTTTCTTTATGTAGAAATGGAAAACAGACAGGAAAGTCACCCATATCTTTTTAATGCTTGGGGTGATGTTCTCTACACTCGACACATGCCATGGCTTCAACATACTGTACATCCTCAGTATTATAGCAAAATTAACTAATTTGGTAACAACTCAAGACAATATAAACTCTTACATTTCCACTCACAGAAAATGTTTTCTTTTTTTTTTAGAGCAATAACAACCTGCACAACAGTAATAAAGGATACAGAAACCATCCTTATTTAGTGGTTTGGGAACTGTGACCTTCAAAAATATTAAATTATACATGTTTTCGTGGCATTCTCTGGGCCCATTCATTCATGTGGAAGGCACTCTCAACCGATTTAGGTATAAATCCATCCTTGCAGACCATGTACACCCATTGGGGTGGATAGGATCTTTCAACAAGACAATGCAACATATAACACAGCTAGAAATGCATGACCAAGACTTCCAAGTACTACCCTGGCCCCCTAATTCACCAGACTTGAACCCAGTTGAGCATCTGTGGGACCAACTTGATCGTTGTGTTCACTCTATGGACCCTCACCCACGTATACTTCAGCAGCTGTGGGATACACTACAGCCAGCATGGCTCCAGATACCTGTGACAACCTACCCGACCTTACTGAGTCATTCTTTTCCCGTCTAGCTGCTGTCCATGCTGCACACCGTGGTTACTCTGGATATGAGCTGGTGGTCATAAGTATGACTCGACTGTGTAAACCTCTCTTTGTGGCATCAGTTAAAATTTTGACTGTTTCCAGATTATACTAACAGAGGTGTCCATACACAAAATAGAAAAGCTGTCCGAACCCGATGATTTTGGAAGGACCATCCAACTATCTTATGTGTGGGATGTTTGCCAAATCTCCCTGTAGATGATGGCAAGTTGACTTTCAGCACCTATTGCTTTTGTTCTCAAACTATATAAGCCACTACCAGACTCCTCTATCTCCACTGTAAACAGATGCATGTTCGGACAAAGAGCAGGCATGTATATGGAGGAGTTGAGAATAGCTGTTGTAGGTATTGTAGGTGCATGGACACCTTTAATTTACTTCTAAAGCTACAATGCTGCTTAATATGAAGAAGTGTCGGGAGAAATCCATGCGAACTAAATGACCAGTCAGCCAGCCTGTATACATCCTTCATGGCCATCATGATCTCTGCCTCATCCCATTCTCACCACAGACAGGATTATTCTTGAGCAGTTGTAATAAATCTTTGCTTTACATGAGTCAGGAACAGGGAGCAGTGATGCAGAGGCTTAAATCACAGACTTGAATCATTCATTAGCAGTCATCTACGCTCTGTACAGACTGATACAGCCAGGCACAACAGCGTGTGAAACTGAACTTTACTTGCACAAGCTGTGTATGACGTTTTCACACAAATTTTCAGACAGGTGTTGTCCTCATGATATAGCCCCTTTACATATAGCAGTAGCATGTATCATCTATGCTGTATACTCTCATAATATTGGATGTTATATATATTCCTGTGACAATAACTTCATATCATTTCACTTTCATATAACTTCAGGTTTACTGACTTACTTACTTTGGGTATAACCGCGCGGCGCGGTTGTGACGCGGGTGCGCAGTGGTCGAGTACCGTGCAGTCGTACAGGCCCCAGTTAAGTAATGACACTGCACTGTTTAGTCAGTCTGCATTGTTAATGTCCGTGCGGCACCCTCAATACTGTGTGGCCATTAACAATGCAGACCGACTAAACAGTACGGCCTTCATTCGTTAGAAACAGCCAGCTTCAGCCCGTTGACTGCAGTGCCTCCATGCCGTGTGGTGGTACCCTTTCGCTCTCACAGAAAGATGTCAAAATAGTAAAATGTAACTTCTAATTATAATATTAAAATTATAAACCACACATTACCTATGGAGCTAAACAATGCTTGAAATGTCCTAAAAAAAAACAGGCCCCAGTATGAAGCTTTTTTCACAACAGGAGTCAACGCACAGACGCAAATACCAACAGCGGTCTTACCCAATCCCTGGTTGTCAGCCAGAAGACCCCTACTATTGTAGACCATTCCAGGCAGTACCCAAAAAAACAGAGGAAGAGTTTTTTTCCCTATGGTGCCCTAAGCTAAACCTAACCCAACACAGAATGTGAGAACCGCAGGAATACCACCCTGATGAGGGCTGTAGCCATCCCTAACTTAAGAGACTACGTGAATGGAAACTGTACACATTATACTCGATCATTTCCACCCTCGCCTCACCCACTGGATGTCTCAGGCACCTGAAAGTACCCTAGTTATGCAGTGATAGTTTAGTCTAGAACTAGTTAGGTTTACCTTTCTTGACTCCTGTGGGTGGCACACTGCCATGTGCATGCTCTCCCACCAACAAATGACATACAGATACATGGTGGCCATCAATCACTACCTAGAGGGGAGAAGAGAAGCGGGGAAAAATTCTCTCCTACTAAATACAATGGACTCATAAGTATGACGAGTCTCCTTAAATCTTTATTAGTCTCCACAGGCCAAATGGAAGAATATTTACTTCAACAAAACAAATCTAATAAACTTTTTTTCATCAGACAAATCTCCTATTAGTTTCTCTTTTCTCAGTCTTCTGCTTCTTGTTTTCTGAAATTCCACATTATTTTGCAGTTGTGCTGGCAAGAACTGTCGGATTTTGAGAGTTTCTGGATTACTGGATACCAAATTAAAAGATTTTCCCAGGTTTTCTGTCACATATGAAACATTAGCTGTAACAGTATAGTAATAAAGTAGAACATTTCAACAACTGGAGACTGGTGTCTCATAGGTCAGTATTAGTAAAACGTAAAATGCAGTAAATTTCTTAAAGGGGTATTCCCATCTCACAAATGTAGTTTGTATAGTTAGATATAGCCATACCAGTATTATTACTAATAGAATGTATTTATATAAAATGTGCCGTTTAGAAGATTTTCCTATTTGTATATCCATTGTCCCACACACATCAGTCAGGCCGTTGCCCCTGGTTACGACCACTGCGGCCATGTAGTAGTGGTGGCCAGCTTGCTCTTGTTCAAACCTGCTCTGAGGTAACTGCTGTATTGTGAACGCACATTACATGAGCATGAGGAGACACATCTTAGGGTTGTAGCATTTTTGTCTGTGCTTCCAAAACGCAGGGAAATGGATCCTGTTCTAAGATCAATTCATCTCTATGGAGCAGGATCCGTTTATAAAGTGTGCGTTTTGGACGGATCCTGACAATGGGGTTTTGGACTGGTAGTGTCCAAAACGCAGATGTGAAAGTGCCCTAAGATGTGTCTCTGCATAGTCATGTAATGTGCATTCACAATACGGCAGTTACCTCAGAGCGGGATTGAACAACAGCAAGCCGGCCACCACTACTACATGGCCACAGTGGCTGTAACCAGGGGCAACGGCCTGACTGATGTGTGTGGGACAATGGAGATAGAAATAGGAAAATCTTCTAAACGGTACTTATTATATAAATACATTCTATTAGTAATAATATCAGTATGGCTATATCTAACTATACAAACTACATTTGTGAGATGGGAATACCCCTTTAAGGCTACTTTTACACCTGTGCTTTGGTTTCCAGTTTTGAGATCCAGAAGAGGATCTCAAAACCAGACCAAAATGGAACCGTTTTGTTCTGCTTTGAGATCCATTGTGGGATCTCAAAACCGGAATGCCAAAATATTGATGTGAAAGTAGCAGAGGTGCACGTCTCCTAAGTAGTCACATCATCTGCAGTTCATGCACCAGAAACAGAAATTTCCATTATAATTTACATGAGTTTTCTGCCATAAATGATCGTAAATGTGCCGGGCAGTGGTGGCTCTGACCACTTTTTAAAAAAGTGTCGAGAACAGGGAGAAACATAAAAAAAGCTACAATTTTTGTACATCATAATACTTTTTTGTATGTCAATAGTCTGTTTCTACAACTTACCAGCCAAGAGGAGGAGTCATCTGGCCCACACCTCCAGGAGACAGGGGGTAGAAGGTAGGTAGGTCAGGTGCTTGAGGATGCCTGTGCATGCCTGTTGAAGAAGAAGAATGTCTTAGCATTTATGCATGTGTATGTCTGGCTAGGCAGTCACAGGACAGTCACACCAGCACTTCTTTTTCTTGCTATAAATGTAATGTACAACAAATAATGTTAGGTTCCAGTGCAAAGAAGTGGTAAGTGCTGCTATTTTACCCCGGAGGACATTAATTCCTTCTCAGCCCTCAATGGATTAGTCACTGTCCTCCAGTTCTGTTCTATTTTTTGATGGATGAGGAAAAATATACATGAACAGCATGCATAATGCAATAACCATGAAATTTACATTTCTAAGGTGCTTAGGCAATTTCTGATTTTGATTTTAACCCCTAAGTTACATGCTGAGATACCCTGGCCCCGCACCAACAGGAGATATGCTTTAACCTAAAATACACTGAGAGAAAATACACTGTGTTATTGTGCTCTTGGATATTCTCTGATATTGTTGCCTTAATGGAAACTTTTAAATTAAAAAATATTTTCAAAAAATTAAGAAAGAAAAAAGGCAGCTGCCCAAAATAGGCTTAAATACAGCATAGATTAGGTACATTACATTAGGGCTTGTCCATTAACTTACATTCCCTAAAGGTTGCAGTGCATTTTTTTTCCTCTCCGTTTCAACCACAGAGGATCAGTGACTAATTATGAATCATTTTAAGGCTTCTAATGCTCACTCTTGATATGATTCACTTGGTTCCCGATTGTCACTCCAGCTTCTACTAAGCTCTTCATCAAGCTGACGCCTTTGGGCGGCAAGGTCAAGCTGTTTTGCATTGGTAGTACTTTTTGTAGAACAAAAATGATAGGAAGAAAAATCCCATAAGGAACTGCACATCTTCTTTCACTATGCTGGGAATGAAAACCCTACAACAAGTAGACCAAACACCTTGCCACAGACATCTAATCCCTTTCCCAAATGGATGCCAGCTTTCCTACACCATAGTTCTTGAGCTCCAAGCACGCATAAGAAGGGCAATGGAATTATCAGCATGCTTAACCCCTATTACTTGTATATTTCATGACTACTCTCGCTTTGAATTTACTTTTCCAGCATTGTTTTATAATGTAAGTGATTTGGGGCTTTATGTTTTTGTGAATTAGATCCAAATCTGCAGCAAATTTGCCTAAACCCATGTTGGTAAATGTTCTATCTTTCTATACATTGCATCTATATGTATGTTGTCTCATGAAAACCATGTAAGCAATAAGACACTACGATTTGGTTTTCTAAGTATAATAGGATTCTAAGTATAGTAATAAAATTATTAAACATGGTAAATACTTTATCAATCTTCTATTAATACAGTAAGTGAACAGTAAAGCCGGGTCTGCTTACTGATTTCCTATAAGTAAAAATAGTTATTAGGTTGTTTGACTTTTTTGTATTGTTTTGCAGTATGTAAAACTGCAAGCTATTACTCTCCAATGTCTATGGTCACATACTTCACTCCAGTCCAATTCACTGCTATCTTACCTTCACTTGGCCTGTCTTTTCCAATTGACTATTAAAAAAAATCAGTAAAAGGATATTTGAAAATTAAAAAAAACACATGTACTACGAATTCATTATGTCCTTTGTTCTTGTTCATATTGAAATTTCAAAGGTAAAAACATACTTCTACATGTGACCTTAGATACCCTAGAGCCTGATTTGTCCCTCTCCACTGCTGAGATAAATTTGGGGGAAAGAAGTGGACTCTTCCCAAGAAATTTCTGGTCACAGATGTCTATGTTAGGCGATTGCAGATAAGGCTTTGCTAAGTTTATTTTGTTCTTATTCAGTTCTAGATTTAGTGTTGTTTTAAAGGGGTATTCTGATAAGTTATCTTCTATATACAGAATAAGGGATCACTATTAGATCAGTGAGAGTCCTACCACTGGGACCCCCACTGATCACAAGAACGGGAGTCTTGTGCCAACCAAGGGCAGTTCAAGCATGAGTATGGCAGGTCGAGCATGTTCACTGCCACTCTAAGCCGGAGTTAATGGAGCACATTGCTCGGCTATCTCTGGCAGGTCCCATAGAGATGAATATAGAGGTAGTTCACAAGCTTGGCTCCATTCATTTTGGGGGAGGGCGCCCTCCTGTTCTCGAGATTGGTGGGCTAATACTAAGGGCCCATCCACACGGCCGTGTGAGTGGGTCAGCATCTATTCCGCAATATTGCGGAATAGATGCGGCCCCATTCACTTCAATGAGAGCGGGCTCCGTGCCGTGGCTCCGCACAAAAAATAGAACATGTCCTATTCTTGTCCGCAACGGACAAGAATAGACAATTGCGGAACACACGCCAGGCGACATCCGTAGTATTGCGGTTCCGCATTTTTGCGGACCTGCAATACTACAGCCGTCTGAATGCGGCCTTATCCTGTGGATAGGGGGTAACTTCAAGTTACTGGAAAACCACTTTAAAGCTTCACACAGGAAACCCCATTCTAACCTTAAAGAAAATGAGGAGCATGTTGTGATTTTTTTTCTCCATAAGAGCTTTCATAATGGTAATATCAGGCAATTACAGTGGATCAGTGGTTACAAATCTAAAATTATTTTAAGAGCTATAGGAAAATGCTTAATGTTGTAACTAATTTTAAGTGTTGTTCATTAATTAGTGAAACGTGAACCATACTATATAGATAAATCATAGAGTAGTGCAATAGTATTTGTAAATGGGACCACTGAGCGGTTGTGTATGAGTGTGTGTCTTGATGAGGATTGTGGACAGGCTAATTGCAGCTTTCAGATATATATTCTCAAATATTCTAATATCCTGTTTTTTCCTATTCTTTCCACATTAAGACATATACAGACATATCCATAGACAGCTGTTTTGGAGTGCTTGCCCCTCATCAGTATGGAGTAGTATTCTGGCTGGCTAAGTGAGATGCCTTGGATACATCTTAGGTAGGGTACTGGCTCTTCTTAAAGAGATTAGCCTTGTATGGAGACTTACTGGAAGTACCATAACCGCTGTCTACAGATTGATATTTGGCTTGGCTATTCTCTCTTGTCATGTCCCAAGGCTTGTTAAAAAGTCAGATTTTGGCTCATAAGGAGCCACATTCACAGAAGGTTCTCTTTCCTTGGGAGATGCCTTTTTGCATTTAGCCAATGAATAAAGAAGAAATGTTTTATCAATTCAGATCAATAATCCATACCTTGCTTTGAGCCGACATCTGACGGAATATGTGAAGGGTGAACTCCTGGTGCGAAGTGCTCATCACTGTATGTAATGAGAGGGGTGAGGGGATGCACTGCATGCGATGGTTGCACCACTGGGACCTTGTTTGACTGGAACAACAATAAAAAAGATAAAGAAAAGTAAATATACTTTCCACATAACAAGGAAAAGTAAGGATTTTACTGCATTTTAATACCAAGTTAATGTCTACATAACAGATCTCTATAGAAGCTGAAATGGCGCAAACCCTTGGATTCATGTTAATAGAGGATCATTCCGCCATATGACTGGCTGTGTGGTCAGACCTTTACTGTACATATTTAAACATGAGGTAATAGTCCAATATCTTGCACTTGATAGTCCAACCTGAAGTAGCCTATTATGTTTACTACTGCAATATAGCAGAAACCACAGGAATTTCCACATTCCTATATTCACTATCAACACCAGTAATTCAGAAATATGGCAGCCTAAGGCTTCTTATATGTGATGATGATGTCCATGATAAGATGGTCACTGGTTCATCCGTGAAGGATCCACTTTTGATTGTGTGTCTGTCATTCATATTCCACAGACACTGCTCAGTGGAAAATTAATTTCCAGAGCATCTCCCACCAATGATCTGTGAAAATCACTGACAGAACACAAATGCCATCCATGTTGTGTCAGTGTTTTTCATGGACCCATAGACTTCAATTGGCATGTTTGGTCTACATCATGGACTAAAGTAGTGCATGTCTCCGTAGTTCCTGGAAAACCACTTATGTGTGAATAAAGACATTAAAATCAATGGGTACATGTGCTATCAATGGAGAACACGGACATCACACATCCGTGATTCACTGACATGTGAAAAAGGCCTAAATTCTGCAGCTTTTTTCCTGAATATAATATAAAGAGGTTGTCCAAAAGTTGTTGATCTTTTCCCAGAAACAGCGCCACTTTTGTCATGAGCTGAGTCTGGTATTGCAGCTCATCCCATGTCATGTGAATAGAAACAACTGGAAACAAATACATTCTTTTTTAAAATCCCAGATAATCCCATACCACATTGACCTGGGAAAAGACTTAACGGACAGGAGATGAAGTGGTAAAAAGCTGTCCAAGCACTAATGCTACTTTCTTCCACCACATGACAGAGGTCACAGCGGTCCTACCTCCAACCATCGCGCATTGTTGGCATATTTCTTGATCTCTCTGTACTGAGACAACTCTTAAGAAAGAACCATTTGCTATTGAAGAGAGCAAATATGACTCAGAATAACTATATTTCTATATGCAGACATGTAAAAAGCAAAAACCCAAAAACAGTCTTTCATTCTGTTTTCATCCCCAGCGCCTTTTTCTTACAGACCACAAGAAGTTGCATTACTGTATCTTATTAATGTCTGGCCTATCCCTCCAGTCATAAAGCTCAAAAAAAAATCCAGCACCATGAATTCTCACTAAATTATGCCATCCTAGCTCTCCTTTTAATTTTACGGTTTTCAACACAGATTTGCTTTCCTGTGGGAAGAAGATAAGAACCTAAGGATTTTAATTTAAGCTCTGGCCTTGTCTTATATTTTTTGCCGGTTGCATAGTGAACACAGTGCCGGTAGGTGTGTCAAGAATTAGATCTCTTTTTTTGTCACTAAATAACAAAAGAATTATAATATCTCACAATTTTTTTATGAGCTGAGTTCCACGGGGGGAATATCCAGCTTGACCCTACCCTGTCCTTTTCATACTCTTTTATATAGAGAAGGTTTAAGGTTCAAGATATAAAAATCATATTGTTTATTAGCTGTAGGAATGCATTCCATTCGCATATAGCACAGCAAACAGAGGTTTTCCTGGCGAAAATCACCGTGATTATATTGGGTCTTGTCAGATTGGATACTGATGCGTTGTTTACATGGTATCATTTGGACCACATCTGACACACTCAACATCTGAACCTTCCACCAACTCCTAAGCTCTGTCTGCTTTAAATATTTCAAATATATGCCAGCAGCTTTTTCGTAGAGGCCCTAGATATGGGCACAACTAAATACTGTTCAAAACTCCATTATTTCAGAATTTCTCATACCATGTCCTTCTCAATATAGTGTGCGTTATTCCGCTAAATATATGATAGATTGCTGGGACAATGATAGGCGGGTGCCATTTATGGATTAAAAAAAAAGTTTAAAGGGGTTTTGTCACTTCAGCAAATGGCATTTATCATGTACAGAAAGTTAAGATAAGGCACTTACTAATATATTGTGATTGTCCATATTGCCTCTTTTGCTGGATGGATTCATTTTTCCATCACATTATACACTGCTCGTTTCCATGGTTATGACCACCCTGCGATCCATAAGCAGTGGCGGTGCTTACACAGTATAGTAAAAGGCACTAACCTATGCGCACTCCTGTGGTCCTGGCCACTGTAGAGACCAGTGATTCTTCCTATACTGTGCAAGCAAGGCCACTGCTGCAAGATTGCGTGGTGGTCGTAGCCATGGAAACAAGTAATGTTTAATGTGATGGAAAAATGAATCAAGCCAGCATAGGAAGCAATATGGATAATAACACTACATTGGTAAGTGCCTTGTATTAACTTTCCCTACATGATAAATGCCAGTTGCTGAAGTCATAAATCCTCTTCACATCCTGATGAGTGCTTCCCTTCAGTGCAGTTAAATGAATGATTATCTATGATAGCTATCATGTCGACCATTGCTGGCCAGAATTCTGAAATAACTGGCTTGGCCACCATAGGAATATGCCCTACCCATGCTCAGACATCTCAAAACATAATACTTTTGACTATGTTCCATTAAAAAATAAATCCTAAATTCAAAATCTGATCACCGATCCACCAAATATCAAACCTAAAGATTTATTTTAATAATACATTTTTGTAAAAGATGGCACTTCATACATACAATAACACCTCTTACATAGACTTATCATATTTTTCAGCCATCAAGAGAAATATCTGGTCTCATACAAGGCATGGTCAGACCAATGTGGTAAAAGAACATAAAACTAAGACAGAATACCATAGTAAAAATGCAATTTTTGTCTACTATTTAGCAAAGCATGACTGAAACATTGTCTATATCATTCATGTCAACTCTCCTAAAAAGAACCACATTTGGGAAGAGGAACATCCAAGTCATCCATAGTGGTGCTGATGATCAATGTTGGAAGCTTCTCGAGAAGCTTTAGGTGACATGATCCAGAAGGACCTGCCCTTTGACCTACTGTCAGCTACACAAGTTTCTGATGTATAAACACAAGTAATTACTGGAACTAGTTCATTGTCCTTTGGCAAAATAGCAGCAAGCTCCCATCTTCACACTCTGATGTGCAGCACAAAGCTAAGTAGAAGCAGTTCATGATTTGCTAACACATCTGTTTTCCCTAAGTGTCTCTTCCGTTTTCAAGGCAATACTCAAGATATGCAATCCCTTGTGCATAGCGCACATAGCAGAGGCCTTACAACATGATTTGCAAAGTCTCTTTGGTTAAAAGAAGACAAAGGAAATAAGCATCTTCAAAACAAAATGTTTGTTCTTCATCCACATACTCCATAATTAATCCGATTTTTCCTCAGTGGACTTCTTCTTACAGTTAATACTTCTGACAGAGGGAGTCAGTTTACAAACAGTTATTGGATGGGAATATGTAACTCTAAGAAATCCCGAGGTGGAAATGAGACACACACACAAAAATAAAATATAAAAAATAAATTAAAGAAATCAGAATGAATAGAAAAATATTTAATATAACTTTAAATGGCACCTTCCATCTATAGAACAGACTTGGATGGGAACGCATGAGATTCTACTACTACCTTACCTATGCAGGTCTTTCTCAAGTGCTGACTCTAACTAGGTGCTCACATGATCTAGTTAACTCAAAATGTCTGCTTTGCACATGCAAAGGTGATAGGTACATTGGGGTTGTGCATCCTAAGGATAGGTAATCAACAGGGGTGCATCTAGCCTTTCTGCTGCCTGAGGCGAAAACTAAAATGGCGTCCCCCAATGCCAATTTCTTAACCTAATCCCTTCGCCACAGTGAAAGTGCTCATTGCCCATGGCCCTTCCGCTACCCCCTCTTCCCCCTACCTGGTGCTGCCTGAGGCAATCGCCTCACCTGGCCTAATTGGTGGTGCACCCCTGGTCATCAATATCTGATCGGTGGGGATCCGCCCCCTGACACCCACAATGATCAGTTGTTCGAAGAGGAGGTGGAGCTTGTGCAAGCACTAATTCCTCTTCAAAATTACAGTACGCGTCATATCTGAAGTCTCGGTGCAGCAGTGTAATTACAGGTGATTGTTCCATTCACTTGAATGGGACTAGCACTTGTAATTACACTGCATTGCTTCAAGTGAGACAACGGGCATAGCGAGTATAATCTTGAAGAGGAATATGATTGCTACCTCCTTTTCATACAGCTGATCGGCGGGATCCAGGGAGTCTGATCACCACCAATCACATACCAATGACCTATCCTGAGGATAGATCATCAATATGTATGGCTGCACAACCCCTTTAATGACAAAGAACCTATTAAATACCCCTTAGTAGATGTATGAAGTGTCTGAAGCACGGAAGCAGGGGCCATTTTTTTTTATAGATGTGACCTCTCAGGATGTAGAAGCTTCCATTTCATCAAAGGAATGAATGACTCTATATTTAGCATGTCCTACTACTGAAGAAAGAGGTCAAACCTCCTCTTCACATGAAGGACAGACAAAAGGACCCAATTCAGCAGTTACATGTTATGGGAAAAGAAGCCGTGGTTTTGACCACAGCTACAAATACAGGACATTGTTCTTTATCCATGGGAGAGCCCTGGACTCCTCACCTTTGACACACATGTATAATACTAACTTTTAGCTGGGAGAAAAGAACATTCTTCCTCCTCTGTAATTCTCCAGTCCCTTAATTGCTTTCATACGTAAACTGCCGGTTGATTTATATCCATGTCAACGTTCTTTTAAGGGTTTTTAGCTAACCCTATAGAATGGAAAGCCTACAAGTTTTTTGAAATCATAGTTGGCCACCCATAGTCTTATATGTGGCCTTAGTTCATATAAGACGTACAAAAAAAAAAATTCTGTTATGTACCATCTCATTACAGAGATATTCTCTGCCGGAATCATTGCCTCTAGTGCAGCATATATCCGAAATACAGCACCTAACATACAATGAAACGGAGCAGCAGAGGATTCCATGTACTACTGCGTCCTGCACATGACACTGCTATGAGGCCTATTTTTACTTTTATAAGCTGCACACTTTCTGTATAGCACAGCACACGGGGCATGAACATAGTATGGTAGATTCTCCAAACAGTGCAATTATAGTGAAAACCAACATGAGCCTATAAATCCAGTATCGCGCTAAAATGCACAATCCACTGCTCCTAGTGT
Organism: Rhinella marina; assembly: GCA_900303285.1. NCBI lineage: Eukaryota > Metazoa > Chordata > Amphibia > Anura > Bufonidae > Rhinella > Rhinella marina. Next base: position 62,549 of record ONZH01023680.1, on the reverse strand, counting down.
CATACACAGATACTGTTGACCAAACACAACTATTTCTTCCATCGTATACGTGCATGCTCAGCCAAGCGTGCTTTTGTTCTCTATAGTGAGAGGGAATAAACCACTTCAAGACACCTCTGGCAAGAGATTATCTCTCTTCAGAACTGACATCTGCTGTTGAGGGAGAGTCAGAAAACCTCAAAAACATTAAATGGTCCACCAAACGTTTCCACCAAAACCGGTGGCTTCGGCAGTACATATCTAATTACCACTTTAAGGCTGTATTACACTGGCCAATTTTTCAGCAGATGACCGCTAACAAGCGTTTGTTAATGATCATCTTGCAGTACAATACTACCGGCAATTGCCCAATTGTTCGTTCATCGGGCAATTGTTATTCTTAAGCACACTTAAAAATCATTGTTGACATATTGATCGCTCCTCCCCATGCTGAGGAGGAGATTGCTGCACCAGACCAGAGCCACAGAGAATGGAACCAGAGAAGATGGTAAGTATAACATGTTGTTTTGTTTTAATTTTAAGCCATTTTAGGGCTTGCCCGAGATTTGTAATTATCTCAGACAACCCCTTTAACTTATGCCACTGTATATACCTTACGAAGCCCAAATGTATATCAAAGCAAATATACTGAATACATATACAGATATCCATCCGCAGCTTGGCTTCTACTGAGAAAAAAGAACCATATTTAGGCATATTCAGACATTTCTGTGGTGCTGACTGCTACGGGCTACGCTATTAAGTACCATGAAGTATCAATAACCAGGCATGAACCTGTCAAGTGTATTACTTTTTTGGCATACTGCATATGTAACCCATTGAAAACACAACACTATTATGGGGGAGATTTATCAAAACCAAAAGAAAACTGGCTTAGTTGCCCATAGCAACCAATCAGAGTCCACCTTTCATTTCTCAGATCTCCTTTGGAAAATGAAATGTAAAATCTGATTGGTTGCTATGGGCAATTAAACCAGTTTTCCTTTACACCAGTTTTAAAAACTTTACCCCTATATATTTGGCTATATATGGCATGGATCTGCGTGAATATTACACTTCTGTCCTGGTCTAATAAAGCCCGAAAGCCTGAAAGGAAAGTACTGACATCTTACAGATCATGCTACAAACTACGGCTGAGTTATTGTTTAATGTGACACATCTGAATGTGGAAATCAGCCCATTAGTGTGGAGACATTTGGCTTTTCCAAATTTCCTTTCTTTTTCGCTCAGTGTTCATTATCTCACAGCTTGCCAGTATGATCAAAGGCCTGGGAAAGGTCAGGCATTTCTTCTGTAGAGATACTTTTGTTACATGAAAAAAAAAAATCTCCAGTCGCACAACAGCATCTTACAGCTGCCACTGCACACTGGACGCTTAGGTCCTAACATGAGCATGCCATGGGGTGAAAGCCATTGTACACGGTAAAATATACCACTGGAAAGCAAAGAATAAATGTATTTTACTATAAAAACCAATTGTATGGACATAGCATTAATTTACGGTGCAGCTCCGTTAATCTAGCATTCACTAATCCAGATGTTCTGAGAATTTGGTCAACACCCGAATGCATTTTAATCTACAATTTCCCAACTCTAGGACTGAACAAATTACAAAGTAAAATACTGGCATATTTCAGTGTTTTATATTATATATAATATAATATATTATATATATAATATTTTATCTCTCAATAAAATAAGAAGACCGCGCTGCTTCTGATCAGAGCCGATTCCCAAACTTCAGGATCCAATCAAAGAAAAATGCATAGCCAACACACCGTCATAGTCAAAATTTCAACCTCTTGAGGAGCCCCTGTTAGGGTTTAAACGCAAAAAAACAATAGTGAAGGACCCTCAGTCTCAGAGTGTTGTCGATTTTTTATTGTACTCACAAAATTAAGATCAATACAGGCACATCAAATCATCTATCTCCTTTTGCGTCTTTGCCTCGTGTTTGACCCGACCCGGGTTTCGCTCTTCGTAAATATTTTATCTCTGCCCATTTTATCAGTCGATATTTCATCTGATAATCTGACACCCATCTAGACCCACTAATGTCAAATTGATACAGTTTTATACGCCATCATTTACCCAGCTAGTCACGTTTTACAGTATCTTAAAGGGGTTGTCCATGTAAAAAATTCTACAGTTTTCAAACCAGCACCTCGATCTGAATACTTGTGTAATTAAATATCTATCCATCTGTATTGTGCCACCTGCTGTTTGCTCTTTTTTCTAATTTCTCTGCCCTGCTCACTGAGATGGAAGCACATGCTCAGTAACTTCCATCCTATAACTTCCACCAGCTGCAGCAGAAAGGACACACACCTGAGAAAGGACATATCCCCTAAGCTGACAGCTTGAAATAAAACTAGCAGAACAATAGAAGCAATGAACAAGGTACAGGGCTGGTTTTAGCTTTGTTAAAAAAAGGTTGTCTTTACTATATTATGTCATGTACTATACTATATTATGCATTATATTTTACTATTATATATTACTATATAATGTCTCATTTTCATTTTTTACATTATTCATGGGATAACCCTTTTAACTTCTGTTTAAGAAAAAAACAATTTGGATAAATAGAACTGTAAAGAAAGCAATAAATGACAAAAAGAAAGCATTTAAATCACTAAAACAGGAGGGTGGCGAGGAAGCATTGAAAAACTATAAGGAAAAAAATAGAATATGTAAAAGACAAATAAAAGCAGCCAAACTAGAGACCGAGAGATTAATCGCCAAAGAGAGTAAAACTAACCCTAAAATGTTCTTCAATTATATAAATAGTAAAAAGTATAAATCTGAAGGTGTCGGCCCCTTACAGAGTAATGAGGGGGGAGTTGCAGAGAGGAGAAAGCAAAGCTACTAAATACTTTTTTCTCCACGGTATTCACTGAGGAAAATAAACTGTCAGATGAAATGCAGAATATAAAAGTAAATTCCCCATTAAAAGTGCCCTGTCTGACCCAGGAAGAAGTACAGCGACGTCTTAAAAAGATTAAAATAGACAAATCGCCAGGACCGGATGGCATACACCCCCGTAACCTAAGGGAATTAAAGAGGACCTTTCATGGGACACCGTTTTGTAGGGCAAGTAATGGGGATGTAGGTGTTCTTACTATTTTTGCAGGGCGCCGCTCCGTTCGCCCGCAGCGCCCCTGTAAAGTTCGGGCGCACGCTATGCTAATGCATAGCATCGGAACAGGGAGGAGGAGACGCCAGGGATTCTCAATGGGCATCTCCTTCTCCCTGGCTGTAGCGCTGTCCAATCGCAGTGGAGAGCGTCACAGCCAGGGAGACACTAAACTGCGTAAAGTAATTAATAGGGTTGAGCGAACCCGAACCGCAAAGTTCGGGTTCGTACCAAACTTTGCGAGTTCGGGTACCCGGACCCGAACCCGGACTTTTTCACAAAAGTTCGGGTTCCAGTTCGGTGTTCGGGTAATTTTATTATTTTAAATTGCTTAAGGCAGAATGCTAAATAAAATGGCCTTCTAGGGGTTAAAAATAATTAAAAAAACTCACCTTGTCCACTTGATTGCGCAGCCGGTGTCTTCCTTCTTCTTCTTCTTTCAGGACCTGCAAAAGGACCTGCGGTGACGTCACCGCGCTCATCTAGTGGACAAGGTGAGGTTTTTTTAATTATTTTTAACCCATAGAAGGCCATTTTATTTAGCATTCTGCCTTAAGAATGCTATTATTTTCCGTTATAACCATGTTATAACGGAAAATAATAAAGGGAAGTTCGCGTCCCCATTGATTTGAACGGGGTCCGGGATGAAGTTCGGGTCAAGTTCGGGTCCCGAACCCGAAATAAGCTGTAGAAACCAGTGTCAGACAGCTGCTGCCAAGGCCAATACGATAATGGGTTGCATCAAAAGGGGCATAAATGCCCGTGATGAGAACATAGTCCTGCCACTTCACAAATCACTAGTCAGACCACACATGGAGTACTGTGTACAGTTCTGGGCTCCTGTGAACAAGGCAGACATAGCAGAGCTGGAGAGGGTTCAGAGGAGGGCATCTAAAGTAATAACTGGAATGCGTGGACTACAGTACCCAGAAAGATGATCGAAATTAGGGTTATTCAGTTTAGAAAAAAGACGACTGAGGGGAGATCTAATAACTATGTATAAATATATCAGGGGTCAGTACAGAGATCTCTCCCATGATCTATTTATCCCAAGGACGGTGACTGTGACGAGGGGACATCCTCTGCGCCTGGAGGAAAGAAGGTTTGTACACAAACATAGAAGAGGATTCTTTACGGTAAGAGCAGTAAGACTATGGAACTCTCTGCCTGAGGAGGTGGTGATGGTAAGTTCACTAAAAGAGTTCAAGAGGGGCCTGGATGTATTTCTGGAGGGTAACAATATTACAGGTTATAGTTACTAGAGAGGGGTCGTTGATCCAGGGAGTTATTCTGATTGCCTGATTGGAGTCGGGAAGGAATTTTTTCCCCTAAAGTGAGGAATATTGGCTTCTACCTCACAGGTTGTTTTTTGCCTTCCTCTGGATAAACTTGTAGGAAAACAGGTCGAACTGGATGGACAGATGTCTTTTTTCGGCCTTATAAACTATGTTACTATGTTACTATCCATGCTTAACACAAAGCGAGGTTCAACAGTTAGCAATGGTTTTGTATCCAAGCACAAAAAAATTTGATTATATATGTAATGAGTAATACATAACGCTAATAATAATAATAATAATAATAATAATAATAAATCTAATAATTTAATCAAAAGTGGACATGCAGAAGCATTGACCCCATAGCATGAGCTAAACGGGCTGCCATTTTGATAATGGTTCATGCCATTCCCTTACTTGCTAGCCTGGAGGTCCTTAGACAGGGGGAGCCTTGTGCAAGTTTACATTATCATACATGAAGATGGAGGAAGACGGGAACTTGACTTCATGGACCACACAACATCCACCTTGGCAGGTTCTACCTTCTCATGAAAGCCCTGTCATAATCATTGTAAAAGACTTTTTTTTGCTCGAAAAATCCATGCACATTGCTAGACATTTTTGGCAGCAACTACATTTTAGGAGTAAAGAGATCAAATCTCAATCCCCCAAAAATAATTTCAGTGCGCAAAGAACAAATCTCACAGAGAGAAAACTGCCTGAAATGCACTAGTGGCCAATTTTCATTTTGTCCTATAAGACTGCTGTAAAGTTTCATTCCTTCAGTAGTATGTAGCACAATTCCTGTGTGAGAAAAGGGAAAAAAGGCTGGGGGGAGGAGGGAGAAGAGAAATTTACTGAAGCTAAAGCTTGGGGCTGCCCTGGAGCAGACTGTAGCCTTGCTGCAATGAGATGGCAAGCTGAACTTTTTTGATGAGCTAAAAATTCATTGATGTTGGCTCATATGAGGTCCACTACAGCATCGCTCATGCTCTGTCTACCCTTGGCATATTGGTTCCTTTTCCCTTCTCTGCTTTAGCATAACTTTATTTTTCTCTTTTATCTCTAGATAACTGCTCCCAGGGACCGGAGGAATTGATTTTTTGTTTTGACTTATATTGTTTGAAGATCTGTAACTCAAAGCAGCTCTCACGCCTCTGATGTCTCTGCCTGAACATCTTAAAAGGTGAATGCAGCCCTGAGTACTAAACTCCACATCCATGCATCTTCATACTCCTGCTGTTGCTTTTTTCCATTTGATTTTTATTTATTTATTGCTCTTTGACCTCTATGTGGAAGCCTTGATTCTGTAAAACATGGCCAAGGGGGCCCCTGTTGTTTCCTTGAATAAAATATAATATTTTCTTCAGTCTTTACCAAAAAACGTCCTTTTTATGACTTACCCAGGCAAAAAGTGATATGTTTTCCGTGGTAGGACTGAACTTCCCAGAACCTTTCGAAGACAACTGAAGAAATTTCAATGCTGGTGTAACATCAATTATGGACAGCTGTAATGTCCCTTGGTCCTACCTATAGTGGTCATATGCCATTACCCTATGGTGCGGAATATGATTAACGGCTCCAGCTTAATGACCACCTTTGTTAAACTTGTTTGTGCTTTGGCCTGCACACCTACTTATTGGAGACAAACATGCCACAACAGAGCTATGCCGAGTGTTACACTGCCAACCTAATAAGCTTCTAAAGCCTGTTTTCCTAATTGGCCATTCCCTAGAGGGATAAAGGGGTAAATTGGCACTTTTTGCTACAATTGGTTAGCAAGGATTTCCTACTTTTTATGGTTCGGAGAACAAGATACGCAGCCGCTGCATATTATCTTATGACAGGCATGACCAGGATTTCAGTGACAGGACATGTGTCATTAATATAACGTACATCAAGGGGATTGGTTTTTTTTTTCTTATTCTTAGACAATGTCTGTGAAGTGCCAAAGAAGTGCTAAAATGAGTGGATTTCCATTTTATGCAGAGGAAATCACATCTCAGTCAGACAGCAGCGCATGAAATTTTAAATATCTCTTGCTTTGACAAAAAAAGGGAAACATTTTGCAACTTTTTTTTCCTGTTATATCATAGAAAAGAAAGCTTTGGACAAGAGGAACATTTTATCCATCACTTACAAGAAGCTGAGGCTTATTTTGAGGGTTATGTGAATATATCTAAAAAAACGTACAGTATATGAGAATATATGAGGATCGCCAATGACTGACAACACATCAAGCTTTTGAAATGGTTCATATTCTAAGAGACCAAATGTAAGACTCAGCTGTATCTTACATGGCAGTCACTTTTACATGTTTCTGAATTGGGGTCCCATTGTATTAATTCCCTTTAAGTTGCCCAGCTTGCTAAAATACGGTTACATATGCAAGTATTATCTCTCAATTGTAACCTTATTTTCTGCTCGGCTGGACAGCATGACCATGATTTGTCATTGTGTCTCCCCCCGCCCGCCACATCACTCATGTGCCTATTATTGTCATCAGAATGTGGCGTGTCAGCAGGCCCCTGCTCCCCATCTCCACGCAGTCACTCAGGTAACAAACCCATAATCTCATCCTGGTTCCATGATGGTTGAATTACACTTAATTGTTCCTGCACAGTGATTGATTTCTGCCTGAATAGAGACCTCTGCCTTTTTTCAATGCAAGCGAACAGCAGCCAAGTCTCCCCCATCTAGGAGGAGGCAGCAGCCTTTGAAGAGATCAAAGCCAAGGCCGCAAGCAGTTGTGCGCCCTGGGAATACGGAAAGCCTTTATGCTCTCACAACCCCATTTCAGCATCATGTTGGACTGCAGCTGTATTACATTCTGCCAGGACTCTCAATGTTTTCAGTACTGGATCTGACATCACCCATAGCTGTTTTCTCTGAGTTGTAAAAAAAAAAGAAAGCTGAAGATCACGCTTTTCACAGCTCTTTAATTCTAACATTCAGATTCTAAGCCACAATTGCTTTCCATTCTAAAGCTGTTACCATGTTTTGGATACACATACCTAGCCAGTTGACTTTACTGTTTTTTTCTACTGCATCAAAAGAGTCGACCACACCAAAATCCTGCCCTCCGCATGCCTCCAGGCCAACAAAACAAGCTGTGTGCTCACCAGCATCAAGTCTGGCTGGTTCCTCATACAAATGGTAAGATGATATAGTAACTTGATAGCTATAGCACTTTAAAAAACCTGCTTCAAGCAAGTGCAAAAAAGAGATTGAATGTGAAGCAGAGGATGTTTTCAGAAAAACAGTAAAAAAAAAATCAAAACATCCTCCAGATATCCCTCATCAACTGGCAATGAGCACACAAAACAAGCAACTAAACCTGTCCAAATCTACGGTAGGAAACAATGACATGACATCTATCTACCTACTGGTATCTATCTATCACCTATTGATCTATCTATTCTCTATTTTTCTATTTTTTGTCTATCTATCTTTCTTTTCTATCTTTTCAGATTTTTTTCTTCTTAGGTAAGCTGACCACAGACATTTGATGTTAGTCTGATGTGCATGAAATGTCCACAAACATGCAAACATACAAGTTTATGACCAAGCCAGCAGGATGTGGGTTCACTGCATGAAAATTCTGGCCCTGTCTTATTTCAAGGGAAACCTTCTCTTGATCCACGTGAAGCAAGATCATGTGACACTCTTCTACTAAAATGTCCAAAACTGGTGACATACATGTGAAGATAAACGAATGCACACATAATGTCCGAGGCAGGACTTTAACCATTTGCAGCTTAAGAATGGGTCCCAGGTGTCAGGAGAGCAACAGTATTTTCGGCTGCCAAGAGCTTGAGGCCCAAGAGCCAAATGTGTCTTCCAAGCCAGTGGCTGAGAACATTGATTGAATTTCTTATTTTCACATTCATATGGCAATTGTTTTGGCATACACGTAACCCAATGACACTGCCTTCAAGATGTGAAAAATATGATTAGCATATTTCCAACAGTATAGAAAACTAAAGAATCTGAATGTTCATGATGCATGCAAATAAAAGCACTTTTATTGAGGAACAATTTTTCTTAATTTTTGACCTGACGATACTTATTGACTATCCTCTGCCCTCTGCTGGGTTTCATCAAGCTGGATCCTTTAGTCTTTAGAGGAGATAAGCCACTAACAGGAGTGTCTGGCAGTGGTGTTCTCACCTCTACCTATTCAATACACATGTGCACTATGCCAAGGAGGCATGTGTAAAGGGGTGGGGGGCTGAGAGGGTAGCTGACAAGCAAACAAGTGTTTGGCCCACAGTTTTCTATAGTGTATTGGCTGTCTTAAAATGGCTGAACCCACCAAAAATGGGGGATTCGGCGGACACAGTACTGTGTGACGAGCTCCCAACTCTCTCCAGATGGTGTAGGGGGAGAAAAGGATTGGACGAAAGGAATAATTTAATAAATAATATAATCCCAAACCTTTTGTTTTCCGACACCAGAAGCATTCAGCAGTGGCATACATGTTTGGCTAAAGCTAAACGCATATGTGTATGGAGGAACCAGGAGGGCGTTGGGTGAGATAGCTATTGGCCAAATGATTGTATGGCCAATAGTTATTAAATGTGTATTGGCAGCTTAAGGGTACAGTCTCCATATGTCATTGTATGCTGCCTCGTGATGTCCTGTATTCCCCTAAGAGCCAGTGTTCCTAGGCAGGGGTAGACGTGGATGGTATAGGACTTCTGTACAAGAGTAAGATGTGGGTCTCTTAGTAGGCAGTGTTCGCATCGCTGATGATTTGTTCTACTCCATTTTTAGGAGCAGTGCAATGAAAATAACAGTATTAGATCCAGCACATAACTGAAACTAATGGTGCCAGATGGACCCCATTGACTATAATAGAGCCTAACTGGTTTCTATTAAGAAGTCTGTCATATTACTGGAAAATTAGTTCTGGAGTTTGTGACAGAGATCCCTATCGGAGTTCCCATTGCCTTATGTACCATTAGTTTATCAAGAATGAGCTGCTAATCATACAACCACCTTTTTGAGCATGAAGTAGGATACTAGTTTCTCTAGTGGATTGTCACTCATCAATAATACTAGACGATCATTATCAGCCCAACAGCCTACAGGGACCCTGTATAGTGGCACATATATGGTATGTCCACTCCACTCGTACAGGAGTATACCTCTGTAACATCTATATACTAGTCTAGTGGTGCCATATTACAGATTTGTACACATAGCTAACTAATATGAGGCCTTACACCAGAGGCTGTATACAAAAGTGAGTTAAAACAGGAGATATTATCATTCACTGAAAACAATTATAGTTAAAAACACAAAGTGTATATCACTAGAGGCGATGAGAATAGTATGACATGAACATTTGCTTCTGAAGCATGAGAGTTTTGCAGGTTTCTCAGCCGCCAGTGTTGGTGATAGAGTAGTAAGAGGCAAGCTCTGTCTCAGCATGTGAACAGCTGTAATAACACCCCGGCTGTCCTCCTCTCCACCATCAGAGAAGCTCAATTTATTGGTGCCAACATGATTATTAGACATCGTGTTTATCTGACTCCATTCAAGGCTTCATAAAAACGACACACAGGTCTATTAGATCAGAGTACAATATAACTACCTAGAGTAGGGGAACATTACTGAACAACTGTGTACAACTGGCTGGGGGGCACTAGACATGTGGGCCCAGTATTCATTTTCATGGCTTTCTGATTATCAAATATGAAATATTTTGTATTGCACTAGTAAGAAATGAATAAAATAAGTAAAAGCCAAATTAGTACAAATGATACAATACTGTATACAACAATATAATAGTGACAGATGGATGGATAAATGTTTAATACATTGTCAGCACGGCATCAAAGGCATCGTTATTGGGCATTTATATATGACCAGCTTTTACTAGGTAAAGGTGCCCATTTATCATCAATATCTATTGGCAAACACCTATTCTTCTCATCTCCCCCATATGAATGTTCTCAATGGGAAGAGGGAAATTAAGGTGTCCATACACCTTCAGTAGATGTCAGCTGAATGCTTGAAGTCTCTCCCGTCTCCCCCAATGGCTTATCTCCCTTGAGAACAAAGGAATCAGGTGTTGAAAGCCAGCATGACCCCAAAAGATACACAGCTGGCCCTCCGAAATGATGTGTATGGAAAGCTTAAGGCCTCTTTCACACTAGCGGCAGTCCGGATCCGGCAGGTGAAGGGTGCCGTCGGATCCGGACTGCCGCAGGGACATGTGTGGGGCCGGAACCACGCTCCGGCCCCACACATGTCACACAGTACATACATACACACAGACACACACACATATACACAGACAAATACACATACATACATACATGCTCCCGGCAGGTCTCCAGAGCGCCGGAGGAGCAGGACGGCGCGCACAGGTGACGATTCCCCACAGCGCCGTCCTGTTCCTCCAGTGCTCTGGAGACCTGCCGGGGAGCATGTAAGTATGTATGTGTATTTGTATGTGTATATGTCTGTGTATGTTTATGTGTATGTCTATGTCTGTATGTGTGTATGTGTGCAGGTGACGGATCCGTCATGAACTCCATTGAAAGTCAATGGAGGACGGATCCGTTCACCATTGTGTCACACCAAACGGATCCGTCCCCATTGACTTTCATTGGGGGTCATGACGGATCCATCTTAGTGAGGATGCCTGGACCGGAGAGCAAACCGCAGCATGCGGGAGCATTCCGTTGTCTTCAGTTCAGTTTTGTCCCCATTGACAATGAATGGGGACAAAACTGAAGCGTTTTATTCTGGTATTGAGCCCCTATGACGGGACTCAATAACAGAATTTTAAAACGCTAGTGTGAAAGTAGCCTAAGACAGAAAAAAAAACCTATATATTTTGTGTGAAAAACTTATCAGAGGCAATACAGCAAATAACCTAAACACATCCATAATGAGCTAGTAAATCTCCATAGAAAATGAGGAAAGATATGTGAAATATATGTATGGCGTTTATTGATGATGCAATGAGGCACTGAAAGAATATGTGGTAAAGGCAACTGCTCCTGTGTGGAAGCCAGACTGAGGCCTATCTAAGCATAACAGGATGCCCCCGGGGTCGCCTCATGTATAATACTTTAATAAAGGAAAGGCTGCACCGGCCCGAGTGTCCCACTGCCCCTCTTCCACAAATGATAGGTATGAGGGGCAAAAAAGTCACACCATCATATTCAAAATCTGAGATAAGGGAGGGGGTGCGGTGATGTAAGCCGGCACCAAAGGAACCCCATCTGATTTTTACTACTTCTCTCTTCTGTGTAGACTTATCCTCTAGATTTTATATGATGTGACATGAGGTGATATAGTAATATGATATAATATGAAGTTGGGCAGCACTGGTGCCTTGCAGCACTGGGGTTCTAGGTTCAAATCCGACCAAGGACAACATCTGGATGGAGTTTGTAGGTTTTTCCTGTGTTTGTGTGGGTTTCCTTCAGTACTCCAGTTTCCTTCCACACTCCAAAGTCATACTGATAGGGAACTTAGATTGTGAGCCCCATTGGGGACAGCTTGATGCTAATGTCTTAATGTCTGTAAAGTGCTGCGGAGTATGTCAGTGCCAAGTGGGTATAATAAATATGATGTGATATAGTAATACCAGAATACATTGATGACTGTGAATGGGGCTAACCACTTAAAAACATGATGTTATAGATCATACACAATAGTAGTTATCTATGATGACACGAGTGATTCAGACGGCACTTGACTAATTGAATTAGCTGTGAAACAGTGTAATCCCCAGAATAACATTTTATAGAAATAACGGGGGATTGTAATAGATAAACCTTTCAGAGTGAGTGTATGAGTAATCAGTTACAGTATATGACTGTGTTATCTAGGAATTAATAATTATTCATCCCAGGCTAAATACAACGCTTACGTCAACACTGATAATTATTACTATGATCCCACCAATTAAAGTGAAACCACACATAGCGGAGTGTATAGGGCGGACAGTGGCCATTTCTCCACATAACACCTAGAGTGCAGAGGGCTACATAGCAATATAAAGCCACATATGTATTGCAGTAATATGACGATAGATGCAAAGTCCCTTCAGGGTTCATTGCATAAGGTGCTTTATTAGGACACTCACTGGTCTCTGTACTCCTCCCTCCCTCTTGACATGGAAATGTGACTGCTCAGTCAATCACTGGTAGTAGCAGGTCAGCTATTTTAAACACATTTTACTGACAGGACAATCCCTTTAATAAGGACTTAAATGGTTATTCCCATCTCACAAATGTAGTTTGTATAGTTAGATATAGCCATACCAGTATTACTACTAATAGAATGTATTTATATAAAATGTACCGTTTAGAAGATTTCCCTATTTGTATTTCTATTGTCCCACACACATCAGTCAGGCCGTTGCCCCTGGTTACGACCACAGTGACCATGTAGTAGTGGTGGCTGGCTTGCTCCTGTTCAAACCCGCTCTGCGGTAACTGCTGTATTGTTAAAGCACATTGCATCAGCATGCGGAGACACATCTTAGGGTACTTTCACATCTGCGTTTTGGATGCTACCAGTCAATAACGCAATGGTCAGGATCCGTCCAAAACGCAGACTTTATAAAACGGATCGTGCTCCATAGAGAGGAATTGATCTTGGAACAGGATCCGTTTCTCTGTGTTTTGGAAGCGCAGACAAAAATGCTGCAACCCTAAGATGTGTCTCCGCATGCTCATGCAATGTGCGTTCACAATACAGCAGTTACCTCAGAGCAGGTTTGTCCACCACTACTACATGACCACGGTGGTCGTAACCAGGGGCAACGGCCTGACTGATGTGTGTGGGACAATAGATGTACAAATAGGCAAATCTTCTAAACGGTACATTTTATATAAATACATTCTATTAGTAATAATATTGGTATGGCTATATCTAACTATACAAACTACATTTGTGAGATGGGAATACCCCTTTAACGACTAGCCATTGCTGCTCATTTTAAAGGAGTTTTCTGGGGAAATAATTTTCCCTAAAGGGGTTATCCAAGATCTATAATGCCCCCCCCCCATATATCCGGGCCCCTCATAGAGGTTGTACTTACCTCGTTCCCCGGTACCCACGTTACCTCTGATGCCGGCACGGCCGTTGTGGCATCTCCATGTTGTGAAAGCATCCGGCAGGCAATAGCAGGCCACGGATGGGACGAGCCTCGTTCCCGTCACAGCCTGCTATTGGCTGACCCCCCTGTCGCCAGATGTTTTCATTTGCGCAACAGGGAGATGCCACAGCGGCCATGCCAGGATCATAAGAGACACGGGTGCCGGGGAGCGAAGTAAGCACAACTTCTGTAAGGGGCCCGGGAATTTCGGGGGGGGGGGGGGTGCATTATGCCTGTGTACCGCTCCAATCATATAGGGGAACATGGTCCCTCATTCTCATGATTGGCGGGGGCCAAGGGACAATAGCTATGGGATGCTGCAATGCTTGACTATGTATAGAAGCCCTGATGTATCAAGGCCTGGCCATAAATGATCTGCCTCCTCCGGCTTTAAGTGACCTGGAATGAAATGTATAGCAGCTCCGAGGTGTCGCCAATGGTCATGCCCTCGCAACGCTCTCACTCTGCCCTTGCTGCCCCCCCTTTTTGTAGACTTGGTGAGGACAGGGTAAAATGCAAATTGCGACTAGAAAAGTTGCAAATGCATTGAACATTTATACGTCAAAAAAAGGCGTAAGGGAATGATAAATTTGCCCCAGAGTTTATGGATGACAAATACTTATGTGCTCCTATACAATGGATCTGCTTCATGTTTGTATTTACCTAGTCCCAACGAATCAATTAAAGAATAAAGTAACAGTGTTTCAATGACTGCCCAAGGCCACACGAATGTAATATGGTTTTTGGCAGTGGCTTCCTTTTAGCAAACATACATTAATATTCAAGAGTTGCTTTTTTTGCGAAAACCATCGGGAAGACTTTATCCCTCCTGCTGGTTGCCTATATTCCTAGCATCTACATTACAGTGTAAAATAAACTCCCCGCCCCAGTGTAGACCATGTTGTCCTATTAAATATAGCAAAAAAAAAAAAGCTAAAGGAGGGTGGCTTCTTTATCGAAACCTGTCATGAGCGCTGCTAAGAAGGCACTTAATATCAGCATGATCAACCCTATGAGGCACCCTATTAGACTGATAGAGTTGATCCTGATGATTAAAATGATTTGTATAAAGAATACAAGTCTTTTTTTCTCCAGAACTTCACAACTGATTTTCACAAGACAGGTATCATTTCAATCGGCAATATCAACCCTTCCAGACTCCTTTAAACTCCTTTTGCCACTGTCCAGCGAGTTTAGTGCCTACATAGAGTATTCATTAGGTAGTTTCATCGATCATTATCCTTCCACAAGTCTTTGCAATCTTCTCAAACATACAATAATATTACTATTATATTTTGAAGTATGGGAAGAAACAAGAATAACTGGAGAAAATGACACAAACTTCATGTAGACATTGTCCTGGGCAGATTTGAACCCAGAGCACCAGTGCTTCAGGGCAGCATGGTCAGCAGTACAGACGCTACACCACCTATATTAGTTAAAGCCTAGAACTATGTAAGACATCTTGCACGCAGTGAAATAAAAATATTTTATTCACATATAATTATATTCATTATATTTGTGTTCAACTGGATGTTGTATTTCTGTGGAGCGTCTTCTGTACATACAAAGGCTGATTATGTCCCTGAGTGTATTATGATGCCACCACCTATAGAACACATACAGGAAGCACAGCAGATACAATCTTGTGAAATGTGGTCTACTACAACTATGGTGAAACTATCTGAATGACACCTGGTACGGTTCACTCAAAAGAAAAAAACTAAAACTTTTCTTGCTTCAACATTTTACCATTTAGAGGGAGCCTGACTGGCAACACACCAAAAAATATGTCAAGAAAACATTGGCTGCTCAGTACTATTGCTGTGGTTCAGCAGATGCTTTTTCCGGAACTCAACTCTTAAAATATAAAAGATAAGACATTTCTTTGTACTGCTGCTTATTCAGACAACTAATGTAGACCCCCATGGGCTATAGAAGCTGAAATAAAACCTACAAACGGCTGTGACCAAATAGAGAGGTTCTTCACCTAAATGTTTTTTGTACAAAATAATGACATATAAAAAAAATATCCTAGCAGGATAAAATTGTAGTTTGAGTACTGCCATGTCTTCCTGTTGCGATTCTAAAGCCCATAAAGACCATACATGTGGAAATATAGACTGTAATATCCCACCAGCAACATGCCAGACTAAACTGGTCATTGAGCAAAATTCATCCAATGTTTGGGCTAATTTTTCAAACAATGCTCGGATAAAATGGTTAAAATCATCAGTTGCTTCTTGTATATGGCCACCCACAAATGCCCATGGGCCCTGGTGCCACAGTACAGCTTAAGCCCCCTTCCCTCAGTGCTTTATGGCCAAGGGCTGGGAAGCACATAGCTTTCATGCTGTCTGAGGCAAAAATTGAAATGGCACCGCCCCATGCCAAATTTCACCTAATCCCTCTATAACTATGCCCCTGGCCACCCACAATAAGCATCAATTTGACCTTACATTCATCATCGATGAGCTGAACTACCCATGATCAGTTTTTATTACTGTGGAAAGCCACAGGCAAGACCATATTTACCCTGCAGTGACACAACAGCTGACATGAAACTTTACATGCCTTGTAATACTGTACTTAGATGTAGAGGAACCTCCAGAGGTAGAGCCAATCTTTGTAGTGGCACACTACTCTTGCCAGAAGACTCCTCTGAATTGTAAAATGCTATGGAATAAGTTGGGGCTATGTAAATAAAGATTATTATTTATCATGACTTTCATAGACTATAATTACTTAGCTGTTCAGGTCAAAGCCAAAAGAATTGCACTTTAATGACAGCAAAAAAGTGCAAAAAACAGCATGGTGGCAGTTATGCTATGCCATCCCCCATTTCAATCTAAGGGGCTAAACAGATTTTATGAAAAATATATTTGGGTGGAGAATGGCTTTCATAGCTAAGGCTACTTTCACACTAGCGTTTTAAAATTCCGGTATTGAGTTCCGTCATAGGGGCTCAATACCAGAATAAAACGCTTCAGTTTTGTCCCCATTCATTGTCAATGGGGACAAAACTGAACTGAAGACAACGGAATGCTCCTGAAAGCATTCCGTTCCGTCTTCAGACCGGAGAACAAACCGCAGCATGCTGCGGTTTGCTCTCCGGTCCAGGCATCCGCACCAAGGCGGATCCGGAATGACCCCCAATGCAAGTCAATGGGGGTGGATCCGTCTGGTGTGACCATAATGGTAACCGGATCCGCCCTCCATTGACTTTCAATGGAGTCCATTACGGATCCGGCTACACATAGACACATACATACACATAAACATAAACATACACACACATATAGACATACAAACACACATACAAATACACATACATACTTACATGCACCCCGGCAGGTCTTCGGAGCGTCAGAGGGACAGGACGGCGCGCAGAGGGCAGAGGGCGCTGTGGGGAATCGTGACCTGTGTGAGCCGTCCTGTCCCTCTGACGCTCCGAAGACCTGCCGGGGAGCATGTAAGTATGTATGTGTGTTTGTATGTCTATATGTGTGTGTATGTTTATGTTTATGTGTATGTATGTACTGTGTGACATGTGTGGGGCCGGAGCGCGGTTCCGGCTCCACACATGTCACTGCGGCAGGCCTGATCCGGCAGCACCCTTCACCTGCCGGATCAGGCCTGCCGCCAGTGTGAAAGTAGCCTAACACAGTTGCAGTCCTGGCAAACTCAAACTGATCCAGACTAGAAATGGACAGAACTAATAAAACCCACCCATAATTGGGCAATCCATTGGCTGGAACTTAGAGGCCCAGAATTTACCAACTGAAATGTCCGTAAGTATAAGCAACTGATGGCAGTGATACAGTTTGTAGTAAAAGGCTACACAGTAGGAAAGGAACATTTATTAAAGATAAGAGAATGGTATGTTCATGCTGCATTGCTTGCCGGTATGGCTTGTCCCTCAATCCCAGTGTCAAGTAACAGGAACAATATCAAATTTCATCATCGGATGTCTAGATCTTTTAAGGCAGTCACATTATCCTTGTTACTGGAGAAAATATTGCATCTTCCATTATAACAAATCCATTCAAGAACATTAATTAAAAAGTAGAACCAGTGTCAGACTGTGGTTCCCTGGGCCCACCAGAGGGGATTATTCTTGGGGCCAAATCCATATATAATCAATACAGTGAAGAAGGGATGCAAATGAGCTCTTAACAAGCTCTGCCTCTGATGCCACCAGATTTAAATCAGCTATCCTATAAGTCAATTTCCAACCCTTTAAATAGGCCTTGAGCAGGGTTGCCAACCGTCCGTAGATTCACGGACAGTCCGTAAAAACAGGCAGGAAAAAAAGCCTGTCCGTGAATCTACTTCAGTATTCACAGCGCATTTGCCGTGAATACTGTGGAACAGGGGTGCTAAAACTGCAGGCCGCATGCGGCCCCCTGAGGCCATTTATCCGGCTCCCGGCACCTCTTCATTGGTGGTCAGTGTCTTTTTCTGCCCGTGCTGCACTGACCTGACCTCGTACAGCGTCAGGACGTAGTGCGTGCACTCTGACCTGACGCTGCATGCAGTCATTTGACAGTGCAGCGCAGACAGAGAAGACAGAGGAGCACCGGAGCGGAGCTGCAGTGCAGGAGAGGTAAGTTTTTTATTTTATTCTGATGGGGGAAGGGTGGGCTGATGATCTGAGGTCTGATGGGGGCACAATAAGCTGATCTAAGGTCTGATGGGAGCACAATAAGCTGATCTGACGTCTGATATGAGGTCTGATGGGGGCACAATAGGCTGATCTGAGGTCTGATGGGGGCACAATGGGCTGATCTGAGGTTTGATGGGGGCACAATAAGCTGATCTGAGGTCTGATGGGGGCACAATAAGCTGATCTGACGTCTGATGGGGGCACAGTGGGCTGATCTGACTTCTGATGGGGGGCACAATAAGCTGATCTGAGGTCTGATGGGGGCACAGTGGGCTGATATGAGGTCTGATGGGGGCACAAAGGGCTGATCTGAGGTCTGATGGGGGCACAATGGGCTGATCTGAGGTTTGATGGGGGCACAATAAGCTGATCTGAGGTCTGATGGGGGCACAATAAGCTGATCTGAGGTCTGATGGGGGCACAGTGGGCTGATATGAGGTCTGATGGGGGCACAAAGGGCTGATCTGAGGTCTGATGGGGGCACAATGGGCTGATCTGAGGTCTGATGGGGGCACAATGGGCTGATCTGAGATCTGATGGGGGCACAATGGGCTGATCTGAGGTTTGATGGGGGCACAATAAGCTGATCTGAGGTCTGATGGGGCACAATGGTCTGATCTGAGGTCTTATGGGGGCACAATGGGCTGATCTGAGGTCTGATGGGGGCACAATAGGCTAATCTGAGGTCTGATGGGGGCACAATGGGCTGATTTGAGGACCATTACAGCGGGTCCTTATTATTTCTGGGAGCACTACTGGAGGCACTATGGGAAAAATGATTTCTATTATGGGGAATTATTACTACTACCAGGGGTACTATTGGGGGTGTTACTATTATTAGTACCATATGGAGGGCACTACTGCTAAAAGGGCTACTTGTGGAGCATTATCACTATTGGGGCACTATTACTAATGAGTGCACTCTGGGAGAGAATTATTAGTATCAGTGGGACTTTGGGGAGCACTGTAACTATATGGGGATACCTATATGGCACTGTTATATCTACAGTATAGTATTTGGGGACATTAGGGAGCACAGTATTTTGGGCAGCAGCAGGATAACAGAAAAGTGGGTAATCTAAGGTGTCTTTGGGGCAAACTCTGCAGAGAGAAGATGGGGCTGAAAGAAGTGTCATGGCGGTGTGGGCCAAATAGAGAAGATGAGAAAAGAGAACATCTACATCAGGGAGACGTCACTGGATTTAAGAGGTATGTGGTACTGTATCATCTTGTACGTTTGGTATTGGTGAATGTAATGTCCATCCAAATATGTGTCACCTATTTCTTCAGCAAGGACTTGCCGGTATATGGTATGTTACTGCTGCAATCAGTGATCTAATGCTGAGAACTGGCTGCAGTGGTCACATGCCATACACCTGCACATCAGTGTGCAGAACACCAACATTGGGAAAGATGTGCACACTTTCCCATTACATGCCTGTCAGTCTTTGTTTACATGGCAGCAGCAATGAAAGTCCAGTGTGTCACAAGCATCATCACTGCAGCCATATACACAAAGCACTCAATGGCAGGGATGTAACAGCTGAAAATTGTTGATTTCTTTTCCATATGCCATATTTTATTTTTAATTACTGAACAATCCTCTTTATTCTGGGGGCGTGGAAGGGGGCGTGTCCTCTAAAAAGGGGTGCAGTGTATGTCCGTAAAAATTTTGAGCCGTCCGTAAATTTTGGTTCAGTTGTCCAGAAAAATTTGAAAGGAAGGTTGGTAACCTTGGCCTTGAGACATGACTTGGATAATAAATAAGCCAGCACCTCATCTGAAGACAGCTGGTTTGGGGTGATTGTCCCTCATCAGTGCAGAGCAGAGAGTACTGGCTTAACTGGGTGAGAGGTCTAGGTTAGGATTTCAGGGGCTACTATCTTTCTTTACGGAGACCTATTAAGGCACTCTCATCAATATAGTGTAAGAGGTTTTGATTCAAAGAAATAGACCCTAGTGGCAAATGATAAGCTCCAAAGGCAGCTCCAAATGTGTTTTTGACTGGGCATTAGGCCCACTATGGCTCCAGAGACTGAGCCCAACCGTGGATCCTTTGGTACTTTAGTGGGCTAGTCTGAGCCTGACTAGAACAGTGATAATTCTGTTCCTTTTTGGTTCAGTAGTTGGAGGCAAGACAAACTTCTAGGTCCATGTATAAAGTTGTGAGAAGCTACATTCAATGACCTCTATGCACAGAGCTTATAGACACGGTGTAACCATATACTGTACAATATCACCTCATCAAACACGACCCTCAAGATATGCTCTAAGGGACATAATCTTGACGGCATTTACTTTACAAAGTGACAGCACTACAGGTGTTTATGGTGTTATCCTCTTATGTAGGAGGTTCTGAAAAATGGCCATGAGCATGTCAACAGGAAACGAAGACTTGACACCTTAAGACATTCTGCACAGAGCTCTAGGCTGAAAAATAGTTATAAATATACATTGTAAGAGAATCTGGTTCTTGCAGTTTGCCAAGCCACAAATTCTGTTCACTTCATCTACAGAGAAAACTATCCTATTAAGTATCTTTCAACATGCGCCAGCCCATTTTACACAAGCTCTATGTGGCAAAATGTGAGAATGCTTTAAATTAAATCTATGTAGGCCCAAGCTTTTTGAGAAACAAAGGATCCTAAAATGATGTTGTCTTATTCGAAACAGATTTTTACTCCTCATATGCAATGTGCTATGTGGAGCTGGGATTCATTTCTTCAGTCAGAACTCAGTTTATGTGTCGTGCAACATAATATAGACTCCAGATCCGCATCTGTGGACAGCAAGATGTTTCGTTAGCAGGGGCTGCCCATGAAGCCGCCTTCACTTTCACACTGATGAAAGTAGCAAGGACCCATTTACGCCCTGAACCAGCCAGGAACATGTGGACTGTTCACTCAAAAAAACAGCTGTAAGATTTAAAGGGCCGAAAAGCGTCTGAGAACAAAGGCTCTGCAGTTGGTAGAGGTTGGGAGCTTTGTATTTAAACATACCACTTAGGTGATATGACACGTTTGTTGCATGACTAACAATTGGTCAAAGAATTGGACTTTGGAAGTGTGAAAACAAACACCTTTTGAGCCAGTGTGAAAAAGCTCACCTCCTTTTACATATTACCGCTGTGATCTGCTTAGTTTGTCCTCTTTCACACACAATTTTTGTTTTAACATGTAGGCAGTAGACAGCATAACTGCAAACCTCCAAAGCAGGACATAGATATAAAATTTTGTACTTTTGGTTGACATCACTAAAACCATACACAGTTTTAAAACACCACATTTCTAGTAGTCAGTGGAGAAATTTATCAAAACTGGTGTAAAGGAAAAAACGGTTTAGTTTCCCATAGCAACCAATCAGATTCCTCCTTTCAGATCCTTTAAAAAATGAAATGTGGAATCTGATTGGTGGCTATGGGCAACTAAGCCAGTTTTCCTTTTCACCAGTTTAGATAAATGTTGCCCTATAAGTAACTATAAACTACAGATTATAGCCAACTACCAGTGAAAATATTCCAACAGATCAGATCAAAGTTTTGACCAAATGTCTGATGTGAAAATAAAATACATTCGGGATCTCTTCACACAGAAAACACCCATTCCCATAAACCATGCTGTCCCTGGAGCAGAACAAGTAGAGGTAAACAATGTCATTTTTTGAACCAACCATTGGTTACCCCTATTTTTACTGGTATTCAAAGGAGTTTTTTTAAATTGGAAAAAAGTTTTGGAAAAAGAGCAAAATTGTATACTGCTGGTGACGTACCTGGCGTTTTCCCAGTAGAAAAACAGCCCAGGGCAGCGCTAATGACCGCCCATTTATGCCGGTGACGTCACCAGGATCACTGCTAGGCTGAAGCCTCCACCTAACATGCCCATGAGAAGCCTGGTATGTATGAAGAAAAAGCTCTTGATCTACACGATGCAGCGCAGGGCAAGGGGGACCATCGGAGCTAGAAATGCTCCGATGCTCCACTGATACAGGCTAAATGTATGAAGGGGAACTTATGTCCAGGTTCAGCTCTGAGTGATCGTCCTTCAATATCAAAATCGGAGACAACCCCTTTAAGTTAATGGGAAAATCAGGACTAATAAGTGGCCAGATATTATCTCATGTCTATAGCCATCTTTAGCCATGACTGATAAAAGAAATTCCCATTGCTTAGGAATGACCTTCCATTACCACAGATAAACAACTACTATCACAGTGACTTTTTACGAATTATCCATAGCTTTCATAGGCTATGCTGTAGAATGGTACTCCCACTCATGCATTTACTGCTTTGTGACGCTCTACCTAACTTACCTAGTATTGAAAACATGGATACTCATGCAAAAGGCAATGGGTCAGTTCCCTATCTTCTTGTCCTACCAATCTTTGTAAAAGAATTTTTAAAAATGCCTTTGACTAAAAAAAAAAAAAAAAACATTCTCTGAGATTTATGAAACTCTCTAAAATAAAAACTGTCTTTGTTGTCCATAGCAACCAATCACAGTACAGGTTTAATTTTGTATTCTGCTATAGAAAAATGAAAGATGTGCTGTGATTGGTTGCCAGTTTTCCTTTGAGACAGTTTCCTAAATGTGCCTTATTATGTTCCATACATTTCAATCATACATAGATGAGAGGCTGGGAGCTAGAGAAAAAAAAGGCCGACCTGCTCTACAAGGACAATGATCATTTCATATAATACTTTTCAATTTACCAGCTCCCTCCATAAAAATCTAAAAGCTCCGGTTTCATAGGGGGTACAACAACAAAACAAGATCCCAAATAAACATACGTTTTACAGAAAACCACTTAGCACATGTTATGGAAATAGTATCAAAACATGATGTGAGCAGATACTCCAATTCTTCAGAAGCTGCTGGAGACAATAACGGCACAGTTCACACAGAAAGAACCCATTTTATGCTTTGTGCTGCCAAGTAGAATTTGAAGGCTCATAAACATTACACAGAAATCTGACCTGGACGGGGTCTGAGAAGAAACAAACTTGAGGAACACACAGTGCACTTACTGTTCTAGGAATGGGTGGAGACAAAGATCCATTTGACATGTAGGGGTCATTATTCATATTTGGCATCATGATGTAACTTGGGTATCCAGGATACGAATGGCCTTTGCTGTATAAACCACCATCCGGATGTTTTCCAGCTATTCAGGAAAAACAGAAGAGAAAAGAAAAATTGTCTTATGAATTAGCTCTTTAAGATGTACCGTCTGAGAATACACCAAGACAAACGTTCTTTTCACTGGCAGTAAAATATTGACTTATTGTACTCATGCACATGTGACAGTCATTAAAACTTCTCATAAGTCAAAGAAAGGGGAAACTCCCAATTCAATGATGATGGTTTTTGTTAGTGGTGCTGAAAATGGGTTCTCCAAGAGTGGGACTCCTTTTGATATGGCCAGGTAGGGTACAGAGACACAAAAGAAAAATACCATGTTACTGGAGCTTGGATTCCTGTGTTGATTTCCCTTCTCCTTTGCTTCCAGTCCCTACTGGACCTGAAGTGTGACATGCCATCTACATGTACTTCACCACTGACAGCCAATCAATGGCTTCAGTGGCAAGAGCCACCATGGACACCACTGATTAGCTAACAGCAGTGACGTGCATGTAGGGAACATGTCACACTTCTGGTCAAGTGGGGACCGGAAACAGAGGGTGAACGGAGATCATTACAGGAACCGAAGATCCGGTGACATGGTATTTTTCTTTTTAATCCCTATACCCTTCCTGGCCATATAAAAATCGTTTCCCAACCTCGTAGAACCAATTTAACTTATTCATAGTATCTCCAAACTTTTAAGCTGGCCATATACGTTTGGGCAAAAGTACCAATTTTGGCAGGATAGTGAAAAACTCTAATGTGCATGGGAGGAGAAAGATTTTTTTTCTGTGCATTTTCCTTATGAGGATAGTACTACTTTGCTGTTGAGGTGGATGGGATAAAGATGCTCAAATTTGGTTGTGCAATTTCATGTTATTACAGTTGATTTACCGTCTCGTAGATATTCCCTTAGAACAATATCAAAAATAAAAAAGAACAAGGGTATTAGGCTTTGTTTGCATCACATTTGTGCCTAATGTATCCATGGGGCCCAACTGACCCAGTGTATAGCAAAAGAGTGTCCTTTTGGCATATGTTGGACTGGTTCAAGGAAAGGAAGAGGACAGGGTTGCGGGCGGTGGACTGACTCTTTGGACAGTGCCTATGGGCTTATGGCCAGTAAGGGTCCATGCCCCTTAGTCAGATGCAGCACTTGTTAAACGCCAGTCCAATAAATACTGATTATTTACCCCCCCCAAAAAAAAATCTGGATTTAATGAATGCCCATAATCAGGCTGTTATACCAGCTAAAAATTTCCAATATGAAAAGGTCACATTTTCGCCAGTCAGAAACTCTGCCCTCGGCCATCGCAAACAATTGAACAACAAAATCATCAGAAATGGTCAGACATAGGCTATTCCTGATAATTGCCCATAGAAATTTGTCAACGATCAGCTAACAAACGAGCAAATGTTCTTTTTTATGATAATTTATGTGGCACATAAAATTATTGTTTGTAGGCAGCACATCGCTCTGTGTAAACAGGAATCTGCTGACAAACAATGAAACTGCATGGGGGATGAATGATCGTAGCTATGATTGTGAATGAACATTCCTATGAACTTTTGTTCCGGATGGTTGCTCAATGTAGTGGCCCTTTTTCATACTATAGCTAAGGGTTTGTAAGGACGGAACTACCATTAATGACCTGCTATTGCCAGGAGAAACTAGAAGTGCTATTACATTTGACATTAGTGTGTAATGCTTATTGAACATAGAGCTAAAAATCAGAGTAGGTCGGAGAGCATACTGATCTTTCCAACATTCTCAGCAATTCAACAATCATTCCCTTTTCGATTTTGAAAGTAAAGGATGGCACCACCCGCTAAACATAGTTGGTTCTAAGGGGTGGATTTCTCTTGGGTCTAATGAATTATTCTGACGTTATCAACCACAGCAAAAAATAGACAAACTAGCAAAAGGATAGTAAGTTATAGTAAAAGAAAACACTCTTCATAAGCGAACGCAATAAAACATGTGCTTTCAGAAATGACAACCAAAGCAATATACTACAAGGAAGTAGTCCAACAAGTGGATAGAAAAAGAACGATAAGTGAGACGTTGTTAAGCGTATTACCGGTATTTTCACATCGCAGCAGCATGCGAGCGCTCGGAGAAGTTTATGATATGATTTTTGCTTATTGTTCTTTGGTGAGAGCCGATACTTGAATGTGTACGCTGGCTGTATTTTTTATGTGTCAGCTGTTAGTAAAACCACAATCTTCTTTCCATTCAGAGAGTATTATTATGTCAGTTGTTCATTGTAGTCAACCATTTATTTATGAAAACAGTGGCCATTGTGCGAAGTGTTGTGTAATGTGACCACTACACGGGGCAGGCTGGCATCTCACTATTATATTATGTTACCCTGGCTTCCTTATGAATACTTGTCACATGAACAATTGCTTCTATTCATGCCAATTGACAGCAATTAAACTCAGACTGTGATACAAATCGAACATAAGGTTCCCCCCCAACACAAAATTTAACCCACAGCATGGCTCCATTGTGTAGAGAACTCAAATCGGGACACCTAAGTGACAAGGAGTTTGCTAGGTCTGCCATGTTTCTGGTCCCTGGAACAATTACGCAGCATTCACGTGCTATGCAATAAAGCATAGGAACCTTGAAATGTATAGAGAAACCCGGGGAACAATACATTATTTACTTAGATCATAGTTAAGTTTACTTTACAACATTTTACCCCATAGGTTTTCAATAGCATATTCGGGTTTTCAGAGATCTTGACCTATCTTCAGAACACCTAGCACTTCCACTAATCAGCTGTTAGTAAAACTAATCACTGGCCCGCAGAGGTTGTTACCCAGCTTTCCAAACTACAGAATGCTAGATCAGCCAGTTTATAAATTGGTAAATCTCCGTTATTATAGAATACGTAGCTGAATTTCCTAGCGAGGAGCATGGAAAAGCTAAGTAAGAATCCCAGTGACAAATCCTGTAGCATAGCACCCCTAAGCAGATATGCTTTCAGAGTACTGGAAAAGGTGAGTCACCACTACGTGAAACTGTGACAGACTGCATAATACTACATCTACCGGGCCAAATCCCCCTCCTCAATCCTAAATAGTGCCGCAGCTTGGCGGATGTGCCTTTCAGGGTCCTGCGAAAGCTGGGTTACTTGTATAATGTATGAATAACATCTAGACAGTGTGTAAAGATCCACAAGACCTATAATTTATCTTTCCCGCACCAATGAAAGTCAGATTTGCCCAGACAGACAGTGAGAAATCCTTCCTGCCTATATAGGCAAACTTGACATTCACCTGGGAAAGCTCGGTAGCTCTTTCTGTAGTGTCAGTATAATGGTACTGTATAATATAGCTGCACATACACAGGGGGAGGTTTTGTAAAAAGTTGCTGAATGTTTTCAGTTTACAGTGCTTTCACAGAGTTTTGGGTGTTTACTCCCAAACTTCCTGTGTTACCGTGAGGACATGTTAGTGCACATAAACTGACTGATAAAACTCTCTCCAGCCGAAGGACTTGTCTGAAATCTCGTAAAACTGCTTTTTGTAGAAGTCTACAGATGTCTGAGCAGAAAGAGGTAAAGACAAGCTTTCCCTAGCAGGTTATGCTTTTTTCCTTGTTTTTCAGGGTTTAGTGCCCCTTCAAGGGGAAAATGGTTTTATTTGTAGCATTGGTTAGCCTATTACAACTTTCTTATTTACCACTAGCACAGACGGTTACCATATATGACACACTAGAACTTTTCTGCTCTGCAAATACACTAAAGCAGGGATACCCAACCTGCGGCCCTCCAGCTGTTGCAAAACTACAACTCCCAGCATGCCCGGACAGCCTACAACTAACAGGCTACAGCAAGGCATGGTGGGAGCTGTAGTTTTACATCAGCTGGAGGGCCGCAGGTTGGGCATCCTTGCACTAAAGGAGATGAGGCTTTCTAACATTTAAAGATGTATTTTCAGATAAAATGCTCCCCCTGACATATCATTCATCAACTTTGTTGTAGTAGAAGTAGAAAATGTTTTAGAAGTGTATTAATTGGAAATTTATTGTGAGTTGAGTAGTTTATGTTTATGAGGTTCTGACACTTGTAGTTTAGGAGCAGCTGGAAAGCCATAGACTGCCTCCAAGACCTAGTAAAGTATCCTTTTCAGTAAAACACCACATTTATTCCAAATGCTTTTAGCCAAGACACTGTTTCAGACTTTATACTGTCTGGCCACTTGCCTTTGTATACAAACTTCTACAGACTGTCTGATTAGGGGAAAAAAATGTGGTGAAAAATATCTAAGCGTGTTCAATCAGGGTCCTCTGGTTTTACCTCAAGTAATGTTTTTATATGCTGAAAGGTATGCTTTTACTGGAAGAGGATCCATAACGGGGCGCAGCTACCTAGATTGCTGACTTGAAAACATTTGTAGGCCCATCTAGGTGTTGTCAAAAACATGAAGAGCCTTACATAAAGGGGAGTTCCACCTTAATTTCACTGAAGTAGGACACATTAGATGTCTCTCTCAGTCAAGTTACATTATTTGAACTCACCATCATCTGGGTGTTCTCTGGACTTTTCATGGTAGGAGTCCTGCCTTTGTCTTGAAATCTGAAAAAATGTATGCAGAATGTTATTTGAAAGTAAGTCTATATTTGTAAAGTACAAGAACACCCTGTCTTAGAGAGGAACTGTGATCTCTCCTGACGAGTCTGATTCAGGAAATAATTGTATTAACTGAAATAACAATTCTGGAAAATCTCTTCATTCTATGTTGTGCTATTCTTCTTAGAACTTTATGAATAAGTTGACAACTGGGTGTTACCTGGGTGTCCCTATACACTGTAACACTGTCCAATTAGCGTGCACTGCACAGGAACATGCTGCTTTCATGAGGGGAATGGTCAAGACCATTTGTTAGAAAAGATGAGGAATACATGGATTTACTAAAATGACATGTTAGGAGAGGTGACAATACTTTAAGTCAACACATCAATATTCACACTTTCTATACTAATATAAGCATATAACTTTAGGTTTGTTATGTATCATATACTTCAAACATCAGCACTACACTGACGCGCAAAAGGGTAACAATGTTTTGAACTTTTGACTTTCAGGCTCTATATCTCACCATCCACTACAGTGTAAAACGTGAGACTACCTGTAACGGGGAGCCGGTGGCGCGCTTCCCCTCTGCCGTGCCGCCGGTCTCCCAGGAGTGCGCCGGAGCGAGGACGCAGGATGCGTCCTCGTCTCCATGACGACACTCACAGGAGAGGGTCCGGCACGCGCACTGATACAGCGCGTCCGGCGTCCTCCCCGCCCCCCTAGTAAACGAGCAGGCGGGGACATCTGAGCGCTGGTCTTGGCAACCAGCGCTCAGAACATTTATTATATACCTGGTTTTGGGTCATGTGGCGCTGGCCACGCCACATGACCAAATTTGGTGCATATTTGAGCGCTGGTCACGTTTGGCCAGCGCTCGGTATGCAAATGAGGTCATGTGACGCTGGCCCCGTCACATGACCCAGTGGAGGGCTATTTAAAGCCACTAGTTGTCCTCCCTAATTGCCTGTGATTAGCGTTACTACTTTGATCAGTGCTTGTGCGACTTAGTGTTTGATTGCTGTTTGACCCTGACCTTGGACTTTGGACTTCGACCTCTCTTTGCTTCACCCCCGGTATTGACGTTATCTCCTGTGTATGACCCGGCTTGCTGACTATTCTGATATTGTGTTTGTTTCGTCTGTGTTTGTCTCTCCAATTGTTCCCTGTTCCTCCCTGTGCACTTATACAGAGCAGGGACCGTCACCGTGGTTGTCCGCGGCCGCCTAGGGCCGACTGAGGCAAGCAGGCAGGGAGAGAATGGGGGGGTTTTCAGTACAGGGCGCACCTTCCCTTGTCTCCCCCGTGACAGAATCACAGGCCATACTAAATGGAGCCGTTGCGAGTTCTCACGGATCATATAGGTGACATGGCTCAGATGATCCAGGATCTGGCCGAGAGAATCCAACACCAGGAGCAGCTGCAAACTGCACCCGCAGCCTCTCCCTCCATTATTGAACCCCATATAAGGTTGCCCGATCGGTTTGTGGGTAACCGAAAGACTTTCCGTTCTTTCCAGGAAAGTTGCAAATTATATTTTCGTTTACGCCCACACTCCTCGGGTTCTGAGCAGCAGCGGGTAGGAATAATTATTTCCTTGCTGCAAGGGGATCCGCAGGAGTGGGCTTTCTCATTGCCATCTGACTCCCCATGTCTGTTGTCTGTGGAGGCCTTTTTCCAGGCCTTAGGTCTTTTGTATGAAGAACCAGACTGGGCCACTGTAGCAGAAACTCAGCTCAGGAACATTCAGCAGGGAAACCGCCCAGTAGAGGATTACTGTGCAGAGTTCAGGAAGTGGTGTGTCTCCTCTGGGTGGAATGACCCAGCTTTGAGAAGCCAGTTTAGGGTGGGGCTGTCAGACCAACTCAAGGATCTTCTGGTTTGTTATCCTACTCCTGACTCCCTAGAGACGACCATGACTTTAGTTATTAAGCTGGATCGACGGGTGAGAGAAAGACAGAGGGAACGATCAAGTACTCCTCAAGCTGTCGTCCTGCCTGAGTTTCCTCCTCTGAGTCCACCTCCTGCCAAGGTCCCGGAGTCCATGCAGTTAGGAGGTATCCTGAAAAACCAAAGACGTTTAAAGGGAGCCTGCTTCTACTGCGGTGAGGTGAACCACTGGCTCCAGCAGTGTCCAAAACTTCCGCCCTCTAGGAGATCTCCGGTGGGAAGTAAGGTAACCCCAGCAGTGGTAAGGAGAAAGATTTTAGTACCCATCTCCATTGCATATGATCAATTCAGGGGTTCTGGAAAGGCTTTTGTTGACTCTGGTTCTGCTGCTAATTTTATTAATTTTGATTTTGTACAGGCTGTGGGTTTACCGATGGTCCATTTAAGGGAGGGTATTCAAATTATCGCCCTCGACTCCACTCCCCTAAATAATGGGAGGATCGAGTTCTGTACCCCTAGTGTGACCCTGACGGTTGGGATTTCGCATTCCGAAAAATGTGTTTTTTGGGTTTTAAAAAATTTACCTGCTGACCTAGTTCTTGGTTTACCTTGGTTGCAGGACCACAATCCTGTAATCAATTGGTCAACAGGTGAATTAGAAAAATGGGGGCTGAATTGTGACAAGTGTTGCAAATCTGTATTGCAGTTGGGAGGTACTACTGAGTCTCTTTTCTTACCTGAGTACATCAACGATTTTTCGGACGTTTTCTCCATGTCCGAGACTGAGTTCCTCCCTCCTCACCGGCAATATGATTGTGCCATCGATATTATTGAGGGGTCCAGATATCCCAAGGGCCGTATCTATAATCTCTCTACTCCAGAGCGTCAGTCTATGAGGGATTATCTCAAGGAGAGTCTGGCCAAGGGTCACATCCGGCCTTCTGTTTCTCCCATGGGGGCAGGATTTTTCTTTGTCGGGAAAAAGGATGGAGGGTTGAGGCCCTGTATTGATTACAGGGAACTCAATAAAATTACTGTTAAAAACAGGTACCCGTTGCCCCTTATTCCTGATTTGTTGAATCAGGTTCAGGGTGCTTGTTGGTTTACTAAGCTAGATCTGAAGGGGGCGTACAACCTGATCAGAATCCGGGAGGGTGATGAATGGAAAACTGCCTTTAATACCCCGGAGGGTCATTATGAGTACCTAGTAATGCCCTTCGGGTTAAGTAATGCTCCTGCGGTGTTCCAAAATTTTGTCAATGACATTTTTAGACCATTTATTGGAAAATTTGTAATTGTCTATATTGATGACATCTTGATTTTTTCTACAGACTGGGAGAGTCACGTATCCCACACCAGGCAAGTGCTGGAGGTGTTGCGTGAGAACAAGTTGTTTGTCAAAGAGGAGAAGTGTATCTTTGGTGTTCAGGAAGTGACCTTTTTGGGATACATTCTCACCCCTTTTTCCTTCAAAATGGACCCGGGTAAGGTACAGGCCATTGTAGATTGGGTGCGACCTTCCTCTCTGAAGGCGCTCCAGCGATTTCTGGGTTTTACTAATTTCTATCGAAGATTTATCAAAAATTTTTCTGTTATAGCCAAACCCATTACGGATTTGACCCGCAAGGGAGCTGATTTAGTCAACTGGTCCCCTGCAGCTATTGAAGCTTTTGAAAAGCTAAAGCGGTTTTTTGTTGATGCTCCTGTGCTGATCCAGCCTGATCAAAATAAGCCGTTTGTAGTTGAGGTGGATGCATCTGAAGATGGTGTGGGGGCAGTACTGTCCCAGGGGTCTTCCACCTTAACTAATCTCAAGCCATGCGCCTTCTTCTCCCGCAAGTTCTCTCCTGCCGAGAGAAACTATGACATTGGTAATAGGGAGTTACTAGCAATCAAGTGGGCATTTGAGGAATGGCGTCATTTTTTAGAAGGGGCATTACACCGCATTACGGTCCTCACGGATCATAAGAATTTGATGTTTCTGGAATCTGCTAAGCGATTGAATCCCAGACAGGCGAGGTGGGCTTTGTTCTTTACTCGTTTTGACTTTTGTGTTACCTTCAGACCCGGAAGCAAGAACATTAAGGCCGATGCCTTATCCCGAAGTTTCCAGGCGTATCAGCCTCCTGACGTCCCTCCTGAGCCCATCCTGCCAGCTGACATCATCGTAGCCGCTACCTCATCTGATCTAACTTCTGAAATCGTGGCAGGACAACATCTTGCTCCCACTGGTACTCCCAATGACAAGTTATTTGTGCCAGCTCATTTGCGGTTGCGACTGCTGGGTGAGTGCCATAGCTCTGTTTTATGTGGACATCCTGGTATCAATGCCACCAAGGAGTTGGTCTCTAGGCAATATTGGTGGTCGTCAATCTCCAGAGATGTTCAGGCTTTTGTAACTGCGTGCAATACTTGTGCCAGGTCCAAGAATCCCAAGACTCGGCCTATGGGTGAGTTGCGTCCATTACCCATACCTGGTAGACCTTGGTCACATCTGTCCATGGACTTCATCACGGATTTGCCATGCTCTGAGGGTAAAACCGTGATTCTTGTAGTGGTGGACAGATTCAGCAAGATGTGTCACTTTATTCCTTTGTGTAAATTACCCTCTGCAAAGGTTTTGGCTTCCGTATTTATGGACCACATAGTTAAACTACACGGTGTTCCTGAGAATATTGTTTCTGACAGGGGGGTGCAGTTTGTGTCTAAATTCTGGAGGGCCTTCTGTAAGAAGATTGATATTTCCTTATCCTTTTCGTCAGCCTTTCATCCAGAGACCAATGGTCAGACTGAACGTCTTAATCAGTCCGTTGAGCAATATCTCAGATGTTATGTTGCTGATAACCAGCATGTGTGGGCCAGATTCCTGTCTCTGGCCGAGTTCGCGATTAATAACCGTGTGAATTCGTCTTCTGGGGTATCGCCGTTTTTCTGCAACATGGGGTTTCATCCGCGCTTTGGCTCCTTTTCTCCAGCTGTTTCGGCGGTCCCAGAGGCCAATGCTCTCTCTCAGGAACTGTGCACAGTTTGGGCACAGGTTCAGTCGAACCTGGAAAGAGCCCAAAGGATTCAAAAAACTAAGGCCGATAAGAAACGTTCTAAGGGTGTGAATTTCAAGGTGGGGGACATGGTATGGTTGTCAACTAAAAATCTACGTATGAAAGTACCATCCTATAAGTTTGCGCCTCGCTTCATTGGTCCATACAGGATCACCAAGGTGATCAATCCGGTGTCGTTTGAATTGTGTTTACCTGACTCCCTTCGTGTTCACAATGTTTTTCATATGTCTTTGCTTAAGCGTTATGTTGCTCCCGCTGGTCCAGAGGAACTGCCCCCGCCTCCGGTCGAGGTGGAGGGACAAGTGGAGCACGAGATTCATAGAATCATTGACGTTAGGAAAGTCCGGAATTCCTTCCAGTACCTTGTACACTGGAGGGGATTTGGGCCTGAGGACAGATCTTGGGTACCGCTGAGCAGGATGCATGCAGACGCACTTGTTAGGAGTTTTCATCGACAGCATCCTGAAAAGCCGGTTCCTCCAGCTAAGGGTCCGGTGGCCCCTCGTGAAGTGGGGGGTACTGTAACGGGGAGCCGGCGGCGCGCTTCCCCTCTGCCGTGCCGCCGGTCTCCCAGGAGTGCGCCGGAGCGAGGACGCAT
Source organism: Rhinella marina (assembly GCA_900303285.1). Classification (NCBI taxonomy): domain Eukaryota; kingdom Metazoa; phylum Chordata; class Amphibia; order Anura; family Bufonidae; genus Rhinella; species Rhinella marina. Next base: position 29,090 of record ONZH01023680.1, on the reverse strand, counting down.
CCTGCAGGATGCGTCCTCGTCTCCATGACGACACTCACAGGAGAGGGTCCGGCACGCGCACTGATACAGCGCGTCCGGCGTCCTCCCCGCCCCCCTAGTAAACGAGCAGGCGGGGACATCTGAGCGCTGGTCTTGGCAACCAGCGCTCAGAACATTTATTATATACCTGGTTTTGGGTCATGTGGCGCTGGCCACGCCACATGACCAAATTTGGTGCATATTTGAGCGCTGGTCACGTTTGGCCAGCGCTCGGTATGCAAATGAGGTCATGTGACGCTGGCCCCGTCACATGACCCAGTGGAGGGCTATTTAAAGCCACTAGTTGTCCTCCCTAATTGCCTGTGATTAGCGTTACTACTTTGATCAGTGCTTGTGCGACTTAAGGTCCTTTTACACGGGCCGATTATCGGCCGAAAATTCGTTCCTAGGAACGCTAGTGCCGATAATCGGCCCGTGTAAAAGTGGCCCTAATCAGCCGACGAACGAGCAAAACGCTCGTTCGTCGGCTGATTGGATCTTTTGTAAAAACCAAAAGATCCGATCTGTCGGGCGCACATCGGCCTGTGTAAACAGGCGATGTGAGCCTGACAGTATGGAGCTTCCGGGCCGCACGAGCGATACAGCGATCACTCGTGCGGCCCGGCGCTCGATTCATCGGGCCGTGTGAAGGCTCCCTGAACGAGCGCCGACGTCGCTGATCGGCGCTCGTTCAGGGAGACTTTATCGGCCCGTCTAAAAGGGCCTTTAGTGTTTGATTGCTGTTTGACCCTGACCTTGGACTTTGGACTTCGACCTCTCTTTGCTTCACCCCCGGTATTGACGTTATCTCCTGTGTATGATCCGGCTTGCTGACTATTCTAATATTGTGTTTGTTTCGTCTGTGTTTGTCTCTCCAATTGTTCCCTGTTCCTCCCTGTGCACTTATACAGAGCAGGGACCGTCACCGTGGTTGTCCGCGGCCGCCTAGGGCCGACTGAGGCAAGCAGGCAGGGAGAGAATGGGGGGGTTTTCAGTACAGGGCGCACCTTCCCTTGTCTCCCCCGTGACACTACCAACATTTTATAGACAATCATCTTGGCTATCTCATACATAAATTGGACTTGCAACCATTTAGCACATGATTAGTTATGCAGATTCTTGTTATGTAACTGCATTGCTTCCCAAGCAAAAGGTCACTGGTTCGAATCCAGGAGCAGTCATGAAGATTTCCCAAGAAAAGAGAAACAGACGAGAATCCAGCTCATCAATAGTGGTATCTCGGCCAAGAAAATTGCCAAACAAGACAAATTACTTCATACACTCGAGTACTATGGGTAGGAAAAGGATGACATAGTGTTCCAGCAGGACAACAACCCGAAGCATACATCGAGATTGGCGAAGAAATAGTTCAATGACAATGAAGTAGAGGTGCTGGATTGGCCCCGACAGTCCCCAGACCTCAACCCAATCGAACACTTCAGAGTAGAATTGAAGAAAACGCTGTATTCGTACCCAAGTGAGTCGACCAGTATGCACCAACATAGAGAACATATAGAAGAAACTTGGGAACAGATTTCGGTCGAGACATGCTTGAATCTGATGGAGAGCATGCCCAGAAGGGTTCAGGCAGTGTTGAAAGCCAAAGGTGGATTTACAAAATACTAACAAAATAATAAAAAGTTATAATTTCAGGAGCAAAACAGTGACAATGCAGTTACATGACAATATCTGCATCTGAATGAATCTGCATAACTAATCATATTCTAAATAGTTGCAAGTCCAATTTATGTATGAGATAGCCAAGATGCTCATCTATAAAATGCTGGTAGTCTCAGGTTTGAAGCTGTAGTGGATGATGAGATATGGAGCCTGAAAGTCAAAAGTTCAAAACATTGTTACCGTTTTGCTCGTCAGTATATTTGACCATACATGATAAAGAAAGCGTACAGCCTTTCTGTTTACTCATGCTATCTACTAATCCATAAAAGGGGTAAAGATATTTTTTTACAATAAATCAAGCTTTAAAAACTGTACTAGGTTAAAAAATGACTGCATTTTGAGTATAATCGGTGCACCCCACACAGCAATAGTAAGTACTCCATAAATTAGAGTTCATTGACCTTAGAGATATGCTGGCCCTTTACACAGGCTGGGAATCCGCAAAATAATCGCTAACAAGTGTTCATTTGTGTAGGCACCAAAATCATCCCAAGCAACAAGTCTGTATGGGGATGAACGATGGATCTACCAATCACTGTTCCCCCATACTGTGGAGGAGATTGCTGCATGTAAATGTAGAGATCTCCTCCACTGACAATTAGGCGCTGATTACCTGCTGAATTGTCCCGTCTAAATGGACCTTAAGCGGACGTTGCCACTCTCCCCCACCGGAAAATGTCAGGGAGATAAATATAGGGCAATTTGGATGTCAACTGGCCAATCCTTTTGTACTTGGGAAGATAAGCCACTGCCCAGACCAGAGATGGCAGCCCCCATCTTCCTAACAAGGCTTGCTTGGCCAGGCTAGTGTAGCGATGCAACTGATCACACGATGATGAGTGGCACGCTCGTTCACTGGGTGAAATGATCGTTAATGCAGGCAAGTAAATGATCATTTCTAGGCAGCAGGTCATGCTTGACATACACACAGACATACACATACACCTCATAGATTGTAAGCTCTTGCGAGCAGGGCCCTCACTCCTAGTGTTTCAGTTACATTAGCCAGTCATTTTTGTATTGTACAAGAACCCTATGATTTTGTAAAGCGCTGTGGAATATGGTGGCGCTATATAAATAAATATTATTATTATTATACACAGACATACTTACATGCTCCCAGCAGCTCCGGAGGAGGAGGATGGCGCGCACATAGGAAGATTCCCCACAGCGCCCTCTGCTGGAGGGAGAATCTTCCTATGTGCGCGCAGTCCTCCTTCTCCTGTGATGTGCGGAGCTTCTGGGAGCATGTAAGTATGTCTGTGTATGTGTGTATGTCTGTGTGTATGTCTTTCTGTGTGTCTGTCTGTATGTGTCTGTCATGTGTGGTGTGCTGTGGACGGATCCGTCATGAACTCCATTGAAAGTCAATGGAGGACGGATCCGTTTACTGAGTGTGTCACACTGAACGGATCCGTCCCCATTGACTTGCATGGGTGCGGATGCCCAGGACGGAGAGCAAACCGCAGCATGTTGCGTTTTGCTCTCCGTTCTGGAGACGGAACGGAATGCTTTTAGGATCATTCCGTTGTCTTCAGTTCAGTTTTGTCCCCATTGACAATGAATGGGGACAAAACGGAAAGGTTTTTTTCCGGTATTGAGCCCCTATGACGGAACTCAATACCGGAAAAAGAAAACGCTAGTGTAAAAGTTGCCTTAGCTTGGCCCTTTATTCTAATATAATAACCCTCTAAAAACATATCTTTCCTGCTCTTAAACCAATTTTCCTTTGTCTTTTCTGTTTTTGCGAAAGTAAGCAAAAGTAAAGCCTGTATTAGCAAGAATTGAATGGAAAATTGTAATATTGTTCACAAAAGGGGGATCTTCGCACTGTGTGATAGTTTCCAGCTATTGTAAAATCGTTTGATTCTCGCTGGTGGTGATCATTCAGCATGCTTAAAAATCTTGTTCACCGAGTGCATATCTGAGCGAGTAATAAGTCACCCCCAACTCATTAGACGATCAGACTGTAGGTGTGGTGTAGTGTTCCAGGCGTACCAAGTCCACCTCCATGAGCTATAATCCTTGTGTGTAATATATGCATTGACGAACAATTAGAGAGTTTATAATTGTTGAATTAACGATTAATAAAGCGGCCATTGTCATGCAAGCACTTTTGAATGCTAACGAGTCACTATTTGATCGTCAATGGTCATCTGTATAAAATCTACTTGTCTAATACAGCCCCAAGTTAGCAGATCTGAAACTATTCTAATCTTATTAGATATAAATGAGTTGCCTATCCTAGAGGCTGCATGGAATTGCTGGATCAGACCATATTGGTTATGTAGGTGTCCCTCCTAGACAAATGAAGCCCTGAGAATGAAGAAAGAAAGCTGAAATCTTAGGATTTGTATCGGGGGTTGCTGGAGTTCTCCTTTAATAATTAAAACCCCCGATATTGATTGACCTGAATGAAACATAAAATGTACAGCTATAATCAGAATGTTCAGAACCGTACGAATGAACGTGTCCTATTAAGACTGCATTTCCTTCCTGTCTGAATAAGGTATCAGATAATGTGTTAGCTAAATGAAGGGGACTAGCATCTGACAGCAATTACCCAGTTTGCATCTGTTCATGAATCTACTTCCTGAGTGTTGGAAGTGCCATTTCTTTTAAATAAATATTCTTTGTACGGCTGTGTTTTTGTTTTTTACTGTGGCGTTTAACTAAATATTATTACAGGATGTACTTTATACCGCCAATAACATTTTGAAAAGACACATAAAATGTACTATCCAAGAAAAAGCGGCTTGTGCTTAGTGGCTGAAGTGTGCCTTGGCTACTAAGCAAGAGATTTAGGGAACATGGAAAGAGATGCACATGACAAGTAGTGGGTCTAAGGTATGTACACAAAGCTCATAACAACCAATGAGATTTCAGACATGCTATTAAAGCAGTTATCTAATTGGATACTATGGGCAACACCTCCCCTTTTGGCCCTAGTTCTATTAGCAATCGGGTGCCCTAAGTCATTGGGTTACTGCGTCATTTTCTAACCCAAACTTGAAAAATGCAATCTGATTTGCTGTAAAAGAACATGAGAATGTGTGGACACCATAGTTGGGGTTTCTAATCAGTGGAATTAGTCACCAAATATGTGTGTATTGTAAGCTATAGCCTACTATCAGTCAATTTAAAGCAAAGGTAGGACTAAATGTTATATATGTGTGCTACGTAAGTAAGGGATGCATAACGTAAAAGAACCTTTCTGTAAAATCTTCATTCTCAACCAGTCACCCCAATCTGACCACATAAAACAACATATTTAGTTACCAATGTTTGACCCAATTCAAGGAATTTTCTACTGAGTAAAGCCCTTTCAGATGAACATTTAAGACATGTTGACATAATAAGGGATCCCTTGATTTTTTCCCCCCAAACTAAAGTTAATCTTAGCACTATGACTTGTACTGAAGTAAAGAAAGGTCAGCCTCTGTAAAAATGTCCATACGTGAGGTAACTGTCAGTCCAAACAAGATATATCTCCTGATTCGCCACATGTATGCTCCACTGCCAAAAATATGCAGACTGTATGTGGACCACATTATTTTGTTTACCCCATATAGTTTGTATTGGACAGTTTAAAACACCCTTTAAACGAGCAGTGATCCCTCTCCCCATTGAGAACACAGGCAAGCTTGGCCCAGTCAAGAACAGTGATTCTCCTAAACAGGTGATGCAAGAGGATCAGGTCACGTGCCCTCTTCTCCACTTCACAGCAGTAGGGAGATGAAGAGCCAGTTGTAGAGGGATGGAAAACGAACTCAGCAGCAGGGACCAGGTAAATATAATCACCACCACGGGTCAGACACTCTGGGAGGTCTGTTATAGTCTTGGATAACCTCTTCAACTTTTAAAATCTAGATGATTGAAAAAAAGGATTCACAGTACTATCCAATAAATCAAATAATATGATACAGTAGTGTAATACCAGGGGAAGCACAACGACTGGACATAGAAAACACAAGAAGGGTGAACCACATCATGACCTCACCCTAGTGCATCCTAACAATCCCTAAAGTACACCATCCCAACATGTTTCCCCAGTTGTTTGAATGGTGGATGTTGTGCTTATCCGGTGACATCTTTCATGTCAGTGATACAGTAAGTAGGATAGATGGGTCCAGACCCTGCTTTTCTGAACTGGTGAACTGGACCAAGATAGTAAGGATTTTCCCACCATAATTTATCACTTTCATCTGTAAGTCTCAGTCATATTCACTAGAGAATGTGCAAGGGCTGTCTGCTCTCCCCGGATGAACAGGCCTAAAGTCCCTTTTGCACAGGTCGATGATCAGCCCAACGAACATTTGTTCCCAGTCATTGTTTGTCATTGATTGTAGTTTTTAAGTTATCCCTTGTCAGCGGCACATCTTCCTGTGTAAACAGGGGATATGTTACCAATAAACTGATCGTTCATTCAACGCTGGTTCAGCCAATTCATCAGCTCACATAAAAGGACCATAACAAATTGTCCATCTTTGAGATGAATGCTTTATCAGTGGGTCAAAAAACATTATATTGGAGAAAGTCATTTCAGAATTTAAGTTTATCCATGATATCGTTCAATGTAGCAAAAATAAGGAAGCATGATCCAAAAAGAGCAAAAAGTCCAGGTGCCAGCATACACGATCATGAGTCAAGATCCCGAAAACACAAGAATATTCACAGCACTCCAAATAATGATGAAATGAAAATAGTGATTTATTCGCCCATGTTCACAGCAGCAACGTTTCAGCCCTTTCACAGGACCTTTCTCATCATTCAAATACTTTGTAGCCAAGTAAAAATAAATGAAACCAAGTTGCCACAGACAACCTAAGCTTCCAAATGATACAGATAGTCGATCAGTGATGGCTTAAAGGGAGTCACCAAAAATGTTATCTTCCATTTTACACCAGATAGTAACACTTACCTCTTTTTTTTTAAATCTGTTTTTCTTTTCTGATTGCAGTTTTTTTAATTCTATTTCCTGAATGTGATTATTGGGCCGGCCATCTTGCTTGAACTGTTCTTAACAGCATTTAGAAATTTGCTTTACGGCCGCCCCATGGCCGACACAATGGACAGGAGAGAACCTCAATGACTTCTATGGTAGAGTTTTCTAGACATGCTCTGTGACCTGTGCAGAGGTCATTGTATAAGCAAAGAATAGATAAGCTTTGACAATCGCCTATTGTAAATGGTGGATCCTTCCTGTCTGTACACAGAGATTATATAATTACAGGCAGGATTAGAATGACAGATAAGCTGATAACTGCAGTAAAGTAACCTGTACAGACCAAGAAGCGGGGCCTATTATTAGACTTAGTGGCCAGTGGAATTTATGGTTTCTCTTTAAATACAGAAATTGACATGGAAAATGAACAATAACATCATCAAAAATTCTTTAAAAATATGTTAAAGGGGTATTCCCATCTTAGACAATGGGGGCATATCGCTATCACTGCTGGGACCCGCACCTATATTGAGAACGAAGCAGGGGAACTCTGAGCCTCCGCCAGGCGCTGCCCCCTGCTGCGCTAATAGAAACGAATGTGAGCGCGCCGCGCATGGAAGCTCTCATTAATACAGGAGGACTGGGAAGCGGAGAATGCAGTACTCACCTCTTCCTGGTCTTCCTTAGCCGCTCGCTGTGCCGTGTGCACAGCATGAGGACATTGGGACACAGCAAAGTGAACGGCAGGAAAAAAAAGAAGAGCGTGTATGTCAGGAGAGGAAACTGCGTCCGGAGCAGGAGAGGTAAGTTAATTTTGTGTTTTAATGTCTGCTCTGAACATGGGGGTCTGATCTGAGGTCTGCTTGGGGGTTATTCACATAGTAGCTCTGATCTGAGGTCTGCTTGGGGGTTATTCACATAGGGGCTCTGATCTGAGGTTTGCTTGGGGGGTCATTCACATTGGGGGTTTGAATGGAGGGGTCTTATTCACATTGTGGCTCTGATCTGAGGTCTGAATGAGTGTCTTATGAACATTGGGGTTTGAGCTGCGGTCTGATTGGGGGTCTTATTAACATTGGGGTCCTGAGCAGAGATCTTATTAACATTGGGGGTCTGATTGGGGCTCTAAGCTGAGGTTTGATTAACATTGGGGTCTGATCTGGGCTGTGAGCTGAGGTCTGATGAAAATATTTTTTATTATTTTCCTCCTCTAAAACCTAGGTGCATCTTATGGGCTGAAAAATACTGTATATTCCCAAATACCTTTCATTTGTTTAAAGGCTTGTTTTGTCTAGGGAGCAATCATTAGGATAAATAAAATGGCCGCCATCATATTAGTACACACAAAATGTGTCCTAATCATACACGAAGACAAGTCACTTCACAAGACTGGGGTAAAGAGCTGGCTCATCCTCCTCTCTGCTCTGATTGTAAGGGATTATGATCCTAAATACAGCTGATAAGATCTTCAGCTGAATCTCTGTAGGAATGGAGTTCATGAGGAGACATGAAGTACAGAGAGGACGGACAGGACTGTGGTAATGTGGGGCTGTGGTAATGGAGACTGCATACAAGAGCTGCTGCTCATTAGCCACATCTCCAAGTCCTCTCTGTACCTCATGTTTCCTCATGAACTGACAAGTAGAGCAGAGAGGAGGATGAGGCAGTTGTTTACCTCATAGTTGTGAAGTAACTTGTCCTGCTGTGTGATTAGGACAGGTTTTGTGTATACTAATAGGACGGTGGCCATTTTATGTTTTCTAGACAAAATGGGCTAACTAATGATAGGTATTTGGGAACATATTTATAATATAGTTATATGTAAGTATTTTCATTATTTTGTTTCTTAATTCTGGGAGAACCCCTTTTAGGCTCATCTACATGTACAGATTTTCTGCATGTTAACAAACACGAAATATAGTTCTTCGACTGACACTCATTAAGTGCCATTTACATGTGGACATTATCTTTGGTTCCCCATACAGTTTGCACTTGTCGGCAGCACATCCCCTGTATTACTGGACCACTGTACTGCCTACAAGTAATGATTTGTAATCCCATAGTCAGGCGAATGACTGTTCATACAAACATTTGTTCCCAATCACTGATCCATGTTGAACTGATTGAAATCTGTCTCATCTGCCAGAAAACGGATCTGATACATCTAAAAATGTGCATGCCAGTGACAATAATTGTAAGCATGTAAACCATTCCTGAAAGAGATCCTAAAGAAAATTTCACTGGGGAATCGAAAGGTTTCGTTTTAGGTTGAGGATCAAGAGAATTGATTCTCTCCTCACAAAATATCTGTTGGTTTGAGCGGCTAACTGAGATCAATTTCATCATCTGTAAGGGTGGGTCATTTCCACGGCTGATCCTGAGCCATAATGAGCACCGACATATTTAATACCAGTCAACTGGCACTTGTTTAAAAGGTCTTTACACAGACCAATGGAAAATGCAACGGGGATGAATGATCTTTAGTGCGATCGTTTGTCACCCATACTTTACACTATGTTGGAAGCACTTCCCCTATTTACACATTTTCATGCATGTGTAAACAATCAAATGAGCTGAAAAATGAGCATTTTCTTGTTTGTTGGCTGATCGCTGACACATTTTCGGAAGTCAATTTTTAGCTTAGGTACCTTTACACGGGACAATTTAGCAGGCGATTATCGTGAAGGAAGCGTTCCTTCCCAGCAAGTGCCTGCTCTGCTATTACATGCATAGATCTCCTTGACAGTATGGTGAGAAGAGATCACTAATGCCATCACTCGTCCCTATACAGAATCATTGTTTGCTAGCAGCAGAGGCTGTTTAGACAGTACAATCTGCTGCCAGCATATGATGACTTAGCATTTCGCTTGTTCATGGGGTAATTGGCAGCACCTTCACACCACCAGATAATCGCTATTAAGTGTTCCTACAATTATCTGGCCGATTCTCAGCCTGCGTAAAGTGCCCTTTAAATAGTAACATAGTTTGTAAGGCTGAAAAAGACATCTGTCCAGCCAGTTCAGCCTGTTATCCTGCAAAGTTGCTCCAGAGGAAGGCCAAAAAACCCTCATGAAGTAGAAGCCAATTTTCCTCATTTTAGGAGAAAAAAAATGCTGTCTCAACTACAAACAGGCAATCAGAATAACAATTTTTAGGCAGGAGTGTTCATATGAGTCACTCATTCCCAATAATTGACCTGATCATCTGCCAACATGAAAGGGCCCTAAGACGAGTCTGACTGGGCAGAAATCTGAGTAGATACAGCTTCAGAAAGATGGTTAAGACGTCCTAAAGAAGTTCAACAGAAATGCTAATTTGTCAGTTGACTGTTGTGGTGTTAAGACTATCCAAAGATCACCCGAATGCTCCTTCAAGACACTTTTACGTGGCCCAATGATTGATCGTATGAAGATATATCCACGATCACTGCCACATGTAAATATGGTCAGTGGTCAGCAGACAAGCAATCAAACGCTCATTTATTATTTATCGCATCTTCTATGTGGGCATCAATAACATTTCTGGTCGGCAACACACCTCATGTAAGCAGGGGATCTGCAGCTGACGACCATATGAAACCTGCATGGGAACAAACAATCAAACTAATAAAGCAATTCTATGTTCCCCTACTGTATGATATATACTAAATGTACTAAATGAACACTGACTGACATGTTATATGGCCTATCAAAAATTGTTTACCGGCAGATTATCGGCCCATGTAAAGGGACCATAAATAAACAGGGTCCTTAGACATTGGTCCGGGCAAGTGACAAAGTTAGCCAGTTTATACCCAGCATTAAAACAGACATAGAGATGACATCTGAACAAGCTGAACAAGTACAAAAAGAAGAGTGTCAGCAGACTGCTATGAATGAGGGCGTTTCCTAAAAGCTGCCATGGGTACAAAGATAAATCGGCCAATAAAATGTGTGCTTATTAACCTGTGTGTCTACAGTAACAAACTTGTGTCTAACCAATGGGAACATGTTTCTTTGGGATTAACCGTTCTGTTCATATCCATTACTCGCTAATATCACACTGACAAAAATATATATATATAAAATATAGCAGTGCTGGGGTCCTAGGTTCAAATCCAACCAAGGTCAACATTTGCATGGAGTTTGTATGTTCTCCCCGTGTTTGTGTGGGTTTCCTCTGGGTACTCCGGTTTCCACCCACACTCCAAAGACATACTGAGAGGGACCATAGATTGTGAGCCCCATTGGGAACAGCTTGATGCTAATGTCCGTAAAGTGCTGCGGAATATGTCAGCGCTATATAAGTGAGTATAATAAATAAATATTTAAATGGAGAAATTGAAAGGAAATTTTCATTGTTGGTGTATTCATAGTTAATATGATACATTTACTATAGATGAGAAATGTGTCTGTAAGTTGTTTCTGTGTAGACATCTCTTTATCAACAATTGCATGATTTCAGTAAAAGTGTTTAACTGAATATTATATTTAGACGGTGAGTGTTAGATTTATTATTCCAGGTCTAGATAAAAGAATAGTGCGTTCACACAACCACAAACGCTTCATCCGAATTTTAACACTGAGGAAATACAAGGATCACATCAAGGTTTTTAAAGCAAGTAATATGGATTGTGAGGACCACAATCATCCCCTGTGATGGAGTAATGAATGTAGAGTATCTGCAAGGAGCAATCAGCTAATTATTCTACAACAGACAATAAATTTTAATATTTAAAAAAAATCAGATTCTCTTGAAGCAAATAGTTTTGTACTATGTACGTTCTCTGATCTGATGCCGAATCCCTTGGTTAGTATCGTCACCACACGCCGTCTGCATGTCTGTGACAAGACTTATATCATTTATGCAGTCTGAAATTCCCAATTACAATGATTAAAAAAAAAACATAATAATGAATCAAAGTAATATTTTCTTCCAATGTGAAATAATGAGATATGGGGATTCTATGTGTTCAATATCAGGTCTGTGTTCATAGCTTACAGTAATATTGTATCAATATTTTAACAAATAATCTTGTAAAATATCTGCATGGGTTAAATCATTTTTCTTATTAAAATCCATTATCTTTGAGGCTACATCATCTGCTGACTATAATGCAATGGGATGCACTGTACATTGTGTAATGTTAGACATGAGAAAGGAAAAAAATGGCATCATCTCTGGGTGGGCGCACTTATTTCTGAGTGCATGTTTGCAAAATATGCCAATGTACCCTTCACTTAATGTGGCTTCAACTGCAGTCTGCTCTGCTTATGCTGAACACAGCTGGCTATAGCGAACCTTAAGTGATGACAGCCCAATTGTGAGCAGAAGAGCCTTCTTTCAGCAAGAACATTTACCTCTACGAGAGGACCAACATTATGCATCTGGTACCAAAGAGGTTAAAATTCACTTAAAAAGCCAACTATCTGCCTTGTATGCGAAAATAAAAATGTAATCATTCACACCTATATAAATGTGGCGAGGAGGGTTTGTATTGTAACTAGAATTTCGGATCTGAGGTGTTACAAGTGAAGCGATATGTTTACAGGATGTCCACAGGTTTGTGGATATTATGACTAAACCCTACATAACAGTCAATGTGAAGGGGTCTATCACTACTAACCCACCCTATTTTGAAGTCATTTGGAAACAGAGACTTCCCACCGTTGGTTGACTTGCACAGACAAAGACGTCTATCGGTGGCACAAATATATAGTATAACAATAACAAAGCAATTTGGTCATAGATGGTTGGATGTGTTCCCTACAGTCAACTGGATGAGCCACTTGCCTGTATAACTGTATACTATCTGTACAGCTCTTTATGACACTATCCAGTGCCTATGACATATAAAAATGTTAGATTCTAGAACAAAACAATTTTAATAGGTCGCTATTTGCATGTAAATTGCATTTTCAATATATAGGCCTCAAGATATAACATTTTGTATAGGGAATTAATTAGCTCTTGTTAGGCCAATTCTTCTGTGACGTGTGATGTCAATAATACAATGAAAGACTAATTAAACCTAGAGTTCATGACATATGTTTGGCTCATTGAAGCTTCACAGGAGGCCACAGGACTCCTGTGTACTTTTTCCTCTGTCTGGACAGGGCCTTATGGTGCCTGACTGGTGGTGTCTTTTTTTGTGTTATCAAGGAGAGGGAGGGGTTATTCCATCATGCATAAAAAGTGAAAGCCATCTACTCAATCACCACTTGCTCTAATTAGTTTTTCATACATATATATATATGTCTACACACAGCCTGATCTTCTAAGGGGGCTCCCAGGAATGGGTCAAATTAAACCAAATTCAAAGGGCTGGGGCAGGCCTATAGTGTTACAGGGGTAAATCTTAGATTAGATAGGCTAGGAAAAGTTTACATACAGGCAAAGGAAAGCAGACACAGAACTTGAAGAGATAAGAGAGTCTCCAGTCATCTGTGTGTTGCCCTTTCAGTTGCTGGGAAACAATTAGTTTAAATGACAAGTGTCCTGAATATGCAATGCAGCAATTACACCGCTGTTACATAAACTTATAACACCCCATGAGTTCAATTTCCTAAGTCTGCCCTACTCCAGTAACATCATTGGCCCCTGACATGGCTGCACACAGGATTTTCTGTGCACATATATTAGGTCTGCGTCTTCACACAGTTGGTAAACTATATGGCTAAGAAGAAGTCCAAGTACTAGGACTATACCTACAGGATGGTATGGCCCAGGTTGATAGTTCAATTTTGGACAATCACAAACAAGAATTTTGTTGTACATTAATAAAAGAATTGGAAGAACATTGATGATGATTTTGAACGTAAATCAAAATTTGGTCTTCAAAGCATTAAACATCTATGGTTTGGAAAAATAAATCTGTGGCCATATCAATAAATAACAGACATATAAACATGGCCAGACTGCTGAAGCAATGTGAAGTTGGGTCATTTGGCTCCCATTTGCCTTGATTTTTTTTAAAAAGTCTGGCTATTATAAAATTATAAAGCGAGAAAAATAGAAAAGTTAAAAAAAATTCCTACCTCAGGTCAAATTAACCCCTTCCCCTGGAACTGCTGTCTGCTCATCACATTAGAGACAGTTACCTGTGGTCAGCCACTGCTCATTTACACAGCTATGGCAAACTGTTGCTTCCTGTTTTCTTTTCAGCTATTATACATACATTTGCTGTCGCATATTTTAACCATTGGATTAAAATGGCTGCACACTGCAATCTTTTAAAATGATGTTGAAATAGATATCACTACATTCATCACAATAACCTGCCAAACTATGTAACAACACTTAACAGGGCCAAATGCCAAGCTGTATGATTGACAATGCTATACTTTCTATTGATACATGTTTAGAGATCACGTCAACAGCAAAAGTCCAACATTCGTATTGAAATAACTGTCAAAACATGTGAAAATTTTATAAAAAGGGATGTTGTATAGCTGCTTTATTAGTTTTGATAGGCCATCAAAATGCAACATCCTTACACCACCACCACTTCTCACATTGTCAATGGAGGTAACACATGCTAAGGCCAAAGAAGAACCTAGTTCAAAGAACATCATTGAGAAAACAAAGAGAACAGAAAATGATGTTTCTAGGAATGCCAATCCTGAAGCTTTTGGAAGAACAAATAAATGAGTACATTTTAAAGTGTACTGCAAGAGCCCATCTTCTCCAAATCATTGTGTGCCCTTAGGAACTACATTAGACTCCTTGTGAAGACTGTGTGGCTTTAATAAAATCTGGCCAACCACATGCAGAAAGAAATGTGCTTGGTCTTCATGTAGATGATCCTCAGCAAGTCATGGGAACATGTATGACATAGATATGGGGATATCATAGACTTTTTCTGAGCACATGTGTCAGTAAACCTTATTTCTGCCTAACAGTGGGAAGTTGGTGGGTTAGACACTGAATTTACTTCATTCTCTCACCACAATTATATTGTGACTACTGTAGTGTGTTTAGAAGGACATCTGTCATCAACTTGATTCTGGACATAACTTTGTAATGTGTATGTTTAGGAACCAACACCAAACCACTGTATGGCCATAATGTTTCCTAAACAATACATAACCAATGTATTCATTCATTATACATACCAAGCTGGCACCCACCATACATCAGTATATAAAACTTCAATATCTAACACATAAAGACCATACCCACTTTGGAGACCTAACATAGTGATCTAGAACTATTCCCTTTACTATTAGTACTAGGTACATGTAGTTGTAAGCACATGTGGACTTTGGATTTTCCAAGAAAATGCCTGCTAACCCATGTAAACATGAGCAGCCCTCCCCATGAGCCCCAGGTGTCTCCTAGGACTATGACTTGTAGTTACCTCATGGCTGTTGCTGCTAGGAGTGATCTCAGTCTCATTCACCAGAGAAGACTTGATGTCTGCCAGGTCCCCTTCTTCCTCAGGGTGGCTGATCTCGGCATAGATCTTCTCCTTCTGAGGATCTCCTTCATCCTTGAATGGGATCATCTCATCAGTGGCACATAACTCAGGGTCTCCACCACCTCCATTGCCTCCCCCTGCTCCAGAGAGCTGAGGCATGGCTGTGACAGGAGAAGACACCACTACTGTGCACAGATGATCCGAAATCACACAAGAAAATGCCCAATCTCCCCCAACCTAATCAGACCCAGCAGATCCCTGTATCCAGGCTGTAGAGGTCCAGCTCCTGAGAAGTTTCTCCTTACTCCCTTCTTCTCCAGGCTTCACCTTGCGCTCTGCGATCCTGAGGACAAGCTTCTGGTGTCACTATCCAAACTTTCTTCTCCTTTGTGAGCTTCACATGGAAGGCGGCAGAGAGCAGACAAAAGTTTGTTGTGACTGTGAGTAAGATTGCGGTGACTCAGGGCTGAGTAGACCAGGAGGATGTCTGAG
Source organism: Rhinella marina (assembly GCA_900303285.1). Lineage (NCBI taxonomy): Eukaryota > Metazoa > Chordata > Amphibia > Anura > Bufonidae > Rhinella > Rhinella marina. The sequence goes on along the minus strand of ONZH01023680.1, from coordinate 13,557 downwards.
AAGTAACTTCCAGCCACCAGCGCAGGACTGATCCCTCTTTGTTACTCTCGGGGGTCAGGATGGACCTCCAATGTCTGCCACCCCAGAAGCCCCAGGTTACTCCATCACGTTGTCCCGTAGACCCTGGTAGACGTCCTGCTCTAGCTCTGGGTGGGATTGTGTTCTCCCTGTGTGTTTGTGTAATGTAACTTTAACATCCCCCTCCTCCTGTGCCCCCCTCCCTCCCCCCTCTCACCCGCTCCCTCTCTGTCTGCTGGAGGGGAGGAGAAGGCGGTGGAAGGAGATGAAAGAGAAGCCGCGCTCTGATTGACAGCCTGCTGATAGAGGAGGGAAGCAGACACACACCAGCTCAGCAAATGAAGGGGCAGGAGGGGACAAGATCACACCAGGGAGGGGGAGGCAGAACAACACTGTCCAAAATGAAATCCTCCTAATAACTGCAATTAAGGGAAACACAGGAGAAAGATCTAATAAGTGGGGCAGGTGTACATGTCCTGTGTGGACCATGCAGGACCCCCAGCTGCCAAATATCAGTACTCAACCTGAAGCCTCATCATTATACAACATACAAGTATATATATATATATATATATATATATATATATATATATGAAAATATATATATATATCATTCTATATTACATTATATATAACTTATATATATATATATATATATATATATATATATATATATATGTTCTATATTTCATTTTATATGACATATATCATATATACACACAAACATTTCTATATTCAATTTCTGTATGTTACATCATTATATTTTTAATTATTATATTTTATTATTTATTATTATATTATTTATCTTTATCTGTATATATATATATATATGTATATTACATCATTATACTATATATATATATATATAAATAGGCAGTAAACACATTTGTATATTCGATTTGTATACATTACATCACTATATATATATATATATATATATATATATGCAATAAACATGTGTTTCTAGAGTCCATATCGAGGTATTACATAATTTTATATATATTACATCACTATATATAATATATAAGAAATAAACATGTGTTTCTAGAGTCCATCTCGAGGTATTACAGCATCACTTATTACAATGGCAGACTCTCGGGGCAGGCAGCAGGGAGCTGTCTAATACTCGGATGCTGGGTGACTCTAAGCTGAGATCAAACAGAAATAAGACCCTATAGATCCCTCTGGAATAATGCAGGATACAGAAGGGGATCTCAGCAGCTCTGCTTAGCAGAGAGGACGCAGAGAAGCCTGCTGCTCAGTCTCTGGGCTCCTCTAGGAGAATGTCTTCTGAGAAGTTGAGGTGAGCTCACTCCTTGCAGTTTCCTGCACTCACTGGCATGCCCTGCAAATAGAGGGATGCACCTCATGCCTACCACACCTGGCTGGCACCGATCTTATACAGATTCAGGCTCATAGGAATAATAACGCTGCCTGAGGAGTTATCGATTACATCGCTGTTGATCATATCGTTTAACCAGGAATCTGCCAAATACAAGTGACCCTCTCTGGTGTTAACATGCAGTGTGGAAAGTGACAAGATAGGGGGCAGCTGGGTATCTGGAAGTTGGTGACACATTAGCAGGAATCGCACATTTTGCCTGTGTAAATCCTATTCCCTCTCATGCTAATTGCTTGGATTTACATACTAATTTTTAGAGCACCTTTTCCCTGCCCAGACTCCACTGCAGGCGGGGAAGGCACAGGACAATGGTAAGGCAGGGGAAGCTGATTGTGTGCTAATGTATACCCCAAATCTAACCATCATGTCTGCTTCACTATGGACAGAGTGTAAGGAGACAAATATCAGATATACAGTATACATTTTATAGACTGATCGAGAGATGATACACTATGGAGAAGAAGATAGATTTAATAGAGCAGACAGATATAACAGAGAATACAGTATATATATATATATATATATATATATATATATAACATAGATACATAGACAACAGATAAATACTGTAGATAGATAGAATAGAGAAGATAGATATCATACAGAGAACAGTTAATGGAGATGTATATTTATAGATTAGATAGATAGATAGATATAATAGAGAACAGATAGATACAGGTAGATATATAAAATAGAGTAGGTACATAGATGATAGATATATATTAAATAGAATAGAGAATATATATATTAAACAGATAGGAATTGAGTAGATATATAGATATAAATAATAGAGACGATAAATATAATAGAAAAGATATATATATATATATATATATATATATATATATATATTTAGACAGATATGAAATAGAGATTTATTAATGAGACAGCAGAAACCTTTCATTTTGTATTTCCTGCATATTCTAAATATCTTCTACAGAGCTAACTCTTCTGAGCCAACAGCATGTAATAATGTAATATTGGCAATATAATATTTATTTGCATTTGAAACATTGTTTCCATTAGTCATTTCATAAAAAAAAAAAACCCTGTCAGTGAGAACAGGGTTCTGTGATCTAAACAGTTAATCCTAAATCTCAGCACTTGGTGAGCTGGTTAAGGGGTAGCTCATCTGGCTTCCTTGTTGTACATTGTCATAACCATTGTCAATAAGAATAATGTAATATTTTCCCCAAATCATATACAATAGCGGAGTATCCCATGAACAAATAGAAGAACCCCCACCAGCTTCACCATGTACACAGGACCAGTATGTGATTCACCATCATGATGAGGACAGATAACCATGTCCCTTCACTCCCCCCATCAAGACCCCTTTAGATTGTCAGCTCATATGGGCAGGGATCTCTTAGTGTATCTTGCTAGGGTTTGAACATTCAGTTGCATGGACAGTTTTCCCTCATCACACTGTACAGCACCACAGAAGATGATGTTGCTATATAAAATAATTTTCTCACTGCCTTTCTGGTTGGACCATGTGAAGAATCATTATGTCTATAGCCTGCTCCATGGAGCTGTGTGGACTAATGGATTTCAGGTTTGTTTTCTTGCTTTGAGTAGAGAGGAAGTTATAAGACTGCAGGGTGTTTATTCTAAACTAGCAGAAGACTGGAGGCTTCCTTACAAGATGCTATGGGCTGTAGCCTCCCCTATCTCCTAACTCTTTCATGTGGGCAGCATGTTATCCCACTCCCATTTTTTCCCCTCATCTTCAGTTTTTTTTTCTTCTATAAAATACAAAAAGAGTAAAATGATTTATGTCTACTACATGAGCTCAGGAAACCTCACCAGCACGCCAGCTTTAACTGTAGACAACACAAACCTGCAGGAATATTGGAGGGAGGAGGAGATTAGAATGATAAGGGGGGTAGAAAGGATGCTGATTATTATGAGAGCAGGAAAGGAAAAAGCTGGAGGGAAACAGACATCAAAATACTTTTTTTTTTAAAGCCGTTTCCTTTTAAATCACATCTGCGTTTGAGCCAGATCTGTAAGAAATTGAGTATGTGACTAACAAATAATAGTAATGCAATGATAACACAACATACAAGCCCAAAAACCATGATGTTTCTCTACTCATCTGCAATATGCATATTTCAATTTTAGTATTTAGACTGTGTTTATTTTATTTTTACATTTTTTTAAAACTTTTTTGTGTGTTCATAATCTATGGCAATATTTCAGAGTTTTGTACTGTTTGAAAAAGGGCTCATATATTTGACAATTTATTACAGATTCTAGCTATACTAGTCTATTCATTATTATGAATTTCTTCGGAGAACCAAGGTAAAAACTAAATTATTGAAAACCGTGGAACACATTGCATCATGAACAAATATGATCTTTTGATTTTGCATGTAACATGGGCTGAATTCAATGCCTACAAAGCTTATTTATTTACTAAATTCTGGATTTAATGAATTTATTTTGATGTTTTAAGTAAAGGGCACATCATAAGCAAGACCTGTAACCTGTCTTTTTATTAGGCCTCCTCTGATTAATCATGGCAAACAATATCCAGCTCATGAACATGTTGGTGATATTTTATTTTTACTTGTAAATTGATATACAGTAATAGTAATCAGTCATTTGTAGTAGTCTGATTATTAACCCTTTCCCGGCCTTACGTATATATACGCCGACAGTCGGGACTTTAAATATGGCGGCCGTTCGCGTGTGCAGCGTGTGCCATTTCCGGCAGGCATCCAGGGTTAATGTCCATGACCGGCACCGATCGCGGACATTTAACCCTTCACATGCCGTGGTGAAATGTGACCACGGCATCTGCGATGATAAAAACCGGGATGCATTGCAGTCTAAGAGAGAAGCAATATAATGATTGCTTGTTATAGTTCTCTTGGGGAACTATAAAAAAGTGTAAATAAAAAAAAGAAAAAACAACTTTTAAAAATATAAAATGAAAAAATAAAAAAATACATAAAAAATTAAACATGGGTATTACCGCATGTGAAAACACCTATACTATTAATATAATAATATTTATCCCATACAGCAAACGTCAAAATGGCTGATGTGCCGTTTTTTGGCCACTTCACCTCCCACCAAAATTGAATAAAAAGTGAAAGTCATACACACTCCAAAATGGTATCGATGAAAAGTACAGATCATCCCTCTAATAATTAGCCCCCACACAGCTCCATACACATCAAAAAATGAAAAAGTTATGGGGGTAAGAACATCGTGAGGCAAAGAAAAAAATTCTCAGCATTCTCAGCAAAAATTTTCAGCATTAAAACTCAAGAAAACTATACATATGTGGTATCATTGTAATTTTCCCGACCCAGAGAGTGAAGGGTCAGTTTTACCGCCTAGGGAACACTGTAAAAACAAAACATACAAAACTGTGGTGGAATTGTGTTTTTTTTTTTTATAATTCCATTCCATTTGGAATTTTTCCCCTGCTTCACACTACATTGTATGCAACCTTAAATTGTTCCATTAGAAAGTACATCTTGTCCCACAAAAAACAAGCCCTCATATAGCTATTTGAATTGAAAAATAAAAAAGTTATGGCTTTGAGAAAGCTGGAAGTAAAAAAAAACATAAATGTAAAAAATGCAAAATTTCCTGGTCATTAAAGGGTTAATAAAAATGTTAGAATTTCATTGGAATAACAATATGACAGTTTAATACATTTTTCATTAAAAGGACACTTCCATCAGAAAGGAGTATTTGTTTTTTAAACTGAATATTCATAGAAATTATTTGATTCATAATCCTGGCGTTTTTCTTTTATTTCGGCGTTACAATGCCATTGAAAATGAACTGTGCTTCTGTCAGCACAGAAATAAAACTCCTATACAGGTAGTAAATCCAGAGTTATTTTACTGCTGCTGTGAGGGAATGATGTTACCTGCTAGTAAAATTGTAGGATTACAGTATAACAGCTCTATTGTTCTCTTGATAGGCCTAGATAATGATGCCCACAGAAGAATAGTGCACTTATCAGTGTGATGATCTAATTGAGTCACTTACATGGGGCAATCTCTGACCACAGTGAATGGTCTGAGTCAAAAAGTCAAGCGAGGCTGTTTGCCATGCTAAAAGTTCAAACAAAGGAGGAAGTTAGAAGTCAGGACAGGAAGTAGAAAACATGGAATCACAAAAAAATTATATCCAAAAAAACCACCCACTCAATTTTGTAAAAAAAAAAAAAAAATTAATATTGACATAGAGGCTACTAATATGTGATTTCAAAAATATTAACCCCTTCAGTACCGGGCCACTTTTCACCTTAAATCCAAGGCCAATTTTGCAAATCTGACATGTGTCACTTTATGTGGCAATTACTTTGGAATACTTTTACTTATCCAGGCCATTCTGTGATTGTTTTCTCGTGACACATTGTACATTGTGACACTGGTAAATTTGAGTCGATATATTTCACCTTTCTAAAAGAATCAAAAATTTTGAAAAATTTTGAAAAATTTACAATTTTCTAAATTTTTACATTTCTCTACTTTTAAGACATATAGTAATATCTTATAAAATGGTTATCAATCAACATTCCTCATATGTCTACTTTATGTTGGCATCATTTTGTAAATGTCATTTTATGCTTTAGGATGTTAGAAAGCTTAGAAGTTTAGAGGCTATTTTTGACATTTTCAACAAAATTTCCAAAACCATTTTTTAAGCACCAATTCAGTTATAAAGTGATTTGAGGGGCTTACATAATGGAAACCAGCCATAAGTTACCCCATTTTAGAAACTACACGCCTCAAATTATTCAAAGTTACAAACTTTGTTAACCCTTTAGGGGTTCCACAAGAATTAAAGCAAAATGGAGGTGAAATTTTAAAATTTCACTTTTTTGGTAGATTTTTTCTGTTAATCATTTTTTTCTTTCAACACAGCAAGGGTTAATAGCAAAATAAACCTCAATATACATTACTCTGATTCTGCAGTTTACAGAAATACCCCATATGTGGAGGTAAACTGCTCTATGGGCACGTGGCAGTTGTCAGAAGGAAAGGAGTGCCATATGGATTTTGGAGGCAGATTTTGCTAGAATGGTTTTTAGGCACCATTTTGTATTTGAAGAGACCCTGACATACCCCTACAGTGGAAACTCTCAAAAAGTGACCTCATTTTGGAAACTACACCCTTCAAAGAACATATTAAGGGGGGTATTGACCACTTTGACCCCCAAAGCGTTTTATGGAATTTGGAAACACTTGGCTGGGAAAAAGAAAAGTTTTGTATTTTCCAATAAAATGTTGCTTTAGCCCCAAATTTTTTTATTTTCACAAGGGGTAATAATTTGTTACCCATTATCTCCTGAATACGGCAACATCCCATATGTGGTGGTAACTTGCTGTGGGAGCACATGGCAGCACTCAGATAGGAAGGAGTGCCATATGGCTTTTGCAGCACAGATTTTGATGGATTGGTTTATGGGTGCCATTGGTTTTTATTTGTCTTATGTTGGGGCTCATTTTTTGTGGGATGAGGTGACAGTTTGATTGATACAATTTTGGAGTACATAAGACTTTTTGATCGCTTGGTATTACACTTTTTGTGAGGCAACATGAAAAAAATGTTTTTGCATAATTTACCTTAGAGGGCATATAATGTGACATTTTTATAGAGCAGGTTGTTATGGACACAGAGATACCGAATATGTCTATCATTTTTATTTTTGTTTGTTTTACACAGTGAAAGAATTTTTGAACAGAATAAAATCTTGTTTTTGTGTTGCCATTTTCTGAGAGCCATATATACAGTACAGACCAAAAGTTTGGACACACCTTCTCATTCAAAGAGTTTTCTGTATTTACATGACTATGAAAATTGTAGATTCACACTGAAGGCATCAAAACTATGAATTAACACATATGGAATTATATACTTAACAAAAAAGTGTGAAACAACTGAAAATATGTCTTATATTCTAGGTTCTTCAAAGTAGCCACCTTTTGCTTTGATTACTGCTTTGCACACTCTTGATGAGCTTCAAGAGGTAGTCACCTGAAATGGTATTCCAACAGTCTTGAAGGAGTTCCCAGAGATGCTTAGCACTTGTTGGCCCTTTTGCCTTCACTCTGCGGTCCAGCTCACCCCAAACCATCTCGATTGGGTTCAGGTCTGGTGACTGTGGAGGCCAGGTTGTCTGGCGTAGCACCCCATCACTCTCCTTCTTGGTCAAATAGCCCTTACACAGTCTGGAGGTGTGTTTGGGGTCATTGTCCTGTTGATAAATAAATGATGGTCCAACTAAACGCAAACCGGATGGAATAGCATGCCGCTGCAAGATGCTGTGGTAGCCATGCTGGTTCAGTATGCCTTCAATTTTGAATAAATCCCAGCAACAGTGTCACCAGCAAAGCACCCCCACACCATCACACCTCCTCCCCATGCTTCACGGTGGGAACCAGGCATGTAGAGTCCATCCGTTCACCTTTTTTGCGTCACACAAAGACACGGTGGTTGGAACCAAAGATCTCAAATTTGGACTCATCAGACCAAAGCACAGATTTCCACTAGTCTAATGTCCTTCCCTTGTGTTCTTTAGCCCAAACAAGTCTCTTCTTCTTGTTTTTAGCAGTGGTTTCCTAGCAGCTATTTTACCATGAAGGCCTGCTGCACACAGTCTCCTCTTAAAGGGGTTGTCCAAGTTATTTTTTTGTTCTTTATATGTTTCTAACTTGTCAGGTATAACAATTTTCCCATATACTTTGCGTTTCTAAAGCTGCTGGTTTCTCAGAGTTGACTGAGGGTCACATGACCTGTGATGTCACCTTATCTCTCTGCTCTGTGATGTTTCGGTTCACAAGCCTCAGAGTTCAGATAACAGTCTGTACACGAGATGTCACTGGCCACGCCCCCTTTCTTTGCCGGGCTCCTGCTATCTGCTCTCTTCCTGGTTTCCTTCAGATAAAACATTAACCCCTTCAGCCAGAACACACTGAGGGCTCAAGGCTTTATAACAAACAGTAGCTGCAGCAGTGAGAGGAGACAAATGCTGGGCACAAGAGCTGTAGAGGAATTGTATTGTACAAGAACAGGTAGGGAGAAATTCCTGTGTGTATCAGCAGTGTCATTGTATAGCTGGGACTTGTAGTCCTGCACATACAACATGCTGCTGAGTATTCCAGCAGGCAGACATGTCACTCAGCACTTGTATTCATTCCCTTTGCAGAGAGGGGGGAGAAGGGGGAGGGGCTGATATTGTTGTTATTGCATGTAAACAAAGACCAGAAGAGAACCAGGGAAATTAGGAAATATGGATTTTTTTTTGCCTAAAACTTGCTTAACTTAGTTATATATTGCTGCCCATCAGATTTACAGTGCTATATATTTTTTGTCATAACTCGGACAACCCCTTTAACAGTTGTTGTAGAGATGTGTCTGCTGCTAGAACTCTGTGCAGCATTGACCTGGTCTCTAATCTGAGCTGCTGTTAACCTGCGATTTCTGAGGCTGGTGACTCAGATTAACTTATCCTCCGCAGCAGAGGTGACTCTTGGTCTTCCTTTCCTGGGGCGGTCCTCATGTGAGCCAGTTTCTTTGTAGCGCTTGATAGTTTTTGCGACTGCACTTCGGGACACTTTCAAAGTTTTCCCAATTTTTTGGACTGACTGACCTTCATTTCTTAAAGTAATGATGGCCACTCGTTTTTCTTTACTTAGCTGCTTTTTTCTTGCCATAATACAAATTCTAACAGTCTATTCAGTAGGACTATCAGCTGTGTATCCACCTGACTTCTGCCCAACACAGCTCATGGTCCCAACCCCATTTATAAGGCAAGAAATCCCACTTATTAAACCTGACAGGGCACACCTGTGAAGTGAAAACTATTTCAGGTGACTACCTCTTGAAGCTCATCAAGAGAATGCCAAGAGTGCAAAGCAGTAATCAAAGAAAAAGGTGGCTACTTTGAAGAACCTAGAATATAAGACATATTTACAGTTGTTTCACACTTTTTTGTTAAGTATATCATTCCACATGTGTTAATTCATAGTTTTGATGCCTTCAGTGTGAATCTACAATTTTCATAGTCATGAAAATACAGAAAACTCTTTGAATGAGAAGGTGTGTCCAAACTTTTGGTCTGTACTGTATATATATATATTTTTTGGGCGATTGTCTCAGGTAGAGGCTTAGAGTGCCGTTGCAGTACGGCGTTGGAATTTGTGACCCTGATACCAGCGCCGTACATGTACGGCGCTGGTATCCTACGGGTTAATGGTAATGTACCTTTAAAAGTCAATGTGACTTTGTATTGGTTTTAACATGCAGCTATCAGCAACAATTCAAATCTTGTCCAAAATAAACATTTCTTCACTGGTTTCAATGTAGAACTGTTACTTCAAATAATAATAATGTTCCCCACAAATATAGCAAAAAGGCCATTTTAAGAATCTTCGCCTTAAAAGGATTTTTCGGTTTGCATCAACATCCTTTAAAGGGGTTCTCCGACCTTTTAAAATTGATGAAGGAAAGGTTTGCTTTGCCATAGACAAAGAGAGATGGGAGACAGCACGTGCACATTGCGCGCACCTTTTATTCATATAGCCAATTGGCGGCGGTACTGGTTGTTAGACCGCCACCGATCTGATATTGATGACCTATCCTGAGGTAGGTAATCAATATTAAAATCCCAGAAAACAACCTTTAAAATAATCATTTATGAAAGTAGTGTAATGCATTTACCATCTGTTCTGGGCTGTGGTCACATGACCATGTCGATGCATCTCTTTCTTATTTCCTGTCATGGACATATGAAAACAGTAACAGGGGAAGTGATATGGGAGTGTCTATGTAACTAGCTGGATGGGAGGAGCTATAAGCTAGCTGTTGTTAGGGGCGGTGCTGGAGATGTGGCAGAGAAAGGAGAAGTGCATCATGGGTTTGGTTGGATACAACAGGAACATAACCAGAGTGATTTGTTTACAAGGTGAAAACCGGTCAGGAGTAGAGATGAGCGAGCATACTCGTCCGAGCTTGGTGCTCGTTCGAGTATTAGGGTACTCGTAAGTGCTCGCTGCTCGGACGAGTATCTCGCCATGCTCGAGGAAATGGCAACTTCCGCATCGTGCTTTTTTGGCGCCTATAAACACAGCCAATCACAAGCCAGGAGACTCTGCGGTACACCCAGCATCACGTGGGGCCCTTACATGTCGATAGCAGGGGTTGGCTGGCCTGATCAGGTGACCCTGGAATATACTACTGACTGGCTCAGATGCTGTCTGGATGTCGTTAGGGATAGAGCTGCTGCGTTTCAGGGACAGTGTTAGGGCCTGCATTTAGTTCTCTGTTAGGCAGGAATCACCCACAAAGGGCTAGAAGACATTTTTTTTTGTCTCCTGGCTTGGCTGGCTGGCTGGCACTAGTAGTGCAGCTAACGCCATATATAACCCCCTTTTTTTTATGTTATATCTCAGTGATACAAATCCATTGCACACAGCAGTGTGGAACCATTCTGTGTGTCACAGTTCAGTACACTCACTATTTTCTGTCCAGGTGACACTTTCTGTACGTCACTGAATACAACCAAGTCTTTTGCTGCCTGTCACGTGTATAGTTTGATCCCAAAAATCTCTGTGCGACATTTGTCTGGGTCGCAGTCTAAATAGCCACCGTCAGTAGGGTGTCAGTTAGCTCTACGATAGTTTCTGCACGTCACGTTCCAAAAAAAACAAAAATCCAAAACAAAATATATAAAAAAAAATTTGTTTTTTTGTTGTTTTAGCTCAGTGATACAAATCAATTTCACACAGCTGCGTGTAACCTTTCTGTGTGTCACAGTTCAGCACACTCACTCCAATCCGTATTTTCTGTCCAGGTGACACTTTCTGTACGTCACTGAATACAACCAAGTCATTTGCTGCCTGTCACGTATATAGCTTGATCCCAAAAATCTCTGTGCGACATTTGTCTGGGTCGCAGTCTAAATAGCCACCGTTAACAGGGTGTGAGTTAGGTCTACGATAGTTCCTGCATGTCACGTTCCCAAAAAAACCAAACTACAAAAAAAATATAGAAAACAAAATATATAAAAAAAATTAGTTGTATTTGTTGTTTTAGCTCAGTGATACAAATCCATTTCACACAGCTGCGTGGAACCTTTCTGTGTGTCACAGTTCAGCACACTCACTCCAATCCGTATTTTCTGTCCAGGTGACACTTTCTGTACGTCACTGAATACAACCAAGTCATTTGCTGCCTGTCACGTATATAGCTTGATCCTAAAAATCTCTGTGCGAAATTTGTCTGGGTCGCAGTCTATATAGCCACCGTTAACAGGGTGTGAGTTAGGTCTACGATAGTTCCTGCACGTCACGTTCCCAAAAAAACAAAACTAAAAAAAAATATATAAAAATATATTAAAAAATTAGTTTTTTTGTTGTTTTAGCTCAGTGATACAAATCCATTTCACACAGCAGTGTGGAACCATTCTGTGTGTCACAGTTCAGCACACTCACTCCAATCCGTATTTTCTGTCCAGGTGACACTTTCTGTACGTCACTTAATTAAACCAGACTGAACAAATTTGTTGGTTTCAGTACACCAGGCCCATTTTTTTTTTTTTTTTTATATAATACACTTATATACAGAAAATGTTGAACCCCAGGGCTAAGGGTCGAGGACGAGGGCGTGGGCATTCAATTACTGCAGGGGGCAGAGGCCGTGGTCCTGGGCAGGGTGAGACAGTACCTGCTGATGAGGGAGCTGTGGAACGCCGCAGAGCTACACTCCCTAGCTTCATGTCTCAACTTACAGGGACACGTGGTAGAGGACTGTTGAAACCACAACAGTGTGAACAGCTGATCTCGTGGATTGCGGATAATGCTTCAAGTAATTTGTCCACCAGTCAGTCTTCCACGCAGTCCACCCACGTTACCCAAGGGAGCACTCCTCTGGCTCCTCCACCTCAATCTCCTTCCCCTCAGTCTGCCCCCTCCCAGGAAAATTTGGAATGCGATCCTGCATACTCTCAGGAACTGTTTTCTGGACCCTTCCCAGAGTCACAAACCACTTCTCAGGTTGCTGCTGACCTCGTTCCCGATGCCCAAGTTTTCCAACTGTCGCAGTCTGTGGGTGATGATGATGATGATGACAATGTTGAGTTAGTGGAAGAAGTTTGTAAAGAGGTGTCGGACGATGAGGAGACACGGTTGTCAGACAATGGTGAAGTTGTTGTAAGGGGAGGAATTCCGAGGGGGGAGCAGACTGAGGAATCGGAGGATGACGAGGTGACTGACCCAAGCTGGGTTGATATGCCGAGTGAAGACAGTGCTTCTGAGGCGGAGGCGAGTGCTGCACCAGAACAGGTTGTAAGAGGCAGTGGTGTGGCCAGAGGGAGAAGCAGGGCCAGAGCTGGTGCATCAGCAGCAACTGTTTCACGTAGTGAAGCTCCCGTGGCGAGGCCTAGATGTTCGCAAGTCTGGAGGTTCTTTAAAGAAAGTGAGGATGACCGACGGACTGTGGTGTGCAACCTGTGCCACACCAGGATCAGCAGGGGTGCCACCACTACTAGCCTAACCACCACCAGCATGCGCAGGCATATGAGTGCTAAACACCCCACTCAATGGAACCAAGGCCTTTCACCACCTCCTGTGGGTCACACCACTGCTCCTTCCCCTGTGTCACTCGCTGCTCTGCTAGTCAACCCCCTGCTCACTGCTGCCTCTGCTAGTCAACCCCCTGCCCAGGACCCCGGCACGAGCGCCTCCCGCCGGAAAAACCACACCTTCGCCTCCACGATCCTCCACAGTGTCCACCAATGTGTCCCAGCGCAGCGTTCAGCTGTCTTTACAGCAGACGCTGGAGCGCAAGAGGAAATACAGTTCCACCCACCCACATGCCCAAGCCCTCAACGTCCACATCTCCAAATTGCTTAGCCTGGAGATGCTGCCCTATAGGCTGGTAGAGACCGAGGCCTTTCGCAATCTCATGGCGGTGGCTGCCCCTCGGTATTCGGTCCCCAGCCGCCACTATTTTTCCCGATGTGCCGTCCCAGCCCTACACCAGCACGTGTCACAGAACATCATCCGTGCCCTGACCAACGCTGTTTCTGAGAAGGTCCACCTAACCACGGACACGTGGACAAGTGCTGCGGGCAGGGACACTATATCTCACTGACGGCACAT